>CANJKZ010000021.1:0-167500 GCA_947471745.1 Closterium sp. Naga37s-1 | reverse complement strand
CCTTTAGTTTCAACTTCACACTTTGTTTCAAATCAGTCTTTGGACTAAATTTTGAAGTGTGAAAATCAAACATTTTTTCAAGTTAGCAGCACTCACGCTTCCCATGTGACCCATGTGGTGAAGAGTTCGCGGGCTGATCATTCCGCGCGCATCTTGAACGTGCGCAGCCTTTAGTCTAGACTATGAAGACTATTTAGAGTCTTAGTAGTATGCATAGTAACCTCTGGCTTCAACTGTGTGAAGGAATTTGATGGAAAACGCCAAGGCAGAAAGTTGAAGTAATTTCATTGAAGAAGGCATACAAAAACAGAAAACACAAAGCAAGTTATAAGCAAAAGGATTTCTGATTTCGCCCTCGCGCCGCGCCTGATTTCGAGCTGAGTTGTACTCGGCTCAATTTCCAAATCCAACCATGCACCGAACGCGCCTCGAGTTCGAAATTCAGACTTCCTTGGACGCGCCTTTGACCCGGCGTGACTTCTCTTCACGTCACTTGAAAGCACGACATTTCAGCCATGTTCTTCTCCATTTCAGCACGCTTCCTCTCCTTCTCTTCGTTTCCCACTGCAGGTCGCGCTGCTACCGTGTTTCTCCTTCCACCGTCCCAACATCGGTAGTCTCTCTTCTTCTTAGGTCCTCGCTTCCCCATAGTCTCAGCTCGTCAAAGTAGGTTTTTCTTAGGTCGATGTAGGTCACTCCAGGTTGTGCTAGGTCGTGGTTAGCTAACCACCGTCAACAATCTCCCCTGTGGTTTGCTAACCAGCTTACGCACGTTTCACCTTGAACCAGCTCTATGCCTGCTCCACACTCCCCTGCAATTCAGCCAAGGTACGTATCCCAACCTCTCTCTTGCAACGCTCAAAATTAGCCCTTGGTAACACCTTAGTCAGAAAATCTGCTGCTTGTGCATCCGTACGTACGAATTCAAACTTGAACTCCTTGCTACTCACCTTTGAACGCACCCAATGATACTTCACATCCATATGCTTGGTCCTCCCGTGCCAATTGTCGTTGTGAGCCAAGTCAATGGCAGATTTGCTATCCGTGCGTATCACCGTCGGCCCTTCCACCTTGATTTCCATCTCCTTGAGTAGCCTTCTCAGCCAAACCCCCTCTTGGCACGCGAAAAACAGAGCCATGTACTCCGCTTCCGCACTAGAGAGCGCTATGTCAGCCAACCTTTTCGCTTGCCACATGATTGCTGTCCCGCCAAGCAAAAATACGTAACCATATGCTCCCTTCCTTGTTTTCTTATCGGATGCATGTGAAGCATCCGCATACCCCACTAACTCCAGGGTTTCCTCACCTCCTTTAAATGACAGCCCCTCATCTTCATGTTGCAGTAGGTAGTCGATAGTCCTCCTCATCTCTCTCCATTTTCTCTCCCCTTGCTGCTGCACTTGTTGCCCAAGATAGCTAGCTGCGTATGCCATGTCGACGCGCGTGCATGAGACCGGATACATGATAGACCCCACCATGGACTGATATACTTGCAGAGCTCTCTCTTTGCAGCCCCATTGGTTGACATCCTCCTCCCTTTCACTGTCGCTTTCAGCTACCCCACTCAATGGTGTCGAAATTGCCTTCGTGTAGCCATTGCCAAACCTCTGCTGCACCCTGCTGCAATATTTCTGCTGGTATAGGAACATCTTCCTCTCCTCCTTACGTCGCTCCAGGTTCATGCCGAGAAACAGTGGGGTCCTCGGAATCTGCTTCACTTGAAAAACTTCCGCAAGATGAGCACACACCTTCTCTACCTCCTCCTCTAACGCCCCTGCCACCAAGATGTCGTCCACGTATAGCACCAAGAACACCTTCTCTTTCCCTTCTCCCTTCCAGTAGAATGCCCTATCACACTCGCTTTTCTGAAATCCCCCTTGCAGTAGCCGCTCATCCATCGCCATATATCACTCCCTAGGACTCTGTTTCAGCCCATATAATGCCTTGTTGAGCTTGCATTTTCTGCCTGAGCCGTCGTCATGCCCTGGTGGTTGCTCGAGGTAGATGTCCTCCTTCAACACCCCATACAAAAACGCGTTTTTAATATCCAGCTGCACCATGAAGTATTTTCTTGCTGCTACCACCTTGAGAAAAACCCGCGCCGTTACCAACTTGCTCACTGGAGCATAGATCTCATTTTGTTGGTAGTCTTTCCCCTCCACTTGGGTGTAGCCCTTGGCTACAAGCCTTGCTTTGAACCTTTCCATCTGCCCCATATCACCGGTCTTGATTTTAAAAATCCACTTCACTCCCACGGCTTTCCTCCCTTCCGGCATAGGTACTAGCTCCCATGTGCCCCTTTCAGCCAATGTGTTCAACTCCTCCTCAATTGCCGCTTTCCACTGCTCCCTTTCTGGACCCTCTAGCGCCTCCTCGATGCTCACTGGTTCTTTGGGCAGGTTGTGTGTCACTTTTCCTTCATTGGAGACTAGGTCAGTAGCTGTGGCAGAGAGTAGGAGGTGGGTGTGGATGTCCTTCCAACACGTCATCAGCAGTTGCGCATACCGAGGGTTTGGTTTCTTCACCCTCTTTCCTTTCCCCAACTCCTCTGCAGGTGATTCAGCCTCATCCTCACTGGAATCCGCCAGTGCTTTCCGTTTTCCATTCTTCACTTCCCTTCCAATCACGATGGCGCCCTCCTCAAGTAATTCCTCTATCTCCCTCATCTTGACATTGCTGTCATCACTGTTTAGAAGCTTCCATGGATCACTATCTCCTTCAGCTGCTGATTCTTCATCTCCTTCTTCTCCAACCACCTCTTCATTGCCACCCTCGGCTACTTCATTGCTTGGCTGCTCCCCTGCTATCTCCACTCCATTGGTTTCATCCGCTTCACTGGTTGGTGCCTTCTCCCACACCCAATCAACTGAATCTGCCCGTTCCACATCTTCGAGTTCCTCATCTCCTTCATACCCAACTCCCTCACTCTCCTTTTCCTCCAAAAGATCCTCCACCTTGTCCGGTGCAGTTGCTGTCCCTGCTGCTGCAATCTCTTTCTCTACTCCCTTCCACTGCAGGTAGTTCACCTCCTCGTAGAAGACAACATCCCGGGTGATCGTGACTTTTCCTGAAATTACATCCTTGATCACCCACCCCTTGCTCACTGGGCAGGTACCGAGGTTAATCCCCCAATGAGCCTTGGGCATCAACTTATGATCCGGACCGGCTGGCTCTCTGTATTGCACCATACTCCCCCACACCCGGGCAAACCCCAGATTCGGCTTCCTGCCATAGAAGGCCTCGTGGGGAGTCATATCTGCCCGAAGTCCCTTGGTAGGTAGGCGGTTCTTGGACCAGCACGCCATTGCCAATGCATCACCCCAGAACTTCAGTGGCAGCCCACTATCTGCCAACATGCTCCTCACACTATCCAGTAGAGAACGGTTCACCCGCTCCGCTATGCTATTATGCTGTGGAGTGTAGGGTACAGTCAGCTGCCGTCGGATGCCCTTACTCTGTAAAAACTTGTTGAACAGGTCCCCTGTAAACTCCCCACCATTATCTGTCCTCAAAACTTTCAACACCTTCCCACTTTGCCGCTCCGCTTCCGCCATCCAAGTCACGAAGCTAGGAAACACTTCTGCCTTATCTTTCAGCTCCGTCACCCATGTGTGCCTTGTTCCCAAATCAGTGAAGGTAACGAAGTAGCGGCTGCCGTGACGTGACGCCACCCTCATAGGCCCACACACATCGGCTGCTACGATGTCCAAGGTGCCATAAGGCTCATGTACCTGGTGGTGGGGGTGAGGGGACTTTGTGATTTTACCTTCAACACACTTGCTGCATTTTCCCTTGCTTCCAGCCCCCTCCTTCAGTGCCACACCTTTTACCATGCCCTTTTTTACCAACTCCTTGACCCTATCCATGCTTGCATGCCCCATGCGCCTGTGCAAGGTCTCCAATTCCACCTTCTCCATCCCAACCACCATGGCTGAAGCTTCCTGCTGCAGCTCCTTCACTGGTAAGCCACCAAGCCGAGCCTTCAACTCCTCCCTAGCTAGGTCCCCTTCGAGTGATGGCAGGTAGGTGGCATTCTCATCCTCCAGCCCCTTCTTTCTCAGCTTCATTTCATACAACCCCTGATTTCTGTTCCCTTCTGCAACCACCTTCCAATCCTCATTGAAAACCCACAGCTTCCCCTTGTCGCTGAAGGTTTTGCACCCCGTGCTGTCAAGTTGAGTTTGGCTGATCAGATTCAGTGACAGCTTCTCCACTAAAAGCACATTCTCCAGTTTCAGCTCCCCGTACTCTCCCTGGAGCAGCAACTCTCCTTCCCCCTTCACACTCAGTTTCCCTTCATCGCCCAATAGAACGTAGGGTACACTAGACTCCCTCAATCCGGTAAGCCACTCACGATGATTGGTCATATGTTGCGTGCAGCCACTATCCATGAACCACGCAGCTTCACCAAACCCCTTTGCCATCAAACACACTCCCGATGCCCTTGCCACGTTTGCCTTGTGAGCTCCCCCCAAAATTACGTCCGCCTCACTGTTTTCAGCTTCCACTGCATTTGCTTTTGCTGCTGGTGGTTGATTCTGCTGCTGGTTTGCCCCTCGGTAGTTCCTGCTGTTCGGGTTCGAGTAGCAGTTGGCTGCCCTATGCCCAATTTTCTGGCAATAGTGACATGCCCCTGAAAATCCGCCTCTCTGCATCTTGTTATCGCCTCGAACCTCCCCCTCTCTCTGCTGCCCTCCGTTTTGCAGGCCCCTTTGCTGCGGACCGCTCCACTTTCCCTTGAAATTTCTGCTCCTCGGGTTGTCATAGCAGTCTATCTGCTTATGACCCTTCTTCCCACACTGAAAACACACCCCGAAACCTCCGTATCCTTTCCCTGTCACTGCTGCGTTTACCATAGCATGAGTGACTGGTCCCATTCCGCTCAAGCTAATCTCCTTCCTGAGCCGATCAGCTTTCACCCGCTCCAGGGCTTGGAGCGTCTCCAACAGCTTGGTCATATTCGCGGGTGGGTTGCAGGTTAGGAGCCCTATCTCTGCTTCCCACTCCTTGGGCAGCCCAGTAATGATGTACCCCATCATTTCTCCTTCAGTTTCAGCTGCCCCCATCGCCTTGAGGTCGTCATTGTACCCCTTTGCTCGATTCATGTAGTCAATGACCCTCTCCCCCGGCTCCATACTCAATAGAAGGAGTTTCTTCCGAATGGCTGCTTTGTTCGTATCCGTAAGCCCAAGGTAAGCAGCTTCCATGTACTCCCAGGCTCGTTCAGCAGAGTTCTCCTCTCCCGCAAATTGATCCAGCCCCACTGCAATGCTGTCAGAAACCGAATGGCACAATTGAAAAAAGGCTTGCTTACTCCTTTTTTTGAATGACGCATTTTCTTCTGGTTTTTCTTTTGCAGATGGTGGGACGCCCTCTCCCGTCTCCTTGTCGGGATGATAGTACGGCCAGAGATCGACTTCCTCCGCTCTACGAATGAACTTGAGTCGCCACGTGCTATAATTTTCTCCATGGAACCGTTGGGCCTCGCTAAGCCCAATCGTTGGTTTCGCCGTCAATTTAGCTTGTGCTAGCGCTGTTAGGATAGCCTGTAGTTCTGAGCCTCCAATGCTCACAGAGGAGCCCGAACTTGCCTCAGTATGATCTCCCGTCATACTTAATAGATTCCGCCTATCCTTAAAACGCTATAACACGCCTTAAACCAGCTCTGATACCAGCTCTTGAACGTGCGCAGCCTTTAATCTAGACTATGAAGACTATTTAGAGTCTTAGTAGTATGCATAGTAACCTCTGGCTTCAACTGTGTGAAGGAATTTGATGGAAAACGCCAAGGCAGAAAGTTGAAGTAATTTCATTGAAGAAGGCATACAAAAACAGAAAACACAAAGCAAGTTATAAGCAAAAGGATTTCTGATTTCGCCCTCGCGCCGCGCCTAATTTCGAGCTGAGTTGTACTCGGCTCAATTTCCAAATCCAACCATGCACCGAACGCGCCTCGAGTTCGAAATTCAGACTTCCTTGGACGCGCCTTTGACCCGGCGTGACTTCTCTTCACGTCACTTGAAAGCACGACATTTCAGCCATGTTCTTCTCCATTTCAGCACGCTTCCTCTCCTTCTCTTCGTTTCCCACTGCAGGTCGCGCTGCTGTGAAGAATGAGGAATGAATGAACTAGCAAGCAGGTGGGTACAAGTAGGAAAACCTAGAAGTGTTGTACCCCATATTGTCTACCCCACTACAGCCTACATAGACTATAGCATAAGAGTTTGACACACCCCCATAGGCAAAGTGGGGGAGAACAAGAGGTCACAAGACCAGTCAAGCAAAGCAAAGCAAGCTCAGGGTGGATCACAACGTCACCACACAGTCCGAGCACAAGCTCAAGGCCACAAGGCCAGTTCACATGCAAGATCATATATAAAGGTAAACAAGCAAGTGCAGGTATAGTAAGATCACAGTACAAGCAAGGTCAAGAAGTGAGCAAGTGAGGCCAAGTAGGCACAAGACGTAGCATCGTACAGAAGCGCTGATGATCACAAGGCGGAAGTGCCTTGGTAAAGATATCAGCAGTGTTGGCCTCAGAGGCCACGTAAGCAAGGCGCAGCTGACCACGCTGATTCAGCTCACGAGCAAGGAAGTAGCGAAGAGCAATGTGCTTCGTTCTGTGCTCCAGTCTATGCTCCCGACACAAGGCCAGCATGGCCTTGTTGTCTACGTACAGAACTGGAGGAGAACGAGGCGGCTCTCCTAGGTCAGTCAGCAGGTAGGTGAGCCAGCGTAGCTCCTGTGCAGCCATGGCCCCCGCGTAGATCTCAACCTCACAGCTGGAGCCGAGAACAGAAGACGAGCGGGTAGACCGCCACGAAACAGAGCCGGAACCAAGGCTGAAGGTGTAACCCTGTGACGACCGCTGCGTAGCCTGGTCGTCAGCCCAAGAAGCGTCTGCGTGACCTGTGAGGACCACTGGACGTCGCCCTCCAAGCACTAGCCCCATGCCCGACGTACTGCACAAGTAGCGCAACACCCTCTTCGCTGCAGCCATGTGCTCTGGTCGGTGTCTCCCAGGACCAACATAGCGTGCCAAGATGCTAAGAGGGTATGCAAGGTCAGGTCGTGTGCAGGTCATCAGGTACATGAGGCAGCCAACAAGCTCTGGGTACGGGCCACTCGGCTCTACGGACTCATCCGAAGGCAGAGCTGAGAGCGAGTGGCGAGTAGGCAGAGGAGTGGCCTGAGGCGAGGAGTACGTGAAGTCGAAGCGCTGAAGGACCTGCTGCACCATGTGTGACTGAGTCAGGGTAATGGTGCGCTGTGCTCTGTCCCGGGTGATCTGCAAGCCAAGGTAGCTGCGCAGTTCACCCAGGTCTGTGCACGTGTGTCTCTTCTGCAGCTCGGACTTCACGTGGGCGAGTCCAGTAGTGTCAGCAGTGGCAAAGACCAAGTCGTCGACGTACACGAGGATGTAGAACGGTGGCAAAGAGGTGTCAGTGCGCAGAAACAGCGACGGGTCGGCAGTAGAAGGAGCAAACCCAAGAGCCGCAAGTGTAGTCCTCAGTGTGTCGTGCCACTCACGGGGCGCCTGGCGGAGACCGTAGACTGGCCGCCGGAGGCTCCACTGGGTACCAGGAGGAAACGACCCAGTGAAACCAGGTGGGCGGCGCAGCCAGATCTCCTCGTGCAGGCTGCCCTGCAGGAAAGTTGCGCTGAAGTCAAGAGAGTGAAGCTCGTAGTCGCGCTGAGCGGCTATGTGCAGCAGCACCCGAAGAGTGATCATCTTTGGGGTGGGAGAGAAGGTCTGAAAGTAGTCAACTCCCTGCCGCTGACTGAAGCCTCGAGCCACGTAACGCGCCTTGAAGACAGGCGGAGAACCCGGCGGCCGCTTCACCCTGAAAATCCACATGCCACTGACGATGTTCGCCCCAGGTGGGGGAACCTCGTCGACGTAGGTGCCTGTGGACTTCCAGGAAGCCATCTCTGCGTCCATGACTGACTGCCACTGTGAGGAGTAGGGACCCTCGATCGCCTCAGCGTACGATCGAGGAGTCGGGATGTCTGGTGCATCCGGGTCTCCCTCAGGGGCAATCAGCGTGGACACGAGATGAGGCAAAGCAGCAGCAAAACACTGGAACTGCTCCTGCCTGTCCTCAAGGACGTCCGTGCTAAGAGCACACTCACCCCCGACGGACGGAGGACAGACAGACTCAGACTCAGCAATGAGACTAGCGGTGTAGTCTAGACGACAGCGAGCAGCAAAGTCGACAAGCTCAGCAACCAAGGTTGACGCAGCAGTGGACTCAAAAAGGAAGGGTCAGTGACAACTGTAGCCAGGAGACGCATGACAGTAGGACTGGCAGCACGAAGAGAGTCAGACTCCAGGTCAGCAAGAACAGGAAGAGAGGACTCTGGAGGAGACGGCAACGGGACACGCAGAGGAGCAGTGGAAGGACGCAGTGCCATCTGGTGTGTGCCTGGGACTGCAGTAGGACGCGGACGCGGAGCACGACCACTAGTGCGAGCAGCACGAACAGGCGACGCAGGACGAGACGCAGGCTCACGACGCTCAGCAAGACCTCCAGTAGGACCAGTGTAGGGAGAAGGAGCTGGCAGGGGGGAGGCGGGCTGTAGCTGTGACCGCGACTGGACAGGCTGTGGACACTCTAAGGGAGGAGCAGGACCAGTAGAGGGCGGGAGACCAAGAACCTGCTCAAGGAGCGGAACGAAGTACGGCCGCGGCCGCGCAGCGCCTGCAGAACCAGCAGGGACAGCACCAGTACCTCCAGCGGCAGCACCAGCGCCAGCAGCACCTCCAGCTCCAACAGCGCCAACTCCAGCACCCTCAGAAGCACCAGCGCCAGCAGAACCACCAGCGCCAACACCCCCAGCAGCTCCAGCTCCAGCAGCTCCAGCAGCACCAACTCCAGCAGGACCGCCAGCCCCAGTACCGCCAGCAGCTCCAGCAGTACCTCCAGCAGGACCAACTCCAGCAGCCCCAGCAGCACCCCCAGTCCCAACAGCTCCAGTACCGCCAGTACGAGCACCTCCAGGACCAGCTGCAACAGTAGCACCTCCAGCTCCAGCAGCACGGCTCCAGCGCCGGGCAAACCACTCGCGCAGCTCCTGCGGAGAGGGTAGCTCCCGCCTCGACGAAGCACCCGAAGGGCCCCCAAACCCAGCACCGCCAGAGGCCACACGAGCAGACCCAGCACCCCCAGGCTCCGCACCCCCAGGCTCAGCACCCCCAGGCTCCGTACCTCCAGGCTCCGCACCCCCAGGCTCAGCACCCCCAGGCTCCGCACCCCCAGGCTCAGCACCCCCAGACTCAGCACCCCCAGGCTCAGCACCCCTAGCAGCACCAGAGTCAACAGCTACCTCGACAGGCTGGACTGCGTCTACCTGGGACACACCTGACGGGGCAGGACCCTGAGGGGGGAGAGGGTCTACCGGGGGAGGACCTGGCGCAAGGAAGAGCGGCGGCGGGGGGAGGGGCGCAGTGCGGTAGGGGAAGAGACGGTAGTAAGGCACCGACTCGTCAAAGGTGACGTCCTGGGAGGACAGAACACGGCGCGAGGTGGGGTGGTAAAACTGCCAACCAAGCGCGTCAGAGGGGAAGCCAAGGAAGACGCAGGGAACAGCACGGGGGGACAGCTTGTCCGCAGACAAGTCGCGGACAAACGCCCGAGATCCCCAGACCCGAAACGCAGACGCATCGCCAACCTTCCCCGTCCACCGCAAGGTGGGGGAGGTCTCTGGCAAGGAGACCCGGGGCTGAAGGTTGAGCTGATGCGCTGCGTACTGAACCGCAAACGGCCACAGAAAATGGGGGGCAGCCGCATGGATCATGGACGTACGAGCGACGTCCATGACCATGCCAATGCGGCGCTCAGCAATTCCATTTTGCTGTGGAGAGGCCGGAAGGGTGAAGGTCTGGCGGATGCCCTGTGCACGACAGAAGGCTCCCAGATGGGCAGAGGAAAACTCCCCGCCTCTGTCAGAGTGCAGACGCAGAACAGGAAAGTCCGAGCCAAAACTCTCTCTGAGCTGGAGACGAGCTGCGCGGATCCTGTCGATCAACACCTCAGTGACGTCACCCTTGCTGCGCAAGGGGAACACCGTGGTGTAACGCGAGTAGTCGTCAACCACCAACAGGAAGTAACGCTCGTGACCCTGGCCACGGACGCGGGCGGGGCCCCACACGTCCATGTGAAGAGTCTGCAGCGGAGCCTCTGTCGGAGGAAACTCGGAGGAGTGAGGGGCGGCGCGCTGCCGCCCCTCGACGCAGGGAACGCAGGTAGGGGCAGGCCCCGGAGGTAGGGGAGGGAGGGACCGGGGAAGACCAGAGACAAGGACACGGGAGGCCATGCCTCGGAGATGAGGCAGGGAGGGGTGACCAAGGCGGTGGTGCCAAAGGAGAGTCTGGTGGGACAGGAGACGACACGAGCAGGGAGCAGACTCAGGACTAGACCTAGACGCTACAGCAAACACCTGACTCGACGCAGCTACCTGACCAGACTCAGCAACCGGAGGAGACTCAGTAGTCAGTGTGTACAGGCTCGACCCCGGCCGACGGGTAAACGTGGCCAAGTGTCGGCCCGTCCGAGCACACGTGCAGTGGGTCACCCGCTGACTCGCAGGAGTGAACTGGTCAACCCCCCTATCCTGTAGATCAGCTCCACTCACCAAGTTCGTAGAGAACGAGTGGAGGTAGAGACCTGACAGGGTGCCAGAGGGGGCTGCCGGACACGGTAAGACAGTGGAGAAGCTAGCAAGGACAGGACCCCCAGAGGGGTCCGCCAGGGAGACTGCAACCGGCCGACTAAGCGGCGTAAGCGTGGTGCGGTCTCGAAAGAAGGAGCGGGAAGCACCCGAGTCAAGGGTGAAGGTGTGTAAGGCCTGAGCCGACGTGGTACCTGAGAGGGCAGACTCACCAGCACCTGGGGCAGCAGACGCACTAGCACCTAGAGCAGCAGCCTCACCAGCACCTAGAGCAGCAGCCTCAATGCCCGGGTCAGGCAGAACACACAGGTAACAGTCACCCTCATCACTATTAGATACAGCATACATGGCAGCAAGAATTGCATCATAATCAAGATCAAAGATAGCAACCCCCGCCCTAGACAGCTCTCCCCAGCGAGGGATCTCAGTGGCGTCAGGGAACTGGTGACGCCACGCGTCCGTCAGGCGGCCGAAGCAGCGCTGGGTGGAGTGCGGGCCCCCGCACTGCTCACCAGCGCGGTCGCCGGTACGGAGGACGTAGGTGCAGGGACCAGTACCCCCACCTCGCTGACGCCCAGCGTACCACTCACGAAGCTGCTGGGGGGACGGGGTCTCACGACTGCGCTGCTGCTGCTGGGGCGGACCACCACCGGACCCACTCCTCTGCGCAGAGCCGCGACCAGCTCCACCGCTGCCGCCGCCGCCTCCGCCACCTCCGCCGCCTCCGCTCCCTCCGCCACCGCCGCCGCCTCCTCCGCCTCCACTGCTGCCACCGACACCTCCACCCCCGCCACCACTCCCACCACCACCCCCACCCCCTCCACTGCCTCCACCACCACCTCCACCGCCCCCGCCAGCCCCTCCAGTGCCCTTGCCCCCTTTGCCCTTGCCGGTGCGGCGTCTCCCGCTAGGGGCAGACGCAGCGCCGACCGACTCGAAACCAACGAGGTCGGCCGCAGCAGCAGAAGCAACGGAGGGCAAGAGGGGGGAGGGGGAACACCCCTCAAAGACGGGGGTGCGAGGGTCACCACGAGAGGCTCCTACAGCGACTATGCTCTTCTCTGCTGCTAGGAGGCGCTCCTCGAGGAGGTCAACGGTGAGTGTGGTGGGGCAAACTGAGAGGAAGTGGTCCCTGACTAAGCGAAGGCAGTCAGGGAGCCGGGTGACTATGTAGTAGAGGGTGATGTACATGGGGGGGGGGTTCTTGGCACAGAACTCAGCAGGAAGCGCAGCGCGGTAGCGAGTGTCACTAGTGCGAAGGTGCGTAATGAGGTCAGCGACTGTGGGAAAGGCAGCAAGGTCAGGGAACAGGTACGGCAGCATGAGGCGGCTAAGAGCAGCAGTGGCAGGGGAAGAGTAGCGTGCAACTATAGCATCGTACAAGGTCTTAGCACTCTTGTACTGACTAAAGTGCGCACGCTCAGTGGTCGGTAAGTGGCGACGCACAGCAAGACGTGCAGCAGCATCGCGTGTGGCCCACTGTGAGCGGACAGTGCTGTCAGCGTCAGTAGGCGGGGCAGGAGAGGCACCAGAGGTGAGATCGAACAGGGAGAGTCCGTCTGCCCTATCGCACTGTAGGAACAGCTGGAGGTCATCAACCCAGACCTCAAAGTCAAGAGCACGACCCTCAGCATCAAAGGTAAGGACACTGGGGGTAGCCATGACAGCAGTGGTCTAGCAGGGAGTGATCTCACCAGTCCGAGTGAGTAGGGCCGGGGCGCGCCGATAGGAACAGGGCTGTAGCCGCGGTGGCAGCGGCTCGGCAGTGACAGTAGCAGCTCGACGGCAGGGCGGCTCGGCGGCTCGGCTGCTCGGCGGCTCGGCGGCTCGGCTGCTGGGCGGCTCGGCGGCTCGGCGGCTTGGCTGCTGGGCGGCTCTGCGGTTCGGCTGTTGGGCGGCTCGGCGGCTGGGCGGCTCGGTGGCTCGGCGGATGGGCGGCTCGGCGGCTCGGCTGCTCGGCTGCTGGGTGGCTCGGCTGCTCGGCTGCTGGGCGGCTCAGCGGCGACGGGGCCGGTAGAGGCGACGACGGGGCTTCGAAGGGCGGCGACGGGGCCGCTAGAGGCGGCTATGGGGCCGCGAAGAGCGGCGACGGGGCCGCTAGGGGCGGCGACGGGGCCGCGAAGGGCGGCGACGGGGCCGTGAAGGGGCCGCAAGGGGCCTAGAGGGGCGGCGACGGGGCCGCCAAGGGGCCGCGAGGGGCCTAGAGGGGCGGCGACGGGGCCTAGAGGGGCGGCGACGGGGCCGTGAAGGGGCCGCAAGGGGCCTAGAGGGGTGGCGACGGGGCCGCCAAGGGGCCGCGAGGGGCCTAGAGGGGCGGCGACGGGGCCTAGAGGGGCGGCGACAGGGCCGCGAAGGGGCCGCGATGGGCCTAGAGGGGCGGCGACGGGGCCGCGAAGGGGCCGCGACGGGCCTAGAGGGGCGGCGACGGGGCCTAGAGGGGCGGCGACGGGGCCGCAAAGGACGGCGACGGGGCCGTAAGGGGTGGCGACGGGGCCGGTAAGGGTGGCGCGAGGGGCCTCTAGGAGGGCGCGACGTGAGGGCGGCCGACGGGGCGCGCCTCGGGCAGGAAAAAAAAGATCGAGTTCAGTGGTGGGCCCTGAGAAGCATTCCCACGAGGGAACCTGCTCTATACCATGTCAAGAATGAGGAATGAATGAACTAGCAAGCAGGTGGGTACAAGTAGGAAAACCTAGAAGTGTTGTACCCCATATTGTCTACCCCACTACAGCCTACATAGACTATAGCATAAGAGTTTGACAGCTGCTACCGTGTTTCTCCTTCCACCGTCCCAACATAGGTAGTCTCTCTTCTTCTTAGGTCCTCGCTTCCCCATAGTCTCAGCTCGTCAAAGTAGGTTTTTCTTAGGTCGATGTAGGTCACTCCAGGTTGTGCTAGGTCGTGGTTAGCTAACCACCGTCAACAGCGCACCCATTCCCCGCTTCATCCCGGGAATCCCCATCCTCGGGCGCAGGTACCTGTGCGCCAGGCACGCCAACCGGCGCACCGTGCGCGTCCCGATGCGCGCATGCAGCTCAGGGAATGCCGCGAGATCCGCAACGCACTCCTCGTCATTGGAAACGTCGGGAATGCCGCAGGAACCGAAACCGCCCGCTTCGAAGTATCTCCTGATTTGCGGCTCCTCCGCAGGTAAGTCCAACGACTCATCCAACGAGTCGCTATTTCCGTTTGAATCCGATTCGAAGTTCACGGACGCGCGCTGATTTTCCTGTACATCCCAATTTCGTAGGCCGGGAAATAATATTTCGCTGCGGCTGGTGAGCTGGCTGAATAGTAACGCTTCAGCCTGACTTCGTTTCAGTGTGCTACTGGGGCTCTCGTCGACCTGGAACAGAAGCGGGTTGTGTGAACGCATTGAGCAGAGTTGAAGTCAAAAAAGTAAATTGTAACAGTGTGGCAGCCGAATGCTGCCAAGTACAGTGCAGGTGGGCGGAAGTCAAGCGCCACCTCACCAACTGTTCGTATTGGTCAAACGCCTCAACCTGCAGCTGGGCGACCAGGTCCTGACGCGCAGCCCAACACAAACCCTCGCGCGAAAATTACGAAACGCAGAACACCGAAGTTCCGACCGCTCGCCGACTTCGCCAACAACACCGACGAAATTACAGCCCCATAACCAAGCTCGCCGTCCAATCCCGTACCGCAATAATTCTCTGAATTTCACGGCAGGTTCATTTCAAAGGGGTTGGGTTACCATTGAGAAATTCAGAGAGAGTCGCGACTTGGGAGTGCGACTCGATATTTGAATGTGCTCTATAAAATTGTACTGTGAAATTTGTGAAGTCATAGTGCAATTTCCAGAGAACTCCAGAGAGCACTCTATCCTCGTTTTCCTAGCCTACTAAGGCTGCTACTTCCCTGCCAGCAACGTTTCACTGGTAATCAGAGCCTGGTTAGTTATTTCGCACGCTCCCGCCATATTCTAGACCCTATGGCCGGACCGTCTGATATGACGCCGGAACTCTGGAACGAATTTGTGGCGAATATGCGCTGAGAAATTGAACGCGAGGTGCGTGACCGGATCCTCGGCGAACTCCCAGGAACGTGGACTCCTGGGCACACAGGTGCCGACGCCAGCACCTGCTGTGGTTTCTGCACGACCCAAAGCACCCGAACCTGAGCCGTTCATCCCTGGAAAACGTCACTTACCGGTGCGACGGTGGCTTTTCCAAGTGGAGGAATACCTCTCCCTTTGTCATGTCAACCGGGCGGAGTGGGCTCGGCACGCCGGCATGATGCTGAGCGGTGCAGCTGCTACTTGGTGGCAGAGTTGCCATGCTACGATTTCAACTTGGGAAGAGTTTTCTGCATCGCTATTAATGAACTTCGAGCCGGTCAACTCCATCGAGCGCGCACGTGACAACCTCGCTGAATTACGCCAACATCGCTCGGTCGCTGAATACATCAACCGCTTCCGCGAGCTCGTGCTTGAGATCCCAGACATCCCTGCTGCTGAACAGATGGACAAATTCAAGCGTGGGCTGAAGCCGAAAATCCACACCGAGGTCGAACTCCGCGGCGCTACGACGTTGGATGAGATGATTCGTGTCACCGAGCGTTTTGACACCATCAACTTTGCAGCATACCAGCGATTCCAAGGACGAACCGGGCAGCACACCACTGCTGGACCTACCTACCGCACCAACGGTCCTTCTCCCATGGAGCTCGGTGTGGTGGAACAGCGTGCACGCAACCAGTCCACGCTTACGTGCTACTCGTGCGGGAAAGTCGGCCACATCAAGCGACATTGCCCGAACCGCCGCAACTTCGAAAGGTCTCCGGGAAACGGACAGCGCCAGTAGCAGTGGGGCAGACCTCTGGCACATCGCATGCCCCGCTTCTCCCGACTCCATTATTCATCGGCACCTCTGAACTCTACACCACATCCAACGCTCCATTCCCCGCCATCATTCTATACGCAAAAATAAAGAATCGCTACGTTGACTTTTTGCTCGATACCGGCGCTTCAGCAAATTTCCTCTCTCCCTCAATTGCTGCTGAACTTTCTCTCCCCGAAGATCCCAACAGCAACCCGCAGGACGTGATCATGGCAGATGGTACTCGGCGGTGCTGCGGACCTACTCTCCTCCCTGTGCATTGCATGTTTGGAAGCTTGGAGGCGACGGTCACGTTCGAGCAACTGCACCTCGGCGGGTACGAAGGCGTTATCGGTCGACCATGGTTGCACCAGTTTGGACCGCGGATTTATTGGCGCAACGGAACTGTCACCGTCGGCAACTACGACCTCCCATCCCACTCCTTTCGCCGACCATGGTCATCCCCAACCAGTTCCGCTTCATCAACCCATCCACCCCAACCTGCCCCATCTCCATCTTCCCATATCCCCCCTCTCCCTCCTCCTCGCATAGCTCCCGTGCAGCAGCCAACACCACCCGGCTCCCCCGAAGTGATCAACACACCTCCTCCTTCTCCACCCCACCCAACCCAGCAGCCACGACGTCCCATCATCCGCCCCGCCTCTGAAGTTATCAATCCATCAGCCCCCACCCCTCCATCACCACCTCCTCCTCATCATCTCCTAGTCATCTTCACCGCTCCCGAATCTGAACCATCACCCAACTCTCTCCCATCACCTATACAGAAGTTACTCCAAGGCTACACCGACGTCTTCCCTGAAGATCTTCCCGCCGAACTTCCACCCGAGCGTGCTATTGACCATAGCATCCGCCTCATTCCAGGTTCTACACCGCCCGTGCGCCCAACCTATCGCATGAGCACCGCTGAACTTTTGGAGCTCCGACGTCAACTCGATGACCTTCTCGAGAAGGGTTTCATCCGCCCAAGCACCTCACCATACACTGCCCCCATGCTTTTCACCCGCAAGAAGGAAGGTGACCTGCGCCTTTGCATCGACTACCGCGCCCTCAACGCCATCACAATCAAGAATAAGTACCCGCTGCCCCGTGTCGAGGAGTTGTTCGACATGCTTGGGGAAGCAACAGTTTTCAGCAAGCTCGACCTACGCTCCGGTTACCACCAGATCCGGCTCGCCGAAGACGACATCAACAAGACGGCGTTTCGAACCCGCTACGGCCACTTCGAGTTCCGCGTACTTCCGTTCGGCCTCACCAACGCACCAGCCACGTTCATGGGACTCATGAACGACATTTTTCGGCCCTTCCTTGACCGCTTTGTCATCGTGTTCCTCGATGACATCCTCATTTTCAGCAAGTCACTCGAGGAACACGCTCAGCACCTACGCATCGTCCTCGACACGCTTCGCCAACACCACCTCTACGCCAAGCTCTCCAAGTGCACCTTCGCCCGTTCAAGCATCGGCTTTCTCGGCCATGTCATCAGCTCCAAAGGCATCGCTATGGACCCCGCAAAGGTCTAGTGCCTTGCTTATTGGCCAGCCCCACGCACGGTAGCGGAGCTGCAAAGTTTCATCGGCCTCGCCAAGTATTACCGGAAATTCATTTTCAACTTCTCTCACATCTGCGCCCCTTTGACCGATCTCTTCCGTCAAGGAGCTGCCTTTCAATGGGGACTACCGCAGCAGACCGCTTTCAACTCAATCAAATCAGTACTCACCTCTGCACCGGTCCTCACCGTCGCCGACCCTTCACGCCCATACTTCATATGGACCGATGCTTCCGATGTCGCTGTCGGTGCCATTCTTTGCCAAGACCACGGCCATGGGATGCAGCCACTCGCTTTCGAGTCACGCAAGCTTCAACCGGCAGAGCGCAACTACGCAACACACGATCGGGAGCTCCTTGCCATTGTCCACGCAATCAAGACATGGCGCTGTTACGTGGAGCTGCAGCCCGTCACCGTCTACACCGACCACCGCCCTCTTCAACACTTGAAAACACAGCCCGTGCTCAGCCGCCGCCAAGCCCGATGGGCTGAGTTTTTGGAGCAGTTCGTACCCTCACTTCAGATTATCTACCGCCCCGGAAAACTCAACCCAGCCGACATCTTGTCCCGACCACCACCACCAGCCCCACCACCCACCGACCAGCCCAAACCAACCACCAACCAGCCCCACCACTCCCCAACCAGCCCCACCTCATCACCTCCACCTCACACTCCGAACCCACCCTTGCAACTCCATGGAATCAGCAGCATCACTTGGGATGATACCTTCATTACGAAATTTCAGCGCGCCTACAAACGTGACCTGTTTTTAGTCAAGCAAGCACCCGAGGACCCGGCCTACTCATTTGAAGACCCATTTTGGTACAACACCGTCACCAAGACCATTTGTGTCCCTGCAGATCGCTCCTTACGACAGCTGCTACTCTCCGAATACCACGACACTGTTACCGGCAGCCACTTTGGTGTTGAGAAGACCTACGCACGCCTCTCCAACGACTACCATTGGCCACGCATGCATGCTGATGTGCGTGACTTCATACACACCTGCCGCACCTGCCAACAACTCAAAGCACGCACCACCAACCGCTACGGACTCCTTCAGCCCATCCCTCCACCTACCAAAGTGTGGGATGAAGTCACCATGAACTTCATCATGGATCTGCCCCGCACACCCCGCAGCTACAACGCTATCCTAGTCGTCGTCGACCGACTCTCCAAAATGAGCCACTTCATTCCTACCCACACAACCGTCACCGCACCCGAAACAGCCCGACTCTTCTTCGATCACATAGTCCGCCTACATGGTCTCCCATCCGCCATCATTTCAGACCGTGACCCCCGCTTCTTGAGTAACTTTTGGCAGAGCCTCTTCAAGCTTCACGGAACCCGGCTGAAGTTTTCTACCGCGTATCACCCTGAAACGGACGGACAAACCGAACGGATGAACCGCACGCTTGAAGACTCCCTCCGTGCACAAGTTACTGCTCGCCAAACTGATTGGGATCTCCACCTCACCGCCATCGAACTCGCATACAACAGCACACCCCACCTTTCCACCGGCCAGCCACCCTTCTACCTCGCAACCGGACAGCACCCCCGCCTCCCCACGACCCCACCCCCCCACCTCTCCCACGCACCAGCAGCCTTTGAGTTCCTCACCTCACTCGAATCAGCCATTGATGCCGCTCGCACCTCCATCCTTAAAGCTCAAGCCAAACAGACCCACTATGCCAACTCCCACCGCAAATATATACGCTTCAAGGTTGGCGATCAAGTGTTACTCTCCACTGACCACCTACCTCTCCTACGCAAAGGCACAACCAGAAAACTCGCCCCTCGCTTTATTGGCCCGTTCACCATCACCCGAGTCCTCTCACCAGTCACCTACCGTCTCCAACTGCCCAGCTATATGAAGATTCACCCCGTCTTCCATGTCCAGCGCCTCCGCCCTTTCCGAGCACCTTCACACGACCGTCCAGCCACACGCCAACTGCCACCGATGTTCGAATGCAGCCCCAGCCTGTTTGAGGTTGCATCTATCGCTGCACATCGCGACACACCTCATGGTCGCGAGTTTCTTGTTCATTGGAAGGACCAGCCCACTAGTGACAACTCATGGGAACCAGAGAGCCACCTTGACCGTGCCGCAACTGCTGTGAATCGGTATTTGACTAGCCACGGTTTGGCGCCGTGGACGGCGCCACTTGGAGGGGGAAGTAATGTAACAGTGTGGCAGCCGAATGCTGCCAAGTACAGTGCAGGTGGGCGGAAGTCAAGCGCCACCTCACCAACTGTTCGTATTGGTCAAACGCCTCAACCTGCAGCTGGGCGACCAGGTCCTGACGCGCAGCCCAACACAAACCCTCGCGCGAAAATTACGAAACGCAGAACACCGAAGTTCCGACCGCTCGCCGACTTCGCCAACAACACCGACGAAATTACAGCCCCGTAACCAAGCTCGCCGTCCAATCCCGTACCGCAATAATTCTCTGAATTTCACGGCAGGTTCATTTCAAAGGGGTTGGGTTACCATTGAGAAATTCAGAGAGAGTCGCGACTTGGGAGTGCGACTCGATATTTGAATGTGCTCTATAAAATTGTACTGTGAAATTTGTGAAGTCATAGTGCAATTTCCAGAGAACTCCAGAGAGCACTCTATCCTCGTTTTCCTAGCCTACTAAGGCTGCTACTTCCCTGCCAGCAACGTTTCATAAATGATCGTGGTGATACTTTAAAATAATGATTCTGGCCCGATTGGTCGGAGACATGCCATGATAAATCCAAGCGTACTGGAAACGACAAGCGACGATGTGATGAAAATCCCGATCAGTGGCACTAGCAGACATCTGTAAGGGTCCATTGTATGTCCCGAATGAATCAACTACTAGCCGAGGTTTACTGGCGGGTCGTTCACAGTAAAAGGCAGAGTAGATGGAGGAGCTCAGTAGTAGTAGCGGGCACAGTGTTGCTCGTTTGGTTTGTTTGGGAATTTGCTGGCTTTCAGTGCAGTACTTTCCATGGCTTGTTCATGTGTTTGCGTTTCAAAGCGGTGAAAACTCTGGACGACGCGGGCAACACCAGGCTGGATGCGGTACAGATGGGTTGAAAGGTAATTGAAAACAAGCCGCAGGCGTGTACAAAGTGCTGCAAAAACTCGACGTCGAGGAACGTCGGTGAATCTTGACGGTTGGAACCTTTGATCCGAGGGTGGAAATTTACCGACATCCCTCGACGTCGAGTTTTTGCAGCACTTTGCACACGCCTTTATTCCGGAAACCAGTCACATGTCGAGCTTCGGGTGGTGGAAGAGAGCATCGAACCAGCACAAGAAATCACCGAGCCAGCAGTGGCAGGGCCAAACTCTTACAGTGAGGACCGAACCATGCTGTCGCGGATTCGGAGAAAAAAAATAGGATGCGAACATTGCTGACGTGCTGCACATGACGTGGAACAAAAATATTGGCGTTTGTCTGTTCATATCAACGATCACAAGTCTTGAAAGTCGTTGCCTTGAGAAAAGACTTGGTTGTTTGAACTCGACTCCAACACAAGCATAACGCTGTCTATACATGTAAGTAATACACACCACAAATGTGGAATTGCTTCTAAGTTCATCTGAAATTGGAGATGTGCAACTTCATCGACATACAAAAACAAATGGTTAAACAAGTTGACACGATGTCATTCTACTGATTCTTCTCGCTGCCAAAAGGTCGTAAGTACAAAAAAAAAATTGAAGACATTAAGGCACTGCCCCTCCAATCACACCAAGCGCACTCAATCCGAACAACATTGGTGCGAATGTAATCAGGTCTCAAAAGCACAACGCCAATCCTCTAGGGTTTTGTTTCCACGCGCATGCAGTTGGTAACTGCATTGCGAGCCGCCTTGCTATTGCCGTACGTCCCCACAAAGGGCCTACTCACAAAGTGCAGCGCATGGTTGGGGGGGGGGGAGAGGAGGGGGTCAAGGGATAGGGAACGAGGGGGAGGGGAGAAGGGAAGGGAGAGAGGAAGGAGAACATTCTCTAGTCGCCTCAAAGATCCCGAGGGGTTTTATTTCCATGCACACGCAGCTGGTGACCGCGTTGAGTGTCGGCTCCCATACGCTTCCACAAAGTTCCTGCAAAAGAAATGTAGCATGTCAAACTGTACATGCATTGCTAGGTTTACGTTTTGGTAGGCTAGGTGTGCACTTTGTACTAGACAGGCTAGGGTTTGCTATATGTTCCCATGTATGCCCTCATTCTAGTCACTCTTCGTTCTTGACATGGTATCATGAGTACATCGCTTTCGCTTCACCTACCCTAGCCCGCCCTTAGCCAGCCGCCGCTCGTGTCCAATAGCGCGACCCTAGCGCGCCCCTAGTGTGCCCCTACGAGCAGCCCTAAGCAAACCCTTTGAGCGTCCTGTCGCTCCGCCCCTTACACCCAGTCGTCCTCCCCTTAGGCCTCGTCGCGCAGCCCCCTCTGGCCACGTCGCGCTGCCCCCGTCAAGCTGCCTCACACCCGTCGAATGCTGCCTCGCGGGTCCCGTCGCGCTGGCCTCGTCGTGCTCCCCCTTCAGGCCCTCTCACACGCTTTGTAGGCCCTGTCGTGCTGGCCACAGGCCTCGTCCCGCGCCCCTTGGTCCCCGCCTGCGCTGCATGCACGCTGCTGCAGTCACTCTCACGTCGCCGCCGCCACCGCAGCTCGCCGCAGCCCGCTGCAACCGCCACTGCGCGCGCTGCTGGCGTCGCCGCTGCAGCGCAACGCCGCCGCCACTGCAGCCTATCACGACTGCCGGTGTAGCTCGCCACCTACACGCGACGGCCGCCGCTGCAGATCCTCGAAGCTCGCTGCGGTTGCCATTGCCGCCACTGCAGCCCGTGATCACTGTCGCTACAGCACGCCGTTGCCGATGATGTTGCGCGCCGCAGCCCGTCGCCCGCACGCAACTTCCACTGCCGCCCGTGGCTACCACTGCTCCCACCCATGCCGCCCGCTACTGCAGCTGCCTTCTCTCATGCCGACGCTGCCGCCAGAGCCGCTTGGCCGCCTGCGCAGCCTGCCACGTGCGCCGCCTGCACTACCGGCGCCGCTTGAACCGTCCATGCCGCTTGTGACCTTAATGCCTCACAGGGTACGTGTTGCTATCACACCTCCCTCTGCAGTCAGGTCTTCTCGTGGTTGTGCCTTTCCTCCTCTCATGGCCATTTCCCTCTTGCCCTACTTCTATGGAGACTGAGTCCCTGCCTCGCTTCGATGCGGAGGGTCGTGCGGTGGACTTTCAGTCGTGGCTGATCGAGGTTCATCTCTCCCTGTAGAGTCACATTATGCAGGATGTCTTGTTGTAAAAGCACGCTACTAGTGAGCTCCCACCCACACCATGTCCGAATGCTCCCCCTGCTACCGCCATTGCTGACAAGCAGAAGGAGCACCGTGCGACTCGCCTGGAGTTCACGCAGTACAGGGGCGTGACGCTGCTCCACGACTCTTTATCGTTTGCCACATGTCGCAGACTTATTCTCCATGTTGTAGGAGTACTTTATTCTGTTGAAGATGGCAAAGGAGTTTCTAGATGCTAATATCGTTTGTTATTTCACTCTTCTACTGCCACTTTATGCCACCACATCCTGCCGTTCCTCTTTCCTTACCTCCCTTCGCCCCGCACTGTCGCTGATGTGGTTACGCATCTACGCTCTCTAGACAATATCTTCCGCTCTACTTGTACTCGTGAGCTCTTTATTAAGGACCGCCCTCCCATGTATATGACCTCGTACCTTCTAGCTACCTGCCTCCTACCGCTTTGGGACTGAATGGGATGCCTTCCTCGATGTGTACCCCATGACCCTCACTATTGACCTCTTTTGGTGGCGTCTCACTGAGATCGACACTAGTCGTTGCGCCATCAGTACCTCCTTTGTTGCTCAGCTTGCTGCTTTGCGAGAGGTTGCAGTAAATGCTACCTCCAGTCGGGAGCGTGGTTACGAGGGTGGTAAGAAGGGTGGAGGGGGCGGAGGAGTTGGAGTTGGCGGAGGTATCGTGACGTCTGGAGGTGCTGACACTTGAGGAGGTACAGGGTCTAGTAGTGCAGTTGGAGGAGGTGCTGGTCTTGGGGATGTCGTGGTGCAGCAGCACCAGCAGTAGCCGCACCAGCAGTAGCCGCACCAGCAGCGCGGCAGTTTCAGCAGCAAAAATTGCAATAGTTTCAGCAATGGGTCCCACAGCAGCAATGGGGCTCTGACAGCCCCACGAGCACTGGCCGCAAATGTGGGCCGAGCCAGTACCTGATTCAGGTATCTTTGTTAGGGGCATATATGTGATCCATGATGCTTTGTATTCTATGCCTGCGTGTATGCTAATGACTATAGTGTTAATCTTATTCTTCTTGTGTGCCTAGACAAGGATCTCTAGTTGTTTGCATTGGTGCGACCGCCACTAATGCGTCACTCTCCTGCACGCTTGACTTTGGCACGACTCGGTGCTTCTTCCGTGACCACACGAGCCTCATTCAAATTCCCGCACCAGTCCTAGTCGCATTAGCCGACCCATCTTCTGGGCCGGTCGTCACCCGCAACGCTACTATTTTCCCATGCTTGACAGTCCCCTCTAGCTCCCTCACTGGTCTACGCATCCCCTCGTTCTCCAGGAACTTGGTATGTGTAGGCCGTTTTTCCTTTCCGTATCACAGTCACATGATCTCCCATCGTCTTGTCTCAAGTCTCCTAGCGTCGCTCTCCCCGCTCCCTCACTCGTCTACATCGCCGTGCACTCCTTGCATCTAGAGGCAAGCAGCGCTCTGCCTCTCAGTCCTCCCCGTTTCCTTGTACCTCTGCTCTTAAAACCATGTACACAGACCTCTGGGACCCTGCCCCCGTCGTTGGATCGTGCGGCGAGCGTTACTTCTTTATGGTGTTTCCCTTAGCGTCGAAGGCCATAGTGCCTAATGACCTCCTCCCATGGCTCGTATCGCACACTGCGCCCATCCTGTGCTTCGTCTACACTTTGACCGTCGATGCGAGTTTGCCTCCAGCCGGCTTGAGAATTTATGTCGCGCGCAAGGCATCCACCAGACAAACTCGTAACCGGACTCGCCACAACAAAATCGGGTCGCGGAGCATCTCATTGGCTCGGTCATGGAGATCGCTCGTACCTCCACGTATCATGTCAGTGCTCCCTATTTTTTTTTCCCATTGCAATCTGCCACCCCGAGCACCAGCTTAACCTATGGCTCCGTGTCTCACACCCGAAGGTCTTGATGACCCTCCTCTGCACCAGGTCTGCTGGTGCTACGCCCGTGTTTTGCATCAGGGGCTGCCTTGCTTACAACTGCGATCCTCGCGGGACAAACTCTCACCCCGCACTCTCCCTACTGTCTTCCTTGGTTTGCCCGGATGCCTCTGACTAGTTGTTCCACCACCCTTCCACTCACCGGGTCTTTGGCTCTCGTGACGTCACCTATGACGAGTCTGTTTGTTAATGTACTCGCTTCCCTCACCGAGGAACCCCAGTGCCCCCCCTTTCCCAGTTCCTCATTGCCACTCCCCCCCGTGGTCCCACTCTTCCCGTAGCTCCCAATCCCGCGCATCCCCGTCTGGTGTGTTGCACGTCACCCCGCATTCCCCGGCCTCGTCCTTGTAATTGCCGCATCAGCCTTTGTCGCCACCTCAATGATAGGCGTTGCAACGGCCGGTCATTGTGGACTTTGGGGGTGCTGGTTCGGGGGGTGTAGCAGCGGTGGGTGCTAGCTCTAAGGGTGCTGGTTCTGGGGTTACAGACACTGGAGTTGTAGGCTCTGGGGGTGCTGATGCAGGAAGTGCTAGCTCTAGGGGTACTGCAGCTGGAGGTTGGGACCCTAGGAATGCTACGAGCTTGCGACATTCAGAGCAGCCGCAGCAGCAGCCGCATCTACAGCAGCAGTCGTTCCCACCTTTGACTGTACTTTGCCTTCTTGGTCTTCCTTACCCTTCGACTGACAGTCCTCCTCACTCCTCCTCATCGCTGCCTCTCCTGGACCCATCTCTGGCTCGTTTTCCTCCTTGTTCACAGTTGTTTCCACCTCTCCTCCTTGACCTGTCTCTTGTGTTTTCCCCCTTTCCTTGTGGTGTCGCTCGTGCTCATCCCTCGTCTTGTATTCCTAGTTATCACTCTATGGAACTCCCTTCTCTTGCCCTTTGTGTCCCTCCTCCTGTTCTCCCATCTCCTCTGTCTCTCTCACTGTCTCCCCTCCTTCGTTCTCTGATTTCCTCCGTGCCGCTCAACCTACAGTCTCCCATGTACTATCCTCCTTTGTCACTGACCCTACTGCTCCTCCGTCGTCTGTCTCAACTCCTGTTGCTGTTATCTCTGACTTTGACTCGACCCGCCACCTTGATCACGCCTCTTAGTTGGTCTCTGCTCCTGCATGTTCTCCATACAGTGATGTCCTAGAGGGCAGGCAGTTCGAGCTGGCTTTCCTTGCCGCCACTGCCGAGGGTGACCCAAACGCTCTTGACGTACTGACTCCTCGCACCTATTCCGAGGCAGGTCTGGACGTTGGGCCTCTTAGGGAATAGTAGACATGGATGCAGAGATCGCCTATTGGAGGTCCATAGGCACCTACGTCGACATTGCTCCCCCTCCTGGGGAAAACGTAGTTGATGTCATGTGGATCGCGGCCACCTAGAGCACCGCCGCCTGTCTTCAAGACGCGTTACTTGGCGGGAGGCTTTATTCAATGAGAGAGGGTATACTTCTTCAACACCTTCTCCCCCACCCCGAAGATGACCATTCTTTGGGTACAGCTACACATTGCACCATAGCGTGGCTACAAGGTCCACTCGTTTAACTTCTCCACTACCTTCCTCCAAGGCAGCCTGCACGAGCTAATCTGGCTCTGCCAACCCCTTGGTTTCACTGGATCGTTCCCTTTTAGAGCCAAGTGGAGCCTTCAACAGCCAGTCCACGGTCTGCCTCAGGCTCCTCGTGAGCGGCAGAACATGCTATGCACTACTCTTGCTGCTCTCGTCTTCTCCCCTTCCTCTGCTGACCCTTCTCTATTTGTCCGCTCTGGCTAGGCGCCGTTCTACATCCTTCTCCACGTCAATGACCCAGTCTTTGTTACTCCCGACACAGCAACGCTATCCTCAATGAAGGCCAAGCTAAAGGGGAGGCACACCTGCACAGGCCTAGGTGAGTTGCATCGCTAGCAGATTACTAGGGACAAAGCAACGCGCACCATCACTTTGACTATGTCACACATGGTGTAGCAGATCCTCGAATGGTTTGGCTTTCAGTTCTCCTCTCCCACTCCTCCTGCTATTGACGATAAGCTCTTGGCTCTGTCAGAGGTCCACTGGTGATTCCCGATTGATCTTAGGAAAGGGTTACAGGCATGTTGGCCTGGGGGGTTATGGGCGCACTGACCCGCTACTTAACAAGCCCTTTTATCCCAGTGGTCTAGTGGTTGGGATTCTGACATGGTATCAGAGCGAAGGTCTCGGGTTCGAATCCCAGTGTGTGCACTTCGGGCATCCCAGTGCGGGGGGGTGTCAGAGGTCCACTGGTGATCCCCGATTGATCCTAGGAAAGGGTTACAGGCATGTTGGCCTGGGGGGTTATGGGCGCACTGACCCGCTACTTAACAAGCCCTTTTATCCCAGTGGTCTAGTGGTTGGGATTCTGACAGGCTCCTGTCCCTAACGAGCCTGTTGAGCCTAGTGGTCTATACGCAGAACTCATAGGGTGCCTCATGTACCTGATGACACTCGTTGTGAGAATACAACGACTGTGCTTACCTATTCTGGCTTATCTCTATTTTCTATTATCATTTGTGCTAGTTTTCCTAAGCTCGTTGCTTTAGTCTAGTTATTATTGTTATAGCACAAAAGTAGAGCCGTACAGTTGGTAATCATAGCCAGCTTACACTCTAATTCCCAGCCTTTTAAAGCTGCCGGGCGGCGACGACAACCGCGCCGGTTCTGGAACGTCGAAATCAGTTCTGCGTTTTAAATTTAATCCCCTTCACTCGGTTTATGATTACACCTCATGATTTTTGGCGAAAAAAGGTTGGAATTTCCATCGTCCGATTGATTTTCATCTCAGTGTGTCACAAGAACGAGGAAAAAGTTCAGAACAAGAAAGAGGGTTGCACTAGCAAGCAGTTGAGTACATATAGGAAACCCTAGATTGGGCTGTACTCGCTATAGAGTACCCCAATGCAGGCTAGACAAATACAACATTCTGACACAGTGGCCCAAGGAATTTCGCTCAAAATTGTTGGAATTTGGAGCCTCGGATCGATTTTCTTCTCAACGGCCGAGATCGGACGCGCAAAATTGACAACAAAGGGAGAATTGTGCCAAGAACAGCATCCGCACTAGAGAATTTCTACTTTGTTTAGCTTCGCAACAGTCGGCCAGCACACAAAAACGATTTATTTTGGTGGAAAATCTTTGTACGAAACATTTAATGGAGGAAATTGGCGATAGTTCTGTACAATAAAGCGATGAGTTACGTGCAAAATAGGAGCAGACACGTGCAACGCTCCTACGACGAGAAAAACTACTTGCGAACCAATTGGCAGCCGCAGAAGTAGCAGCGACAGCAGCGGCGACATTGACATTTGTACCTGCAACAAGGGCAACAGCTACAGTCAACCTCAGCAGCGAAGTCGAGGCTACCGCACGCGTTCGATACTAGCGTGTAAGGGAGCAACGTCTGTCGATTTGTAGATGCAAGACCCTGACCCACGACGTGATGTAAATTTGGCTCGCTTCTACATGGTTACGAGGTCTGGCATGGTAGTGGATTTACGGAAACGACGTAGTCCCAGGCGAAGGGACGTGTGCGCAGTTTCGAGTAGCCCTAATTGGAAAAGATATGGAAAAGGAGAAAAACGGAAAACATGGCGACTTCGGAGAAGGCGAAAAAGGGATAAAACAAGGGCGCGAATCGAAAAAATCCCGACAGGCCGGCACCAGGGGAAATCGCTGAGGCAAAAAGAGAAACAAGACCTTGCACCAACTGGGAAACTCCAACCGTACACCGCGACAAGCAGGAATTCGTTAAAGATATCCTATGAAGATACTTTGACTAATAACATTACTTCTCGTGGTTCTAAAGCCTTTGAAAAAATAAGGTAGAGCTAATGGCTAAGAGAAAGCCTTTAGAAAATGTATTGGTAAGTTGGGGACTCAACTCCGGAGCATTGAGAAGGGTCGAGCGTTCCGAGGAGTTAAATTCTCCCCATGCAGTATGTTGTTAGGGCTCCTCGTTCCCCACAGATGAAGCCTAGACAGGTGCAAAGGCTTAGGGGAAGGTTCCAAGCCCAACAGCAGTTGAAACAGCCTCTGATATATCATTCTAACCCTACTCAAGTGAAAACTTAAATTGAGTCTACATCTTCGAGCGTAGGACCTAGGGATGCTATACTTGATGTACCCTATCATCCTATAAGCAATACCGTCTACGGTTACTTAGAGTGGCAACAACCACTACTACTCAAGTACTCTGCAAAGGGCGTTGCCTCCAGGCGATGGTGGACAATGATGCGCCTCTTCGTTGTGCGATTGTAGGACGTTGGAGAAAATTGGGGAGTCCTCGGAGGAGACCCTGTTCACGACAACGATTGTGGACGGCAGCAAGCTACCAATCCACGACGAGTGTACACTACAGTTACAGATAGGGGCGCTGATGTGGAGGCCTTTGCTATGAGTCACAAACATCAAGGGCATGGATTTTCATAAGCGGTTCAACCCCAAGATCGATTGGGTCAATCGGATGGCATGCATCTACAACAATGGGAAATGTGTGGAGCTGCGAAGCTTGACGGATACATGTGATATTCCAGAGGTGACACTCGCACGATTCGAGAAAACGGTGAACGAGAGTAACATGGGTTACCTGGCACTGGTGATGGCAGTAGAGGAAGAGAAACGGAACCCCGAGCTACTTGCAGCAGTACAAAAGGATCTAAAGGAGTACATGGACATCATGGCGGATGACTAACCTGCAGGAGTGCCGCCAAAGCGAACTCACCAGCAGGAGATCGTCGAAGAACCGGATTCAAAGCCAACTTTTCGAGCATTGTACCGCCTTAGCCCAGCATAACTTGCAGACTTGAAGAAGCAGATCGAGTACCTGTTGGATCGTGGACTGATCCGACCCTCCACATCACCCTACGGCGCACCGGTTGGTAGTTTACGGATGTGCATCGATTACCGAGCACTAAAAAAATAGACGGTTAAAAACAGTACACCATTCCGCGTATCGACGATCTCATATATCAACTACATGGTGCAACGGTGTTATCCAAACAAGAATTATGGTCAGGTTATTGGCAAATTATGATGGCGGACAACTCGATCTACAAGACGGCGTTTCGCACCAGATACGGCTCGTTCGAACCTCGTGATGCCGTTCGGACTGTGCAACACACCAGCAAGCTATGGAGCAGCTGCAGACAGCTCTGACATCTGCTCCAGTACTGATCCTACCAGATCTAGACAGAGACTACGTGTTGGAAGCAGACGCTAGTGACCAGGTAGTCGGAGCAGTACTGATGCAGGATCACGGACATCGCCTACACTAGTAAGAAGCTACACGGAGCTGAACTAAACACTCAATACATGATAAGGAAGAATTAGCAATCGCTACAACCTTCAAAGCATATATGTGTTACTTAGTCGGAGCTAAGACTATGGTCTACACCGACCACTGCAGTCTCAAATACCTCAGGTCGCAGCCCACGCTCTCACGACGACAAGTGCGGTGGATGGATTTCCTCGAGACACACTTTCACTATGAAATCGTCTACAAGCCAGGGTTACACAACAAGGAAGACGCACTGAGCCGACCCGGGCATGTAGCAAGGATCCAGCTCGATGGGATGAATCACCTGCTCAAAGGCTTATTCCAACATGGGTACTCTGTGGACGCAGAAATTGCTACAACACAGAAGCAGAAACTACTGCACTAGGAGAAAGACTTAGCAGTCCAGAAGGGTTACGGAAAAATATGGGTTCCGAGCTCGCACTATGTGGATGATGCATTCAGCACCTCCCAGCACAGACACGCCAAATGTTACAGTCACAATAGGCTTGAATGTGCCTAAAACGAAAGATAGAGTGCACAGTCGGATTTCTGCACATCGGCTTTAAACGTTCAAAGCGTTCTGGTCACGGCTTCAAATGACCTAAACTTGATCTCGAGCGTCTTAGCGTTGCCTACAATACGCAATTTAGATCACACGATTTCACCAAGTATTGACGACACAACGTCGGCTTGAACGAACCGCACTATGGGAGCCACTATAGTCTTGGAACACAAATTAGGAAGATTTACGAGTTGGGAATGACTCCCAGCTCCTACAAACCCAAAAAGTCGCGGTATAGTGATGTGGAACAGTGCCACACTGTCCCCAACCACGAAGGGTCTCGAAACTACCCTTCACAAGGGCCTACACCAGGTGAAATGTTACATTACACAAAGCAACGTAACTATTCTCAATATCTTGAGGTGTACCCTTTTTTCGCGGGCTTCGCGATCACTTGAATCTTGAAACCAAGGCTCTGGTTCTTCATCATAAACTCATCCTTGAGTTCTTGATGGGTCTGCAGCACACCTGCGACACGCCAAACGTTCCACACACAAGAAAATGGAAACCGCGCGACACACACAAACGACAAAGTTGAAACCGCGCGAGACACACAAACGACGACGTAGACACGCGACTAGCGATGACTCACTATTGACTCGACACACACACATTCGACATCATGACTCATCATTTACACACTGTTATAAGCATGAAATATATACTATCTCATGCCCTCATACCATTCCATGCACACACGCATGCACGCACACAGACAATAAGCCGAGTTCAAACCGTAGGTTGCACCAACACCATATTGCACTGGTAGAAAGAACTCTTGGGCTTTTGGCGCCAGTTCCTTTAACGCCGCTTTTGCTGCCACCCTGAGTAAGGCTTCTCCTATGGCTATCGGTCAAACACCCCCTCCCGGATTGTCCAGAGTTATTGAACGGGACGTGAGTAGAAGATCACGAACCGTATGCGCCTGTTTGCCGTTGAGTAGGTTGCGGATGACTTGGGTAAGTAAAATAAGCACTTCTCCACTGCAGTGAGCTGGACCTTTGAGTTGTTCAAAACAAGTTCCAGACGGTCCCGCTCTAACACCGTTCGGGCACTTCGCCAGGATGTTGCGCACTTCCTCATGGGTCACACTGATTGACGAAGTGATCTGTGCAGTTACCCAGTCCGGGATTTGTATCTCTGCGACAGGGTGTTTCGCCTGCAGAGCTGCAAGAGTGCTGGTGTAGCCTCGGCGAGGGGGGTAATTTGTAACGCCGCAACCGCCTTTGAAATAATTCCCTTTTTTATCGACCCCTCGGCTCTTGCACAGAGTACTGCATCATCCGGCTGGTGTTGAGTCGGTTCTCTCGTATCGGAGATTGCACGTGTGCGCATGTACAGGCTAGACCAGTCGCGGAGCCTGAAGTAGTGCAGTTGTGTCTCGATTGTGAGCCATCTGTTCCCTTCAACGGGTTCAGGTGGGGGTCACAGAGTCAACCTGGGTAGGTACTGTAGGATTGTCCAGGCACCTAGGCAATCTGGATAGTTCCCGAGGCGCGGGAGTGGGGCGAGTAGACACATAATGTAGCTCTTTAGGATCTTGGGGGGCATTCGGCGAACAAGGAACAGCTGATCCATCTTCTGAAGTGGCAATAAATCCCAACCGCTGGCCATGTCCCATATGGTGTCATTGTTCGCCAAATCAGCTGGCGACTTTTTCGCTGGGTGTAGCTATTGGAGCTCCCGCCACATCTGTTACAGGGTTGTTGGGACTCCCTGGTCCATGATTCCTCCCCCTCTCTTGGCGCTCATTTCCTTTCTGATCATCCATTCGCCCTCTTGCTCGTCATCCTCTGGAGTTTGTGAACGGGAAGGGATAAAGTCACTCCCCTCGTTGCAGTTGTCAGACCCTTATGCGATCCCATTCGCTGGTGTAGTCGTTTTCTCTGGGCGATTGTGGCATTCCTGCCACGTGCCAGATCTCACCACCGCCGCCTCTCCCCCGAGCATCGCAGCTTGCCCCGGGCCGGCGCTTCTCCTCTCGCCCGTTCGTCCGCGGTTCCCGCCACCTCCACCTCTAGATCCGCCTGGTGCTGTCCACGATCCACGGCCCTCCGGGACCCAGAGGATTTGTGGTGCCGCTGATTTTGCGCTTGTCGGTCTGCCCCAGATAATACCTTGTCCCCGAGCCGTGCTCCGTGCTTCCCGGTGAGTGGTGTGTTGCTCGGTGGTGTTTGGTCCCATCGGTGGCACAGTCAGTTGTGCTTGGGCTGATGTTGGCTGTTCCTGACAGTCCTCTTCCCCGGGGGGCCCATCGTTCACTGCAGATGTTGGCAGATGCTCTCACCCTCATGGCGACGGCGCTTGCAGAAGCCAGCCCAGGAGGGGTCCCAAACGACCAGGCGCCAGCGTTGCTCCAAGCCGTCGCGGTGCTGGTCGGGCGCGGAGCCTTACAGCTTTCTCGCGGGCGGCGTGAGCGTCGTCGCGGTTCCCAGGAACTGGTGTACCACCCTCCGCCTAGGCGTGCTCCTGCAATTTTACGGCCTTGGTAGCAGCAAGCGTTTCGGCGCACGCACCACCAGTCGAGTCTTCCGCCACATCCCGGTCCCCATGTTGTACCGCAGAGGCAGCAGGTGCCACAATCGTCTTAGCCTCCTCCGCCTCCTCCAAATCCCCGGTCGCCGCCATTGCAGCCGGCGCCATTGTCTCTGTCGTCTCATGTTGGGTCTGGGCCACCACCACCTCCTCTTGCAACAACGCAGCCACCTCCTCAACAGTGTCGGCCCCGCCACAGTCTCCGAAGCATCCTCCTCCACCTGCTCCTCCTGCCATGTCGTCGCTTCCTATGACGGAATATCCACAGCTTTTCCTGGGAGGGAGGCAGATCCCAATCCCGTGGGAGGCACTAGGGCAGTGGGCTCCGACTATTGTTTCTGTGCCTGCGCCATCCCCTGATGGACGGTGGAGTCTATGGGTTGAGAACCCACCGGTGGATAGGCTATTCTGCGTCGAGCGGCGCGTAACGACCGTGGGGTTGTGCCTGGATCATCTGGCCACGGTCCTGGATCACCTGCACGCCTACCTGAGGTGCCATGGTATGGAGTGCCCGGTGCTGCCAAAGTCCGAGCAAGAGCTTGCTGTTGCCACCGCGAACGAGATGATATAGTCTCTCCCGCACGTTGGGCTTGAGATGGGAGCCTGGGATTGCCCGAAGCCCTGGCCCAACTGCATTGCGACGGTTAATTTCCGCTGCTCGCCAGTCGCCGCTGGACCTGATACCAGCTGCCGCATCAGTGCTACGTTGGATAGACGGGCGGCTGGTGTGGATTTCGGCTGAGTAGATGTCGCTTTCCCTTTGCCCGCCTGCTTCATTTTCGGCTTGGGTTTGGCCTTCCCCATGGCGGAGTGTCCATACCCGAAGGTGTTGTTCTTGCTAGACAGCCGCCTGACTGGACTTAATAAGGTAACCCACTGACTGTGCTCTTTGCAGAGCACAGGACCACCGCTGCCTGAAGAGGTGAAGGAACCGGGCTGCATGGAATAAGTATGGTTGGGCGTTGAAGTGTCGCCTAGCAGCTGTTTCCGCCAAGAGCTTCAAGAACTGTGGGACCTCGGCACACGGGCACCCGTATGTCTCAACTGCCAAGGGGAAGAAGGTAACCATGTCAGGGCGGCTGGCATAATGGCTGATTTTCTTGTTGGCCTGCTCCCTCGCCGCCCATCCCCTCCCCTTTATGGCAAGTGGGTCCCTGGTGCTGATCGGGTCTGTGATGGTGACATCACAGATGTACACCGCGCCCGAGCTCCTATCACGCAGTGTCAGGCCTGCAGTTTGCTCTTCAACTGGGCAGTAGGCTGCGGATTCTCCGTGGACTATGAAGCCGGCGTCCTCTGCCATCGAGATGCAAGCGCCACGGAGTTCATTGTGAGTATTAATCCTGTGCTTGCCTGTCCCACAGCGGAAAAGGTGATTCGGCAGCCGTGGGTCAGTGATTGCTATGTTCTTAGAGTAGTCACACTTCGCGGGTGTAGAGAAGGGGAGGCCTAGCCTGAAGCGAACTGCGTTTGCGAAGTGAGGAGGGCCTACACGACGGGTTGGTTCTATTGGGATAGCGGTTAGCCAATCCCCCGTGCCGTAGCCTGTCAAGGAGAAAAACCGTTGGGTGTGGCCTGACAGTGGGTTGAGACTCATGTGTCGTGTAGCCTGCACTTGCGTGGCATATCTACTCCCCTGCACCCTCACTCCAAGCTCGTGCTGTAGTTTCAGCCCCTTTGGCTCTAGCCTCTCCATGTCGAGTATGTCTCTAGCTTCTTGTGGCAGCGACGTCTCGCATTCCCCCAACCACTGGTGTAAGGCAGTTGTGGTATCTCGAGATAGGAGCATGTGGTCTCGGGCCGCCATCAGGGCCTCCTCTGTTTCTAGCGGTAATGAGCTTAGGAAGAGGCTAGACTGTGTAAAACTAGCCAGGTAGCCAAAACGGCCTTCCACCGTGGGGTCCGTTAGTCCAATACCGCCTAGTGACGCTGGGAGTGAAGACTGTTCCCAAACCCGACTCTGTTCTGTGCTGTCCGTTGGGAAACGAATGCCACATGCTGTGAAGAGCGTGGCTAAGAGGTCCCTACCCCACTGGGACCAGGTGTCGTGGTTCAGGAGATGTAGCGGGGTCGTTCGTATGAGGTATCCTACACGATGGGAGATGCAGCGTGTGAGGAGGAGGGAAGCTATCTGCGGGTCTAGGCGCTCGATCAAAGGCAGCGGCCTCGTCATGTCTTGTAGCTGGGCTACTAGGAAGGCGGCAGCGCCTTCAAGTGTGCCTAGGAAACTGCCTAGAAGTTTAACGCCCGCTTCACTTGTAGGGACTCCCGGTGGCAGCCGTACTGTACTATCAAGCGGCTGTCTGCTCCATGCGGCACATTTCTCAGGGTTGTGTCGCAAACCCACTTGGGCCAGCTGACTGGTAAAATGGGAGAACGCTGCGACAGCATCCTGTGGTTCACCCAAAAAGGTCCCGTCGTCGGCGTATGCCATGCACAGCACGCCGGGGTGTGGTGTTGCTGTTGCTCTTAATGCAGGGTGGATCCCAGCCGCAAAAAGAAGCGGTCCTAAGGAATCGCCCTGCCGGACCCCACACTCGCTGAGTATAGGCGAGCTGTTGAAGTTCGCGTCCAGATACAGTAAGGATGGGTCGTCGTAAGTTAGTTTCACTAACGGGAGTAGAGGTGATAGGGCCGGGTCCTGTAATGCTATCACTATGGCTTGTCGTGAAATGCTGCTGAAGGCGTTGGAGATGTCAGTTTGCAGAATGAGGCACTTGGGGTGATTGTCAGTGTATGCATGTGCGCTGTGAATGATTGCCTCCACTCCCCCTGGCACAACGACACCGTACTGCAGCGGAAGAAAATAGCCGCGCGCCGCCTCGCCGAGAGTTGACAGTGCGGCCTTTGCCGCCAGGCGGGTCAGACATTCGCCGATTGCGATTGGGCGAACCCCTCCTTCAGGTTTGGCCAGGGCAATCAGGAAGGAGGATGTGAGTAAATCCGCCACTGGTTGCGGCATTTTTCCTTTTAGAATGGTATTCACCAAGGCATGTAGATGGGTGGAGACGGATGCATTTGTTACTGACGCGTCGCGTAGGTGTTCAAAAGTCATTCCACTCAGGCCAGCCCGCACTCCGAACTCGCATCGGCTGAGCAATTTCAAAAATTCCGCGTATGCGATCTCGAGGTCTGGTTGGTCGGCGTTGACTGGCCAGACCAAGAGGTCAGGGTCAGCTGGTGGGTGCTTGCGTCGGAGTTTGTCCAGGATTTCTGGACTGGGCGTGCAGACCGGCGTTGACTCGAGCGCCATCACGGCTCGGCGCAGGCTCCCTTTTTTTGCCAGGCCCTCCGCTCTGTTGATGGTTCCTACGTCGTCAGGCTGGTGACGTGGCGGAGGTGGTGTGTTGACTGCTTCCACCGCGTCCATGTACAGCTGTTGCCACTCGCCGCGTTGAAATGCTCGGAGACGTGCTTTGATTTTCGGCCAATCAGGGCGCCTTGGCGAAGCTTGTCGCAGTGTGAGGCGAGGGAGAAATAGGAGTAACTTCCATCATGCGATGGAGTCAGGGGTTCCCGAGAGGTGCAGAAGTGGTGTCTGGACCACGAGCGAGAATATCTCGCACAGTTTTGGCGGTAGCCGTCGTAACAGCGTGGGTTGGCGACTATCGCAGAGAGGTGTAATGTCCCATTCTGCCACTTCGGCAAATTTGTCAGCCTGCCTCGCCAGTTCCTCTAGCAAAAAATAGCGGGGGTTCTTAGGCTGGCAAGTCGCCCTCGCCTGACCCCTCGCGGCCCGATTTCCACGTCCGCGACCTGTAGCACGAGTAATAGGCGAGGTTGGAATCGTGGCCGTTCGATCGGCATCATGTGGGCCCCGTGTGTTTCCTGACTGTACTGTCATTCCTCTCTGGCTTCCTCCCCTTCCTCTCGTCAAGTGCTCTCTCTCCTCCTTGTTTTCCCCCTCACTGCTGCTGCTCGGGGCTTGTGCCTCCTCCCTATAAGAGGGGTCGTTTCGCTCCTCCGGATCATCATTCTCGTCTAGCCGTGTTAAAGCCCTTCTTGCCGCCGCCTGGAACGCATTCTCCGGTCCGCCTTCAACTCTCCCCCCTTCCCGACGTCCTGCTCCTTATCTCCTCCCTCCTCGCGATGGTGATTGCTGGCGAGTTGTGGCCATCGCCAAAGCCCGCTGCCGCTGCGTCAACGGCGAGCGGAAAGTCGCCGCCGGTGTCTGCCTCGGGGAGTGCTGTAATGAAGCCGCCAGTCCCACCTGCCCCAAAGCCAGCCCCCTTGGCCGCTGGATGCCTTGCGCCTCTGGTTCCGGGCCTCGTATCGTGTGAGGCGTAGGCTGCTCTTGACCCTCCTGCACTCTCTGCTCCTGCTGTTGCGCCGCCTATCCCCGTGAACTCTGCGGCACTGACTGCCGCTGCTGATCCTGCTCCACCAGATGCCCCCGTTCTTGACGCCCCGATGGTTGCAGCTGCCCCTGCTGGCGTCATGGCATCGCAACCAGTGGTGTCTGCCACCACTGACGGCCCGGGCCAGGTAGCGGTCTCTGTTGCTCCCGCCCCTCCACCTGCGCCGCCGCACGTGCAGGCCCCAAACGTCCTGGCGGTTCCTGATCCTGCGCCGCTTGCTGCTGCCCCACCTGCTCAGCGTCCGCCGTCTCCGTGTAGCCGGCAGCATCGGCCACACTCCCCTGCACCTCGTGACGAGCAGGAGAGGTCGCGGCGGCGACACAACTCTCCTCGGCGCCGTGGTTCCCAGGCAAACTGGGCTGCCTCACGCGGTGGTCGCGGTGGCTGGTGGGGAGGGCGCGGTCGTGGTGGTGACTGGGGGTATGATCGGCCGGTGTCGATGGCCGATCTGCAGCGAGCTGTTTCTGCTGCGGTGCGCGAGGAGCGGAACGGGCAGGCAAGCCAGAGCAATTTGCCTCACGTCGCTCCAACGCATGCGTCCCTTCCTCCAGCTGCGCCATATGCGCCGGCGCCTCCTCTTCCCCAATCGGCCGTTCCTCCTCCTCATGCCCCCTCTGCATCTGCTGCTGCTCTGGGGAACCGTATGCGCCTGCCGTGGGTTCCTCCAGTGGCGGGTATGGAGTTTGTGACCGTGGCAGGGGGACCCGTGACGGGTCAGTATCCATCTCTGCTGCCCGTCGCTCCTGCTCCGCCGTCTGCTGCGCCACCTCATCAGTCGCTGGTGGGGCCCTCTCCTTCCGCTGTGGTGCCGGAGGCTTCTCTGGGGCAGCTGTGGCGCCTCTCTGAGGGTCTGCGGGCTGTTCACCTGATTCAGGTGTATGGTCACGCGGCTCTCGCCCAGGGTGTTCCTCTGGACATTGGCCCTCGGGACGAGTGCCTAGATGCCGCTGATCGGCTGGGCGAGCTCCTGGCGCCCGTGTTGGCTGCGCCCGCGCGGGGTGGAGTTGCGGGCGTTGGACAGCTTGGGATGGCAGTCCATGGTCTGCGTCGTTTTTTGCGCGCAGGGACTGCAGTAGACTTGATCGACGCAACCACAGTGGTGGTGCGCGAGCTTCATCGCTCTCTGATGGGTTTTCTCGCCGTCCTTGATGCGGATCAGATGTAGCGTCCGCCTCTTCCTGCCCCATGTTGTTGCCGTGTGTTGTCCTAGGCAGATGTAGGTGTTGCCATTGTGTGTATGTCTTGAGTTATAGTTGCTCTCGCTCTCTCTCTGCTGGGTTAGAAGAAATGAACCCACGAACTGAATAATGAGCCACACACCAGGCTCACGGCCTTATATAGCGGGGGTAGGGGCAGCTGAGAGGCTGAGAGGCTAAGGGACTAAAGGACTATGCCTCTCTCTCTCTCTCTCTCTCTCTCTCTCTCTCTCTCTCTCTCTCTCTCTCTCTCTCTCAAGCAGTCCTTCATTGATGTGTGTATAAGGTACAGGCATGGCATCAGCAATCCTAGCAAGCATGTTGGCCTAGGCATGCAAGTTTATAATGAACATAATCACAAACATGGCATGTGTTGGGCCAGCTTCCCGTTCTTGACTGCATAGTCACCACACATGTCCTTATGGCTACATCACTGCAGACCTACTCAACCTCCTACAGGGTGCCTCAATCCCCTCCTGTCCTACACAGCCAAACAGAGCCTCCTGCGGTTGGGCGGGCCACTAGGGGTTGACCTGGCCCTCTACTCCCCCAGGTCGAGAAGCTGGGCCAGGTCGTCCTCGAGGACCTGCCACAGGTCCCCGAGGCTTGGTTCCCACGGGTCTGCCGCTGCCTGTAGGTGTGCTGCCTCAAGTGCCCTGTTGGACTTGGCCATAAGGGCATTAGCTTGGCAGCGCTGGAGCATTACCGACCACCGCTGTCGGTAATGCGCCGTGATTCGGGAGGCCACAGCAGCCAGTCTACCCTGCCTGTGTTTCTTCTTCGCAGCCTGGGTGCCTAGGAGGCGGAAGAACCGTTGGGTATCCTTAGCCAGTGCCCCGTAGGTTTCCACCGCCAAACCGAACACCCCTACAAAGCCCAGGCAACCCTCATACAGGCCCCGCTTCACCCTGGCTGCATCCTCTGCCGCCCACCCCGGTGGCTTGACTACCCTTTTGTCACGCCGCTGCAGGACAGGGTCCGTGACCGTCACGTCAGTGACGTAGGTCTCGATGGACTCCTTGTCGCGAATCACCAGGTCCGCTTGCTTTTGGTTGGTTATAGGCAAGAAGGCCGCCGACTCGTGCAAGGTTGTGTAGTCCGCTTCCTTAGCCATGCGCAGTGCCGCATACACCAGGGCGTTGTGGGTGTTCGTCCTATCTCCTCCGTCGGCACACCGCAGCAGGTGGTTCGGTAGGCTGTTATCCCTGATGTCCGACCGTTTCCCCTTGCAGGGGCACTTTTCTGTAACTGCTAGGGGCAGTCCCAGCCGAAAACCGAGCGCCACTGCAAACTGGCCAGGTGAGAAAGTGAGGTCACCTCTTGTGGGAATGGGATGGCGTGCAACCAGTCTCCCGCCCCCACTCCCTACAAGCTGATGAGTCGGATCACGTGACCGTTGTCGACTCCGGGCTTGTCCGCCCTTGTGTCTCCCACGAGCTCGGCCGCCCTGTCCAGGTTAATGTGCTTTGAAAGGATCAGCTGTAGATGTCCCTTCATTTCCCCCTTCTGGTGGTGCGCCTTTAGGACTTCCCGAGCTTGCTCTGGTATCCGGTTCCGGAGGTCTTCCAGCGTCGCCCCTCCTGCCGCTGCCTTCATACCTCACCCCATTGGCGAAACCAAGTCTGTCACCTGATGCAGGGGGTTGTCTGCCGCCATCGCCGTGTGTCGGAGGAGGGTGTTCGCCGCGTGTAGGGAAGCCAGGTACGCTATCAGCCCCAGGCCCCCGAGGCACACCGGTAGCGTTGCTTGGCGCCAGACCAGGCTCTGCTCCAGTTCACTCGCCGGGGCGTACATCCGTGCCGCCTTCAACGCCGTCCACATCAGCTCCTTGCTCCAATCCCTCCATTCCTCCAGTGGCAGTGTGTCAGCCGGGGTAGTTCTCAGCATGTACGAAATCCGCCTTGACACGCAGCGAGAGAGCAGCAGGAGTGTGTGCTGTGGGTGCGGTTTGCTGATTGGTTTCAGGAGTGCGTGTGGTGATGCCACCGCGCTCAGACTTGCCCGTAAGAATCTTCTCCCATAGTCTCTAGTGCCCACCGAGCTCCCCAGCACGCGGATGCCATCGATTGCTACGACAAGCCCCTCCGGTAATTCGTCTGAGAACCCAGCTAGGCACCATGCGCTTGATTTCTCCAGGTTGCACCATAACCCACATTTTTTAAGCCCCTCTATTATAACCTCTACTCCCCGAATCGCCTCTGCCGGGTCCCCCACGATGGTGATGTCGTCAGCGTACGCCATCACCACCGTTGTAGGGCACATCACCGCCGCTTTCAGGAGTGCTGGTTGAATTGCCGCCGCGAAGAGCATCGGTCCCAGTGGGTCTCCTTGCCGAACGCCCCTTGCGCTATCAATGTGTCTCTCCTCGAACCCTACATCCAAGAGTAGCCGCGATACAGGGTGCGGACAAATGGCAGCAGATCAACTAGTGTCGTCCATTTGAGGGATGAGAAGAAGCTTTCCCGCTCGACCGAGTTGAACGCGTTTTCGACATCCAGTTGTATGGCGATCCGCTTGGGGCGCCGAGACAGGAGGGACCGTGTAGCATGTACTATCGTTTCTGCTCCACCAGGTACCGCCACGCCAAATTGCACTGGTAGAAAGAATCGCCGGATGTCGGCTGAGAGCTTCCGCAGCACTGCCTTCGCAGCTATTCTCAAGATCGACTCTCCTATGGCTATCGGCCAAACTCCTCCTCCTGCCTTCTCCAATGCTATGAGTCTGGACGGGAGTAGCAGGTCTTGCAGCGGATCGCTAAGGTAGGTGCTCAGCAACGTGTTGACAACTTGATGTAGGAGCGTGAAAACTTCCCCGTTTAGAAGCGCGGGGTCTCGCAGATGTTCAAAGCACGTACCAGATGGTCCGGCACCAATTCTGTTCGGGCACTTAGCTAATACTTCGCGGAACTTGTCCGCCGCGATAGCCAGCGACGAGGAACTATATCCGGTAACCCATCCCGGTTTGCCCACCACTGAGTCTGGGTGTTTAGCACGAAGCGTCGCGAGTGTCGCAGGCAATTGTTCTGCAAGTGGGGTGGCTTGTAACGCCACTAGGGCCTTCGGCAGGTTTGCCTTCTGGACAAGGCCCTCGGCTCTGGAGCACATGCCTTCAGGGTCCGGTTGGTGTCTGCTAGGTTGAGAGTAGGGTGGGATGGTACAAGTTTCTGCGAAAAGCAGCTCCCAGTCCTCTTCCTGAAATTGCTGCAGCCGTTTTTCCACCGAAGCCCAGTGATTTCCGCGGACGTGCTCAATGTTGGTCCGGAGGGTCAGTCGAGGCAGGAACTGGAGGATTCGCTAGGCACCGGCGCAGCCTGGAAATTTCACTAGGCGTTGGAGGGGGATGAAAATCCCTACTAGCCAAACAAGAGAAGGGTGGCAATCCTGTGACAATCCTACTAGCAAACAGGTACTAGCTAACACACCAGCCCTAATCTAGAGCTCCACCAAGGGCTCGATCACCGCAAAGCAATCTCCCAAACGAAATTCTGCTCAAACGAAATTCTGCCCCTGTTCCACCCACGGGCGGGTTTTCTGCTGCAGCAGCCTCACAAGACTTGATAAGGTAGCCGACGGATTGAGCCCTCTGCAGGGCAACTGACCACCTTTCCCGAAACTGATGCAAGAACTTAGCAGCGTGAAATGATTGTGAGTCCGCATTGAAGTGTCGCCGAGCTGCTGTGTCTGCTAGTAGTTTCAGAAAAACAAGAACCTCCGCACACAGGCAGCCATATGTCTCGACCGCTAGGGGGAAGAAGCGCACCGTGTCCGGTAGGTTAGCATAGTGCTTGAGCTTCTTGTTAGCCTGCTCCCATGCCGCCCATCCTCTTCCTTTTAGCACCTCTGGGTCCCTAGTACTGATGGAGTCGCTAACGGTAACGTCGCACACATACACCGCGCCGCTGCTTCTATCCCTCATGGTAAAATCGGCAGTTTGCTCGTCAACCGGGCAGTACTCCGCTGTTTCCCCGTGTACTATGAACCCAGCGTCCTCAGCCATGCTGATGCAAGCATCACGGAGCTCGTTATGGGTGTTGATGCGATGCTTGCTCGTCCCGCATCTGAACAGGTGATTGGGAAGGCGCGGTTCAGTGATGGCGGTGTGCTTCGTGCAATCGCAGTTCTTGGGCGTTGAGAAAGGGAGGCCTAGCCTGAAGCGCACCGCGTTTGCGAAGTGTATGGGGTCAATACGACGCATAGTTGCTATTGGAATGGCAGTCAACCAGTCACCAGTGCCGTAGCCAGTGAGGGAGAACATCCGCTGCGTGTGCCCGGAAAGCGGATTCAGTCGCATGCACCTTGTTTCCCTTATTTGGACCGCGTATCTGCTCCCTTGTACCTTGAATGCCAGTATCGGCTCTAGTTGCTCCTTCTCCAGCACCTCACCGCCGTCGGTGGGCAGATACAATTCACATTCGGAGAGCCACACATAAAAAGGTGTGCTGACATCGCGTGGCAATAGCATGTGGTTTCTGGCCATCAAAAGTATGTCGTCTCCTTCAGGGGCCAGTGAATCTATGAAAAGCGTGGCCTGGCAGTAGCTAGCGTGGAATCCGTAGACGCCTTCTACTGTCGGGTCTGTGAAAATATCGGCGGTTATTTTCCCTCTATATCCCTAGGTCCCACTCCTCCTCCACCTCATCCTCCAGGACCTGCCATAGGTCCCCCAGGCCGGGCTCCCAAGGATCGGCCCATACCCAAGGGTATGCTGCCTCTGCCGCCCTGTTGGACTTTGCCAACATGGCATTGGCTTGGCAACGCTACAGCATCACCGACCAGCGCTGTCGGTAGTTCGCAGTCAGCCTAGAGGCCACCGTGGTCAGCCTCCCTTGGCGGTGCTTCTTCTTGGCCGCGCTCATGCCCAGAATACGGAAGAATTTCTGGGTGTCCCTTGCTAAGCCCCCGTATGTTTCCACTGCTAGCCCGAGGACCCCCGCATACTCGGGGCGCTCCTCATAGAGCCCCCTTTTGGTCCTGGCCGCATCCTCTTCTGCCCACCCTGGTGCCTTTCTGCCTCGGGTGTCCCACCTTTGAAGCACTGGGTCGGTCACTGTCACGTCCGTCACGTAGGTTTCACCCGATTCCTTGTCACGAAAGACCAGGTCCGCCCGTTTAGGGTTGACAGGGGGCGAAAAGCCGGTCGTCTCGTGTAGGGTGTTGAAGTCTGCCTCTCGTGCCATGCGCAGGGCCGCGTACACCAACGCATTGTGGGTGTTGGTACGGTCCCCTCCATTTGCGCATCTCAGCTGGTGATTAGGGAGGCTGCTATCTGCTATCTTCGAGCGCTTGCCGCGGCAGGGGCAGTGTTCTGTGACCGGCAGTGTAAGACCGAGCATGAAGCCGAGGGATATGCCAAATTGCCCCGGTGAGAAGGTCAGGTCTGCTCGCATAGGGATGGCGTGTAGCCAGTCCCCCGCCCCCGGCACCTGCAGGGCTATGAGCCGCACCACGTGCCCATTATCTGTTCCTGGCTTGTCCACCCTGGTATCTCCTATCAGTGCCGCTGCTCTGTCTAGGTTGACCTGTCGTGATAGCTCTAGCTGCAGTCGCCCCTTCCTCCCCTGCTGGCGGTGATGCTCGTGTAGGAGTTCCAGAGCGCTCTCTGGCAACTTGCCCTTGAGTTCTTGCACGGTCTCCCCCTCCCGTCCTGCCCTTGCTGTGGCTACCGTTGACACCAGTCCTGCAGCCCGCCGCAGTGGGTGATCTGGGTGCTCGGGGATGTCACTGAGTAGGGTGTGGGCTGCGTCCAGTGAAGCCAAGTATGCCGCCGGCGCCTCTGATACGGGATCGATCAGGCCCAGCCCGCCCAGGCACACCGGCAGAGTCGCTTGCCTCCATACCAGGCTCTGCTCGATCTCCTTCCTTGGCACGTGGAGGTGTGCTGCCTGTAGGGCCGTCCAGACTAGACCCTCGCTCCAATCCTGCCATTCTTCTAGGGGCAGCAAATCCGCCGGTGTTGTGCGGAGCAGGTACGATATGCGCCTCGAAATGCATCGTGTGAGTAATAGTAGCGCGTGCTGCGGGTGCATGTTGCCGATCAGGTTCAGCGGTGCCGCCACCGTTTCCAGGTACGTTGTGATCATGCGTCGTCCGTTGTCCCTGGTCCCTATCGGGCTCCCCAATACTCGTATGCCGTCCACTGCCGCCACTAGTCCGTCGGGAAGGTCGTCGGGTATGCCGGATGGGCTCCATGCCGATGATTTTGAGAGGTTACACTGGATGCCGCGGCTTGCTAGTCCCCTCGTTATTAACCCTAGTGCTAGTGCGGCTTCTGGTGCTGCTCCCACGATGGTGATGTCGTCGGCGTAGGCCATGACCATGACCGAGGGGAGCATGTCGGCTGCCACCTAGAGCGCTGGTTGGATGGCTGCCACGAAGAGCATGGGGCCTAAGGGGTCTCCTTGGCGGACCCCATGCGCGCTGTCGATGTGTGGCGCCGCGAAGCCTTGGTCCAGCAGAATGTGAGATGGCGTGCCGTATACTGTTCGCACCAGCGGGATGATGCGGCTGAGGCCTGAGAAGTGCAGGGACTCGAAGAACCCTCCTCGTTTGACTGAGTTAAATGCATTTTCGACGTCGGCTGCAGCGCCACCCGTTTCGGATCCTCAGCTAGAAGGGCCCGGACTGTGTGGATGATGCACTCCGCTCCTCCAGGCACTGCCACTCCAAATTGTACCGGTAGGAAGTACTCTCGGATGGGCGCGCTCGACTTTCTTAGCGCTACCTTAGCTATGAGGCGTAGTATCGCCTCTCCTATTGCTATGGGTCTAACTCCACCGTTTGGCTTTTCGAGGGCTATCAGCCGTGACGGTAGCAGGAGTTCCGTCAGATCTGCCAGTAGGTGGTTTCCTAGGACGTGGTTGACGGTGCCGTGTAGGTAGCTGAATACTTCATTGTTAATGAGGGCCGCATCTTGTAGGTGCTCAAAACAAGTGCCTGAGGGTCCCGCTCCAAACCCGTTGGGGCATTTTGCCAGAACCTCGCGAAAGGCCTCCGCTGAGATCGCTAGGTTGCTCGTGGAGAAACCTGTTACCCAGTTAGGGATTTCGTTGCCCGCCTCTGGGTGCTTCTGCTTTAGTGCTTCCAGGGTTGCCTGGGAAGGTTCGGTGAGTGGCGACGTATGTAACGCTGCTACTGCTTTCGACAGATTTGCCTTGCGAACAAGGCCCTTGGCCCTCGCACAGAGTCCTTCGGGGTCTGGTTGGTGACAGCTCGGTTGGGGGTTCTGGGGTATGGTGCACGCCTGGGAGTACAGCAGGTCCCATTCTTCCAACTTGAACTGATCCAACCTTGTCGCCTCCTCGGCCCACTTGTTTCCAGATACCTTCCCAATGCTGGCTCTGAGTGTGAGTTGTGGCAGGAATAACAACATTCGCCAGGCTGCTGGGCAGGTTGGGTTCTTAGAAAGCCGTAGCAGGGGGATTGTGAGGCAGTAGCTGAAGATTCCGAGAATGTTGGGAGGAAGCTTCCGCACCAGGAAGGGTTGGGTGCTGTTGCGCAGAGGTGACAGATCCCACTGCTTCACATTCTGCCACGCGGCCTCATCGGCAGCTATATCTGACGCTGATCGTTCTTTCCTGGCTGTCCTCGTACCAGCTGGGGCGCTTGATTCGGCCACCTGCGCTGGTTCAGCTGCTCGTGCTCTCCTCTGTCCCTGATTTGTGCCGGTGTTGGGGACCCCCTCTTCTGCCTCCAGTGAAATATCCTCAGAGTCACCCTCCTCTCTCTCTCTCTCTCTCCCTCTCTCTCTCTCTCTCTCTCTCTCTCTCTCTCTCTCTCTCTCTCTCAAACGGTCCTTTGTATTGATAGTAGGGGCTGGTACAGACATGCAGATTCTAGGAAGGGCACATCTAGCGCGTAGACAAGCAAACAAAGACAAGCAAACAAAACCTACAGAGCACAAGACCAAGGGAGCACACACTTCTACCCTCCCCTCCCACTCTCCCCCCCCCCCCCTTTTACTTCTAAGGTGCCTCTATCGTTGAAAAACAGTCCCCCGGGTTCATCTCCCCCTGTGGTCCCCCCAGTGGGGGGTTCTCTGCTCGTGCGGCCAGGTTCAGCTTTGTGAGAAAGCTCACTACCTGGGCTCTCTGGAGTGCGACCGGCCAGCGCTGGCGGAACTGATGGAGCATCTTCGCGGCCTGATAGGTAGATCGGTCCGCGTTGAAGATTCTCCGTGCAGCTTTGTCCGCCAGCAGCTTCAGAAAGGTGGGCACCTCGTCGCAGGGACAGCCGTATGTTTCTACTGCCAATGGGACAAACCCAGAATACTCTGCCCTGCCGAGGTATAGGCCTATCTTCTTGTCTGCTGCCTCCCGTGCCGCCCAGCCCCTCCCTTTCCTTGCAATTTTGTCCCGTTTACTGATTGGATCTGTGATTGTGATATTGTCAACATATATTTTATATGTGTTGTTTAGGTTAGTCTAGGTGTTACATTTCTACTTACTTGCATGATTAGGGTTTGCTATATCTAGGGTTGTACTTCACATTTTCTATCAATTCATTCTTATCGTAACATGGTATCAGAGCGAAGGTCTCGGGTTCGAATCCCAGTGTGTGCACTTCGGGCATCCCAGTGCGGGGGGGTGTCAGAGGTCCACTGGTGATCCCCGATTGATCCTAGGGAAGGGTTACAGGCTCGTTGTCCTGGGGGGTTATGGGCGCACTGACCCGCTACTTAACAAGCCCTTTTATCCCAATGGTATAGTGGTTGGGATTCTGACATGGTAGGTTTCCCTTAGGCGATTTTTCCCCTAGGCGATTTTTTCCCTTAGGCGAAATTTCTCTCGATAGTCTATGGGCCCACCACCCGCGCGCCTCGTAGCGACCCATAGCCCGAAGCGCCCTGCCCCGTAGAGCCCGAGTAGGTCGCGCCCCCCGTCGACATCGCGCGTCACCCGTTTCTGCCCTGCGCCCCACCCGTTTTTTGCCGAGCGTCACTCGGTTTTTAGCCCCGCGCCCCACTCGTTTTACCCCGCGTGTTGCCCCCCAGTCCTCTAGCGCGCAGCAGACGAACGCACGTAGCTGCGCGCGCAGCCTTAGTCGCACCCGCAGCTCCGCGCTAGTACGTCGTAGCCGCGCGCACGTGCAGCCCACCGTCGTAACCGGCCCCCAGACCTGAAATCCCCCTCAGAACCGCACAGAACCGCCGCCTTAACAGCTTCCCCACCTGAAAACCGCCGCCCCAGACCTGACAACCGCCGCCCCACCTGGAAACCTGCTGCCCCACCCGTTCCAGGCACCTCACCCGGGATCAGCCGCCCCACCCAGTCCTCTCCACCGCATTGAACCGCACAGAACTGCACATAACTGCACAGAACCGCACAGAACCGCCGCCTTAACAGCTTCCCCACCTGAAAACCACCGCCCCAGACCTGACAACCGCTGCCCCACCTGGAAACCTGCTGCCCCACCCGTTCCAGGCACCTCACCCGGAATCAGCTGCCCCACCCAGTCCTCTCCACCGCATTGAACCTCACAGAACCGCACAGTACTGCACATAACCGTACAGAACTGCACAGAACCGCCGCCTCACCCGTAGCCCGCTGCCTTAACAGCTTCCCCACCTGAAACCTGCCTCCCCACGATCTACCACACCCGCCGTCAGTAGCCCCAGCCGATTACACTGCCGCCAGCTACACCAGCAGCAGCATAGGCTGCCCCCAGCGCACCAGCAGCAACGTAGGCTGCCCCCAGCAGAACCAGCAGAACCAACAGAACCAGCAGAACCAGCAGAACCAGCAGAACCAGCAGAACCAGCAGAACCAGCAGAACCAGCAGAACCAGCAGAACCAGCAGAACCAGCAGCAGCATAGGCTGCCGCCAGCACACTAGCAGCAGCATAGGCTGCCCCCAGCGCACCAGCAGCAGCGTAGGCTGCCCCCAGCAGAACCAGAAGCGGCATAGGCTGCCACCAGCGCACCAGCAGCAGCATTGGCTGCCCCCAGCAAAACCAGTAGCAGCTAAGGCTGCCCCCAGCAGAGCCAGAAGCAGCATAGGCTGCCCCCAGCGAACCAGCAGCAGCATAGGCTGCCGCCAGAGCACCAGCAGCAGCAGCATAGGCTGCCCCCAGCGAACCAGCAGCAGCATAGGCTGCCTCCAGCGCACCAGCAGCAGCTTAGGCTACCGCCAGCGCACCAGCAGCAGCTTAGGCAACTGCCAGCGCACTAGCAGCAGCATTGGCTGCCCCCTGGAGAACCAGTAGTAGCCTAGGCTGCCTCTCAGCAGAACCAGAAGCAGCACAGGCTGCCCCCAGCGCACCAGCAGCAGCTTAGGCTGCCCCCAGCAGAACCAGCAGCAGCATAGGCTCACATAGCATGTACTAGGGTTCTACAGCAGCAGGGCCAGCCGCAGCACTCCCGTCAGTGGGGGCCTGCGGGTCCAAAGTGTGGCGCCCCCAGCAGTGGCTCAGCTAGCAGTGGGCGAGACGTCGGCCCCTGCGGGTACCGGGCCCTGACAGGCCCTGGTGCTGGCACTACCTGCTGGAGTCCTGACCACACTGCGTCCAGCTGCTACCGTCGACTCGACGACCTCCACCGTGAGCGTTTTGGTCCTCACGCTATTACACCGCACTGGCCTTCGCGCCTTCGCCAGCGCACTACTGCACCAGTTGAGTCTCACCTGCCTGGTCTAGGACCCTTTCCGGCTGCACGAATAGAGACCTGTGTTTCCAGTCTTGGTGCGTGTGTTGTTTCCAGTCCCGGCGCCTCTGAGGGTCTTTGTGTAGAAGCTGCAGCTACCACTAGTCTAGCACTAGCCTTTGTAGCTGGTTCGGGTGCGACCCCACAGACTGCACAGCTTTCCTTCACCCTAGATTCTGGAGCGTCCAGCTGTTTCTTTCGCGACTGTACCGACCTCACACCACTGCGCACTCCAGTCACTGTCGCCTTGGCTGACCTCTCTGTGGGACGTGTAGTTGCTAGCAGCACCACCACTCTTCCGTGTCCGGCGGCTCCCTCAGGTTTTCTTACAGGTTACTACACCCCCTCGTTCTCTAGGAACCTGGTGGGTGTCAGTCACCTTCACGACCTAGGCGTAGTCACTACTTTCCCACTGGACGAGCCTGTTGCCTCCTGCACTGTCGGTGCCACTGGGGCGCCCCTGGCCACATTCCACAGAGAGTCGGGATCTGGTCTGTACTCACTACACACTGGGTCCCACCACACTGAGTCGGGTCAGGTCAGGTCAGGTCAGGTAGCTGCTGTGTCGTGTGACTGTCGGTCCCTCACCCACCCGTCGGTCCTCTGGCACCGCCGTCTAGGTCACCCGTCGTTCCCGCGTCTCAGTAGGATGGCACGTTACCGTCTGGTCTCAGGTCTCCCAGGGTCGCTTGCACCGCTTCCCCGCTCGCCTGCGCCGCTGTGCACTCCTTGCGTCGAGGGTCGGCAGCGCGCTGCCCCTCACTCCTCCTCGTTCCCCCCCACCACGGCTCCCTTCGAGACCCTGCACTTGGACGTCTGGGGCCCCTCTCCGGTCCTTGGCCCACGTCAGGAGCGCTACTTCCTGATTGTGGTGGACGACTACTCCCGCTACACCACGGTTTTCCCCTTGCGACGGAAGGCCGACGTGCCTACCGTCCTCGAGCCGTGGCTACTAGCGTGGGGTGGCGCCCAGGGCCTGTGTGGGCTTCGCCTACACTCGGACCGTGGTGGTGAGTTTTCTTCCACTCGCCTGGAGACGTTCTGTCAGGGTCGGGGGATCATCCAGTCTTACACGCTACCAGCATCACCGCAGCAGAACGGGGTAGCCGAGCGACGCATCGGCCTGGTCATGGAGGTTGCCCGGACCTCCATGTGCCATGCCGGTGCCCCCCCGTTCTTGTGGCCCCAGGCAGTCCGCTACGCCGCGCACCAGCTGAACCTGTGGCCCAATGACGCACGGCCAAGGGTGACGCCGGTCTCCCTTTGGACAGGTTCTCCGGGCGTAGCAGCTGACTTCCGCGTCTGGGGTTGTCTGGCTCACGTTCGCGCCCCTGGCGCGAACAAGTTGTCTCCGCGCACTCGTGCCTGCGTCTTTCTTGGCTTCCCTTTGGACGCCTCCGGCTGGGTGTTCTACGACCCGGTCACCTACCAGTTCTTCGCTTCGCAGGACGTCACGTTCGACGAGTCTGTCTGTTACTACAGGAGTCGCCCCCACCGAGGTACTGAGGCCTTTTCCCCCCCGCTGTTCCTCACCCTTGAGCCCCCACCAGTCGCCCCGGTAGCCCCCCCCCCTTCACGTCCTGCCCCGTCAGGTGTGTCGCACGTCACTCCGCAGTCTTCCCCCCCGCAGCGTCCAGTCCCTGTCTTGTCTGGGGGTGCGGGAGGTGCAGTTGCGGAGGGTGAGGGTACTGGGGCTGCAGGAGCTGGTGGTGTCGGCTCTGGGGGTGCAGGGGTTGTGGGCGTGGAGGTCACTCCTGTGGAGGACACGGCAGCCTCGACTCGGCGGCCTCGCCCTGCCTCACCCCCTGGCTTCCCGTCCGTCCCGCAGTTTCCTCCTCCTTCTTCTCTGCGGTCGGTTGCTGCGGAGCCTGGGGGTGTTCCTGCGGGAGGTACTGGAGGCCCCGGGGGTGTCGGTGGTGGAGGTGCTGGTTCTGGGGGTGCTGGAGCTGGAGGCACTGGCACTGTGGCGCCTACACCGCGCACTGTACGTTTCCTGACCCGTGAGCAGCGTCTCCTCCGGTTGGAGAGGGAGGAGCATGAGCGATTTGAGAGGGCACAGCAGCAGCAGCAGCAGCAGCAGCAGCAGCAGCAGCAGCAGCAGGAGAGAGTAGAGGAGGAGTCACAGCAGCAGCAGCACGAGAGGGTAGCGCAGGAGTCCCGGTCGCAGCAGCGGGTGCAGCTGCAGCCGCAGCAGGAGAGGGTAGAGGAGGAGTCACGGCCGCACCAGGAGAGGGTAGAGCAGGAGTCCCGCCCGCAGCAGCAGGTGCAGTTACAGACACAGCAGGAGAGAGTAGAGGAGCAGTCACGGCCGCACCAGGAGAGGGTAGAGCAGGAGTCCCACCCGCAGCAGCAGGTGCAGTTACAGACGCAGCAGGAGAGAGTAGAGGAGGAGTCACGGCAGCAGCAGGAGAGGGTAGCGCATGAGTCCCGGTCGCAGCAGCGGGTACAGCTGCAGCCGCAGCAGGAGAGGGCAGAGGCGGAGCCACAGGAGCAGCAGCAGGGGCCGGTACCGTCGCAGCAGACGCCAGAGGAGGCGGAGCAGCAGCGACTGTGACTACGCGACCTCCCCGACCCAGCACCTGCACGCTTTGTTCGTGGTCCCCTACCGTCCCCTCCTGTTCCACCAGTTGAGTCCCTTTCCTCCTCCCAGTGGACTCGTCGTCCTCCCCTCAGTCGTGCTGTGTCTCCACACCCCCGTCGGTCCCGTTACCGTGCAGACGGTCCGTTTCACCTTGTTCTCCGCTCTCGTGTTCCACCTCCTCCTGTCCTTCCACAGCCCCCTGAGTCGTCCCTCACTGTGCTTCACGACCCGTTGTCCGACTACCTCCGTGCCTCCCGTCCTGTCGTCTCCCGTGTTTTGTCCGCGTTGGTCACTCACCCGACTGCACCTCTGTCGTCTGTCTCAGCACTTGTTACCACTGTCTCTAGCTTTGCCTCTTCCCACCGCCTTGACTACGCCGCTCACTTGGTGAGTGGCCCTGCACGTTCTCCGTCCTCTGGGGGTGCTCCTGTCTTTCCCCTGGAGGTCGTAGAGGACAGGCAGTTCGAGCTTGGTTTCCTTGCGGCCGCTGTTCCTCATCTCTGCGCCATGCTGCTTGCCCCTGAGGGGGATCCAGACGCCCTTGACATCCCGATCCCTCGCACTCACGCCGAGGCGGTCTCGGGACCCTGGGCTTCGTACTGGATAGCAGCTGAGGAGGCAGAGATGGCATCTTATAGGTCCACAGGCACTTAGGTCGACGCAGTCCCACCACCTGGGACGAATGTCGTCAGTGGCCGATGGCTCTACAAGGTGAAGCGGCCGCCTGGATCACCACCTGTGTTCAAGGCGCGCTATGTTGCGAGAGGCTTCAGTCAGCGAGAGGGGGTGGACTTCTTCCAGACCTTCGCTCCCACCCCGAAGATGAGTACTCTTCGGGTGTTGCTGCATATTGCAGCCCAGCGCGACTACGAGTTGCACTCCTTGGACTTTTCCACCGCGTTCCTTCAGGGGAGCCTGCACGAGCAGATCTGGCTGCGTCGCCCGCGTGGCTTCACTGGCTCTTTCCCACCTGGGACCCAGTGGCAGCTGCGTCGACCAGTCTACGGCCTGCGTCAGGCCCCACGTGAGTGGCACGACACACTTCGCTCGACCCTTGCAGCTCTTGACTTCTTTCCGTCGTCTGCTGACCCGTCACTGTTCGTTCGCCGTGGCTCGACCCCGTTCTTTGTCCTGGTCTACGTCGACGACCTAGTGTTCGCCACTCCCGACCGACGCGCGCTGGCCTCCGTGAAGGAGGAACTGCAGAGGAGACATACTTGCACTGACCTTGGTGAGATGCAGCACTACCTTGGCCTGCAGATCACCAGGGACAGGGCAGCTCGCACCATTACGCTGACTCAGTCGCATATGGTCGAGCAGATCCTCACGCGGTTTCGCTTCCCGTTCTCCAAGGTACAGCTCACCCCTCTTGGTGTGGATCATGGGCTCACGGCTCCACCTTCGGACGAGTCATTTGAGTCCAGTGGTCCATATCCTGAGCTGGTGGGTTGTCTCATGTACCTGATGACCTGTACTCGCCCAGACCTAGCTTACCCTCTTAGCGTCCTTGCGCGCTTTGTTGCGCCTGGGAGACACCGACCTTCCCACTGGTACGCTGCTAAGAGGGTGGCGAAGTATGTGGCGAGTACATCAGGCATGGGACTTGTCCTTGGAGGGAAGCAGCCAGTTACACTCACAGGTTACTCGGACTCGTCGTGGGCCGACGACGCGGAGACGCGTCGGTCTACACAGGGGTACTCCTTTAGCCTCGGGGCAGGTGCTGTTTCGTGGCGGTCGACTCGGGCATCGTCCGTCGCCGGTTCCAGCTGTGAGGCAGAGGTGTACGCTGCGGCCATGGCCGCTCAGGAGCTTCGCTGGCTGTCTTTCCTTCTCACCAACCTTGGTGAGCGGCCTCGCTCTCCCCCAGTCTTGTTCGCCGACAACAGGTCTGCTGTCCTGTTGTGTGAGGAGCCCCGACTGGTTGGGAAGGCGAAGCACATCCAGCTTCGTTACTTCCTTCTGCGTGAGTTGCAGCAGCGTGGACAGGCACTCGTTCGACGTGTGGTCTCTGAGGCCAACACGGCAGATATCTTCACCAAGGCGTTGCCGCCTTGTGACCACCAGCGTTTCTGCACCCAGCTTGGCCTTGTGCCTGCCCGTCCTCACTTGCTTGCTTAGAGATGCCTTGTCCTGCATGTCTTGTACTCTTGCATCTCTTTATATTTGCTATATACCTGCATGTGGACTGGCCTTGTGGCCCCTTGCTTGCTCTCGGAGTGTGTGGTGACTTTGAGCTCCACCCTGAGATTTGTCTTGTTCTTGTAGACTGGTCTTGTGACTGTTGCTTGCTCTTGTTGTTTCTACAGGACTTCCGTCACCTAGACTATGGGGGTGTGTCAACATATATTTTATATGTGTTGTTTAGGTTAGTCTAGGTGTTACATTTCTACTTACTTGCATGATTAGGGTTTGCTATATCTAGGGTTGTACTTCACATTTTCTATCAATTCATTCTTATCGTAACAGATATCTCCCAGCCACACTGCCCCCGAGCTCCCATCCCTGAAGGCCAGGTCGGCCTTCTTGTTGTCCACCGGGCTGAAGGCGGTGCACTCCTTGTGCACATCAAATCATGCATCCTACGCCATACGAATGCACTCGTCCCGTAGCTCATCGTGAGTGTTGGTCCGGCCGTGTCCTATACCGCACCGCAGCAAGTGGTTCGGCAGCCTTTTATCTAGAATGGGGAATCGTTTGCTGCAGTCACAGCAGTCAGGCACAGAGAGCGGCATGCCGAGCCGGAACTGAAGGGCGAACGTGAAGTGGCAGGGGTATAACCGTAGCGCTGGCATGTAGGGGATTGCCATGAGCCAGTCCCCTGCCCTATAGCCTGTGAGGGACATGAGGCGTTGGGTGTGGCCCAGCAGTGGGTTCAGGTCCATCTGCCTGGATGCGGTAATCTGGGCGGCACTCCGGCCCCCATGGACTAAGAGAGCAAGGCGGTGCTGTAGTTGGCCCTTGGGTTTTGCCTGCTCCGCTGAAATAAGATCCCTTGCCTCCTACGTGAGGCTGCTCCAGCAATCCTGGATCCACTGCTGTAGATCGTTCGAGCTGTGGTTTGCTGCTTCGGGTAGGTCTAGTGCTGCTGTCAGGGTGGCCCCTGCTTGGCCCCCTAACAGGCCGAGGAGTGTGTGGGCCTGCACAAAGCTCGCTAGGAAGCTATAGCAGCCCTCTACTGCAGGGTCGGCGAGGCCCAGGCCACCTAGGCTGGGTGGGAGTGAGGCTTGGTCCCAGATCCGCCTGTCCTCTGCCTCGCCCCTTGGGTGGCGCACCCCACAAGCATCTAGAAGCGTGTACAGCAGGGCCCGGCCCCACCCTGACCACTCAGCTTCGAGTAGCATGTACAGAGGTGTGGTGCGGGCTAGGTAGGAGATGCGCCTAGAGATGCACCGTGTTAGTAGCAGCGCTGCCACCTATGGGTCCATGCATGCTATGTGGGGTAGAGGGGACGACATTGTCTCCAACTGTGACCGTAGAAAGGCTGCTGCTCCTTCTGTCGAACCGATGAAGCTTCCTAGCACCCTCAGCCCCTCCGTGCGTAGTGGGACACCCTGTAGCAGCTGCTGGGAATCTGTTGCTGCTGCGCTCCATGCGGCGCACTTCTCTGGGTTGTGGGTCAGTCCCATGTCGCGGAGTCCTGTCGTGAAATGGCGGAAAGCTTCATAACTTTCTGCTGCCGGGCCCAGGAATGTGATGTCATCGGCGAATGCTAAGCACATAACTGCTGGGTAAGATGCTGCTGTTTTAGAGAGGATGGGGTGGATCCCCGCGGCAAACAGCAGCGGGCCGAGCGGATCACCTTGTCGCACGCCTGTCTTGCTGGTCAGTGCCTCGCAACCGAACCCTGCGTCAAGGAACAACTGGGCTGGCCGACTATATGATGCTTTGACGAGGGGGAGGAGACCCTGGAGATCAGTGTCGCGGAGTGCGCTGACTACTGCTGCACGGCTAATGGAGTTAAACGCATTCGCCAGGTCTGCTTGTAGTATAAGCGCATCCGGGTTTGCGCTCGTGAAAGCTCTCGCGGCGTGGATAATTGCTTCACTACCGCCTTGGACGGAAACGCAGTACTGTAACGGGAGGAAATGCGCCCGGCATTCTAGGGAGAGGGCGGAGAGGGTGGATTTTGCGGCTAAACGCAGGATACACTCTCCTACCGCTATCGGCCTAGTGCCTCTATCGGGCTTGGCTAGAGCTATGAGACGGCTGGCTGTTAGTAGCGAGCAGACCTCGTCTAGCAATTTGCCTCGCAGGATGGTGTTGACGAGGGCGTGGAGGTGAGTGGTAACCCCCGCGTTGGCGAGTGATGCATCACGCAGATGTTCAAATGTCATACCAGACGGTCCCCCTCCCTTTTTCGATCGATGCGGCTTGGACTGTATCGGGGATGTCCCAATCGATGATTCCAGGTGGAGCGGGGGGGTGTTGTGCTTTGAGCGCGGCGAGGATGGTTGCAGATGGGTCGGCGACCGGCGTTGACTCGAGGGCGAGGATCGCTCTGCGAAGGCTTCCTTTTCGCTCGAGGCCCTCTGCCCTGGCACGTTTGCCAAGGGCATCTGGCGTGTGGCAAGGCGGGTGTGGTGCAGTGATCGCAGTAATTGCCGAGTCGTACAGCTGCTGCCATTCGCCTTTGTTGAATTGGCGAAGACGGCGCTTGACTGCCGGCCAATCGGGCTTCTCCGTTGAGGGGAGGCGAAGGGTGAGTCGCGGGATGAAGAGTAACAGGCGCCAACCTGCGACTGACCCCGGGTTACGCGCGAGGTGGAGTAGTGGTGTCAGGAGGGCAGTGGCGAAAAGCGGGCGAATGTCAGCAGGGAGTTTGCGCGAAATTGGGGGCTGACGACTGTCGCGTAGGGGAGTCAGGTCCCACAATTCAACTTCGCCGAACCGCGCTGTGTCTCTGGCCAATTGCTCAGGTGAAAATTGGCGGGGCTCTGATGCGGTGGTGTCTGGTTCCTGCTGGTTTGGCTCACCCCCCGGGGTGGCTGGTCTTGGGGCGGCTTGGCGTGGTGCTGGGCGTGCCCGGCTTCTACCTTCCCATTCCTCTTCCTCTAACTCCCCCGACTCTTCCGTGGTGGACTCTTCCACCGCTTCAGCTATAAACGTAGGATCAGATGCTTCCTCCTCAGCTTCCGTTCGATCAACTCTTCGAGTTAGGGCCCAGCGTGCTTCCCTCTGGAAGCCATTCTCTGGTCCGCCTCCCCTCCCAGACGCCCTTCCTCGTCCGACACCTCGTCCGCCCCGCGATGCCTGTATCGCTAGGCGACGACTATTATCCGTATTCGCCGCGGCCCTTTGTCATGGCGTCAGCTGTAATAGCCCTTCCGACCGTATCTCCCCCGGCGCCGGCAGCTGTGGGGATGTCGCCTCTTCCCGCACCTCGATCTGCGCCGTCATCCGTAACTCAGGTCGGCCCTGTCCTCGCGCCTGCTGCGCCGCCCGTTCCCGTCGTGGCGTCGTTGTCTGCGCCTGGCGAGGCGCGTGGTCCTGCGCCTGCGTCGTCACCTACTCCCGCACTCGCCTCGGCGTCTGCTCCTGCGCCTGCCCCTGGGCCGGCTGCGGCATCAAATCCTGCGCACACTCCTACGCCTGCGCCGGTGGTTCCACCTGTCCCCGTGGGGGTGTCGGCGCCCGTGCCTGTGGTTGCGGCATCGTCTGCTGCTGTTGGAGCAGCCTCCGCGATGCCACTGGTTGCGCCTGCCATGGCGCTTTCTGCTGCTGCTGTTGTGGACCCAGCTTACCAGCCGCCTCCAGCCACCAGCGCCGGCCTGAGCTCGGCGGAGGTTCAGTCGGCTCGCGTGTCGCCTCCGGTTGCTCCTGCCCCTCTGCCTGTGGTAGCAACCGCGCTGCCTCCGACCGTCCAGGCGGGTCCTGCTCCCGCACCCTCTGCTCTTGTTCCTCCTGCTCAACGTCCTCCGTCCCCGGGCCGTCGGGAGCATCGGCCTCATTCCCCTGTGCCGCATAACGAGCAGGAGATGTCACGGCGGCGGCACGATTCCCCTCGGCGCCGAGGTTCACAGGCAAATTGGGCTGCACCCCGTGGTGGCCGAGGGGGCTGGTGGGGTGGGCGTGGTCGCAGTGGCGGCTGGGTGTATGATCAGCCGGTGAAAATGGCCGACTTGCAGCGAGTTGTGTCTAACGCGATGCGCGAGGAGCGGAACGGGCGGGCGAGCCTGAGCAATTTGCCGCGCGTCGCTCCTGCGCCGGTGTCTCTTCCTCCAGCTGCGCCCTATGCGCCTGCTCCTCCTCCTCCCTCGTCTGCCGCTCCTCCTCCTCGTGCTGCCGTTGCATCTGTTGCTGCTCCTGGGAACCGTCTGCGGTTGCCGTGGGTTCCTCCTGTGGCGGGCATGGAGTTCGTGACCGCGGGCGGAGGACCGGTGACGCCGCAGTATCCATCCCTGCTGCCCATGGCTCCTGATCCGCCAGCTGCTGATCTTCCGATACAATCGCTGGTAGGGCCGTCTCCTTCGGCGGATGTGCCTGAGGCGTCTCTCGGGCAGCTTTGGCGCCTCTCTGAGGGTCTGCGGGCTGTTCACCTGATCCAGGTGTATTGTCACGCGGCTCTTTCTCGCGGCGTGCCTCTGGTAGGCGGCCCTCTGGACGAGTGCTCGGATGCCGCTGACCGGCTTGCCGAGCTCCTTGCGCCCGTGTTGGCTGCGCCCGTGTTGGCTGCGCCCGCGCGGAGTGGAGTTGCGGGCTTTGGACAGCTTGGGACTGCGCTCCGTAGTCTGCGCCGGGTGATGCGCGCAGCGACTGCAGTCGACCTGATCGACGCAACCACGGTGGTGGTGCGCGAGCTTCATCGCTCGATGACGGGGCTCCTTGCTGTTCTTGACGCGGATCAGATGTAGTTTCCGCCGGTGCCCCCGCCATCCTTGCCGTAGGACGTAGCGTTGCCTAGGCCGTGACTGTTGTTGTCATTTCTTGTAAGCCTGATTATAGCTCTGTGTGTCTTGACACTTGCCACCCCTAGCGCGCGGCCGAAGGCCGCACTGTCGAGCTTCGGCCGCCGAAGGCGGCCGGCGCGAGCCGCTCAGTTAGGAGAGAATGAGTGCCCACAATGAATAATGAGCTCTGGAACCAGCCACTAGGGACTTTATACTAAGGGGAAAAGGGCTGAGAGGCTAAGGTAAGGGGCCTATGTGCCTCTCTCTCTCTCTCTCCTCTCTCTCTCGCTCTCTCTCTGCCGCTCGGTTAGGAGAGAATGAGTGCCCACAATGAATAATGAGCTCTGGAACCAGCCACTAGAGACTTTATACTAAGGGGACAAGGGCTGAGAGGCTAAGGGAAGGGGCCTATGTGCCTCTCTCTCTCTCTCTCTCTCTCTCTCTCTCTCTCTCTCTCTCTCTCTCTCGCTCTCTCTCTCTCTCTCTCTCTCTCTCTCTCTCTCTCTCTCTCTATCTATCTCTCTCTCAAGCGGTCCTTCATTGATAGTAAGCAAGGTACAGGCCAGGCATGTAAGAAGCACTCATCCTAGCATGTATACTAGCGAACAAGCCAACCCGCCGGCAAACAAGCAAACAAGCAGACAAGAAACGACCTATCTCCATCCTGCTAATTGGCCCGGCGAAGCCAGGGCCTACCAAATACCTGTCACCCGGGCACCACTGCCTGGGGTCCCCTTTGCCCGGGCCCCTCACACATCTAGGCCCGGCCCCCAGTCCAGATCGTCCTCCAGGACCTGCCAGAGGTCCCCTAGGCGGGGCTCCCACGGGTCTGCTAGCGCCTGGGGGAAGGCCCGTTCCGTGGCCCTATTCGACTTGGCCAGCATGGTATTGGCCTGGCTGTGCTGTAGCATTACCGACCAGTGCTGTCAGTAATGTGCAGTGAGCTTGGAGGCCACCGTGGTGAGCCTCCCCTGTCTGTACTTTTTCTTGGCCGCCTGTGTCCCGAGCATGCGTAGGAACCTCTGGGTGTCCCTGGCCAGGGCCCCATAGGTCTCCACCGCCAGGCCAAGCACGGGTTGTACCCCACATGGGCTACCCCACTATAGCCTACACACAACTAGCACAGATATGGTTTGACACACCCCCATAGGCAAAGTGAGGGAGAACAAGGGGTCACAAGACCAGTCAAGAAAAGCAAAGCAAGCTCAGGGTGGATCACAACGTCACCACACACTACGAGCACAAACAAAGGGCCACAAGGCCAGTTCACATGCAAAGGTATATATGCAACAACAACAGTACAGTGATCACTACCTAGCAAGAGTGAACATGCAGGTATATATATATATATATATATCACAGTACAACCAGAGTCTACAGCAAGTGAGGAAATGTAGGCATCAGGCCTAGAGCAGTGCAGAAGCGCTGATGATCACCAGCCGGAAGGGCCTTGGTGAACACATCAGCCGTGTTGGCCCGGGTGGGCACGTCAGCGACACGAAGCTGACCACGCTGCTGCAACTCTCGAGCAAGGAAGTAATGCAAAGCGATGTGCTTCGTTCTATGCTCCAGTCTGTGGTCCTGACACAAGGCAACGGCAGCCTTGTTGTCGACGTACAGAACTGGAGGAGAACGAGGCCTCTCTCCCAAGTCAGTCAGCACGTAGGTGAGCCAGCGTAGCTCCTGTGCAGCCATGGCTGTGGCGTAGATCTCAGCCTCACAATTGGAGCTGAGAACAGAAGACGAGCGTGTAGACTGCCGAGAAACAGAGCCAGAGCCAAGGCTGAACGTGTAACCCTGTGACGACCGCTGCGTAGCCAGGTCGTCAACCCAAGAAGCGTCTGAGTGCCCAGTGAGGACAACTGAGCTCCGCCCTCCAAGCACGAGCCCCATGCCCGATGTACTGCACAAGTAGCGCAGTACCCTCTTCGCAGCATCCATGTGCACCTTTCGGTGCCTACCAGGAGCCAAGTAGCGTGCCAAAAGGCCAAGAGGGTATGCGAGGTAAGGACAAGTGCAGGTCATCAGGTACATGAGGCCGCCCATTAGCTCTGAGTACGGGCCACTCAGCTCTACAGAATCGTCCTAAGGTGGAGCTGAGAGCGAGTGACCGGTAGCCAAAGGAGTGGATTGTGGCGAGGACCAAGTGAAGCCGAAGCGCTGAAGGACCTGCTGCACCATGTGTGACTGATTCAGTGTGATGGTGCACCGTGCTCTGTCCCGGGTGATCTGTAGGCCAAGGTAGCTGCGCAGCTCACCCAGGTCTGTGCACGTGTGTCTCTTCTATAGCTCCGACTTCACAAGGACGAGAGCCTCAGTGTCAGCAGTGGCAAAGACCAAGTCGTCGATGTACACGAGGATGTAGAACTGCGGCAACGAAGTGTCGGTGCGCAGAAACAGCGACGGGTCAGCAGACCAAGGAGCAAACCCAAGAGCCGCAAGTGTCGTCCTTAGTGTGTTGTGCCACTCGCGAGGCGTCTGACGGAGACCGTAGACTGGCCGGCGGAGGCTCCACTGGGTACCAGGAGGGAACGACCCAGTGAAGCCAGGTGGGCGGCGCAGCCAGATCTCCTCGTGCAGACTGCCCTGTAAGAACGCTATGCTGAAGTCCAGGGAGTGAAGCTCGTAGTCACGCTGAGCGGCAACGTGCAGCAGAACCTGAAGAGTGGTCATCTTCGTGGTGGGGGAGAAGGTCTGGAAGAAGTCAACTCCCTGCCACTGACTGAAGCCTCGTGCAACGTAACGCGCCTTGAAGACAGGCGGAGAAACAGGCGGCCGCTTCACCCTGAAAATCCACATGCCATCGACTACGTTCGCCCCAGAAGGGGGAACTGCGTCAACGTAAGTGCCTGTGGACTTCCAGGATGCCATTTCTGCGTCCATGGCTGTCTGCCACTGAGAGGAGTACTCACCCGCGATCGCCTCAGCGTAAGAGCGCGGGGTCGGGATGTCTGGAGCATCCGGGTCTCCCCCATGGGCAAGCAGCATGGCCACGAGATGAGGCGCAGCGGCTCCAAGACACTCAAAGTCCTCCTGCCTTTCCTCAAGGACGTCCGTGCCAAGAGCACACTCACCCCCGACGGACGGAGGACACACAGACTCAGACTGAGCAACAAGACTAGCAGCGAAGTGGAGACGACAAGCAGCAGCAAAGTCAACCAGCTCAGAGACTAAGGCAGACGCAGCAGCAGACTCAAATGACGGGTCAGTGACGACAGTAGCTAGCAGACACGTGACAGTAGGGTGAGCAGCACGAACCAGGTCAGACTCGAGGTCCTGAACGTCAGCCAGAGAAGACGCAGGAGGAGACGGTAGGGGAACACGCTGTGGAACAAAGGAAGGACAAAGTGCCATAGCGTGCGTGCCAGGGACAGGAGGCAGAAGCTCACGAGGAACACGACTACCAATGCGACGCGCGCGAACAGGCGAGGCAGGACGAGACGCATGCTCACGACGCTCTTTAAGCAAGTCTGACTGCTTATTGTAAGGAGAATGAGCAAGCAGTGGTGCGCCGGGCTGTAACGGGAGGCCAGTAGAAGACGAGAGGCTAAGAACCTGGCAAAGCACAGGATCAGGCGGTAGCAGAGATGACGGTGACGGCGGAGCGAATAACAGTCGTGGCGATGCAGTGCCACCATTACCAGTAGCTCCAGTGCCTCCAGCAGCTCCAAAACCTCCAGCCCCAGGGCCTCCAGCAGTAGCACCTCCAGCTCCAGTAACTCCAGCAGTAGCACCTCCAGCTCCAGCGCCTCCAGCAGCTCCAGAACCTCCAGCTACAGCGCCTCCAGCAGCAGCACCTCCAGCGCCTCCAGCAGCAGCACCTCCAGCTCCAGTGACTCCAGCAGCAGCACCTCCAGCTCCAGCTCCTCCAGCAGCTCCAGAACCTCCAGCTCCAGCGCCACCAGTAGCAGCACCCCCAGCCCCAGGGTCCCTAACTCCAGAGTTGATAGTACCAACTCCAGGGCCTCCAGCAGCAGCACCCCCAGAACCGGCACCTCCAGCTCCAGGGACTCCAACGCCAAGGTCGACAGCACCAGCTCCAGGGCCTCCAGCCCCAGTACCTCCAGCAGCAGCACCCCAAGAGCAGACACCTCCAGCTCCAGGAGCAGTACCAGTCCCGGCAACTCTAGTACCTCCAGTACGAGCACCTCCAGGACCAGAGACACCACCACTCCCAGCGCCTCCATGACAAGCAGCTCCAGCCAGGCGCGTCAGGGACAAAGCCAAGGAAGACACAGGGAATGGTGCGGGAGGAGAGCTTGTCCGCGGACGTATCGCGGACAAGGGCACGAGCACCCCTGACCCAGAAACGCGACGCATCGCCAACCTCCCCCGTCCAACGCAGTGTGGGCGAGGTCTCCGGCAAGGAGACACGGGGCCAAAGGTTGAGCTGCTGCACGGCGTACCGGACCACAAACGGCCACAGAAAATGGGGAGCCACCGCATGGATCAAGGAGGTACGAGCGACCTCCATGACTAAGCCAATGCGGCGCTCAGCAACCCCATTTTGCTGCGGTGAGCTCAGAAGCGTGACAGCAGGACAGCAGGGACCTCACCGTTGGTGCGCAAAGGGAAGACCGTGGTGTAACGCGAGTAGTCGTCGACAAACAGCAGAAAGTACCGCTCACCGCCCTGTCCACGAACGCGGGCTGGGCCCCACACGTCCAGGTTGAGGGTCTGCAGAGGAGCCTCTGTCGAGGGAAACGAGGAGGAGTGAGGAGCGGCGCACTGCCGCCCCTCGACGCAAGGAAGGCAGGGAGGCGCAGGCGAGGCAGGGAGGGGAGGGAGAGACCTGGGAAGACCAGACACAAGGAGGCGACGGTGCATGCCACAGAGACGTGGCAAGGAGGGGTGACCCAGGCGGTGGTGCTAGAGAAGAGTCTGGTGCGACACGGAGCGACACTCACAAGGGGAGGCTACCAGACCTGACGCAGACACCTGACCGACAACAGCTACCTGAGGAGACACAGTCGTCAGTGTGTAAAGACTCGACCCTGGCCGACGGGTGAACGTGGCCAGGTGACGGCCAGTCCTGGAGCACGTACAGGTCGCCACACGCTGTCCTCCAGGGGTAAATGTGTCAACCCAATGATCCTGGAGGACGGCGTTGCTCACCAAGTTCGTCGCGAACGAGGGGAGGTGGAGACCTGACAGTGAGTTAGACGGAACCGCTGGGTACGGAAGCACAGTGGTGGATCATGCAAGAACTGGGTCCTCTGAGGGGTCAGCCAGAGAGACTGCAACAGGTGCAGGGAGTTGTGTGAGTGCGGTACTGTCACGGAAGAAGCAGCGGGAAGCACCTGAGTCAAGCGTGAAGGTGTGCAAGGCCTCTGCAGGCGCAGTACCTGAGAGAGCAGACTCACCAGCACCTAAGGCAGCAGCCTCACTAGCACCTAGAGCAGCAACCTCTATACCGGGGTCGTACTGCACACACAGGTAACAGTCACTCTCAGCACCACCAGGCAAAGCAGACATGGCAGTAAGGATGGCGTCATAGTCTACAGCAAAGACATCAACGCCCGACCTAAGCAGCTTAAGCCAGTGGGGGGTCTCAGCCTCGTCGCCAAACTCTGCGTGCCAGGTGTCAATCAAATAGGCGAAGCAGCGGGACTGTGCGTGACCAGATGTCCCACAGGTCTGACCAGCTCGACGACCTGTGCGAATAACGTACGGACAGCGACCAGGAATCGGAGACGTCCCACGCTGGTAAAGCAGCTCACGAAGCTGCTAGGGCGTACAGGTCGGACGCCGGCGTAGCTGCATCTGGCCACCGCCAGAGACTCCACACTACACAGCTCCACAGTGACTACTACTACGGCCGCCACGACTCCCACTGTTGCCACCACCGCCGTCACCACTCCCACCGCGACCACAAAGTGAAGTCATGGCGGGCAAGCAAGGAGGGCAGTACGTAGTGAAGGCAGTAGTACGAGTAGCAGCAGCAGTAAGATGAACAGCAGAGCGGCTCGTGAGGCTAGGCTCTAGCACCTCCAGCACTCCTAGCAGCACCTCCACCAACAGCAGCAGTAGCACGAGCAGCAAGGTGGATCGGTTCGGGCAGGGCGGCTCGCCTCGGCCTGGGTGGCGCAGGCAGCAGGGCGCGCGCTGTGCAGAGCAGCAGGGCGCGCGCTGTGCAGGGCAGCAGGGCGCGACGCGCGTGCTGTAGCAGGGCGCGACACGCAGGGCAGCAGGGCGCGACGCGCGGGCTGCGGCAGAGCGCGACGCGCGGGGCAACAGCGCGCGACTCGCGGGCTGCCGTAGGGCGCGACGCGCGGGGCAGCAGGGCGCGACGCGCGGGCTGCAGTAGAGCGCGACGCGCGGGGCAGCAACCCGCGACTCGCGGGCTGCCGTAGGGCACGATGCGCGGGGCAGCAGCGCGCGACGCGTGGGCTGCCGTAGGGCGCGACGCGCAGGGCAGTAGCGCGGGCGTAGGGCAGGGCGCAGGCGCAGGGCAGGGCGCTGGCGCAGGGCAGGGCGCTGACGCAGGGCAGGGCGCCGGCACAGGGCAGGGCGCTGGCGCAGGGCAGGGCGCTGGCGCAGGGCAGGGCACTGGCGCAGGGCAAGGCGTGCGCTAGGCAGCACGCACGGGGCAAGGCAGGGCGTGCGCAGAGCAGCGCGACGCGAGGCAGGGCAGGCCGTGCGCGGGGCAGCGCGACGCAGGGTAGTGGGGTAACGCGGTAATCGCAGTCGATCGCTACCGTCGTCGCTCGGATAGAAGACAGTGTTGAATAGTAGACATGGGTTGTCTATTATCCGGGTGTCTCTTATAAACAGGCTAGCCTCATTATAAGACACATATTTCTTTGTACGAATTCAGCCAGTGTAGGGGTTAGGGGCAATTGAATAGCGAGGGGGTATCTTCTAAACGGTTCTTTGTCCATTTATGGGACTTATAAGACACCCTAAACCGTCCCAAATACAAGATAACCCAAGCATTTTGAGTAGCGTATGAGATAAGACATATATGTCTTATATCCGGGCGATGACGGTAAGTATGGTGGGCAGGGCCCTAGATATCAGACTTTGGAGTCTGATTCAGAGTCCGTTCAGACTTTTTTTTTTTACCTAGTCTGAACTCCAAGAATTTTTTTATGCACCCTGTCTGATTTTTCAGAGTTTTTTTAACTGACTTGTCTGAAATTTCAAAGAACAGTCCTACGGACCTACTGCTTTGAAACCATGTCAAGATAGCAAGCAGGAATGATTGCATTGAATGAATTGTGGGTACAAGTACTAACCCTAATATTAGGTTGTACCCCACATGGGCTACCCCACTATAGCCTACACACAACTAGCACAGATATGGCTTGACAACACACACACACACACACACATACACACATACACGCACGCACACACACACACACACACACACACACACACACACACACACACATACACACTAGAACCAAGAACCCGGATTCAAAGCTTTGCGACTTGAGGGCCCAATTTCACAAAGAAATGTCGACAGTAAGCCACTGACACTTCAACGCCTCCCAACCTTTCCCACGCTGCTCACAGTAAGGCTACCACAAATTTCGATATGTATCACATCTTTCCATTATACCGTATTACCCCGGATAGTAGCGCATATGCGCTTATAATAAAATCGGTTTTTTTGGTGGGGGCGCTTTTAATTGAGTATCGGCCATAAGCGTCGGCGCTTATATAATGACAAATACAGAAATACAACTTAAACGCATTAAAATGTACATTTCTGTCTCGTAGGTTCAATCGAGTCGACATTCAATAGCGTCCTAAATTTGAATCGCGTGAGGGCGAATCTCTGACGCTGCACATAGCTTTTCGCACGTCAATTTGCCCGCGTGCCACCTCATCCTGACTGGACGCGAAACCAGTCAGGACCTCGAAAGTCAAACAAAGTGAAAATGGGTGCTGACTCGCTTGAATTTCGAAATTCGTTACTGTTTTAATCAGGATTGAAAGAATAAAATTATACATGCGCTTATAATAAATCAGGGTTTTACAGGGGGGGCGCTTATAATCGAGGAACGGCCATAAGGGCCATGCTCCAGATATAGGCGCCGGCGCCTTTAATCGGACGGCGCCTTTATCCGGGGCCATACGGTACTACTCAGTTGGTAAATAAAGAAGCATTCAATTCAATTATGGGTGATACATACTGCTGTATGTGAATTAGGTACAACATCAGGCCCCCAGAAGTCAGAGAAATTTCTCTGATTTGCCTAAAGAACTCTGATATTCACCCTTTTTTATTTAGTGAACTCTGAAAGTTCAGCGTTTTTTTTGCTGTGAACTCTGAATATTCAGAAAAAAAATCTATGCCTTGTCTGATATTTCAGACTTTTTCTCAGAGTGCACTCTGATCCCAAGAGCGTTTTAGCGGGTACCTACTGACCTGACAGCCGCGATTAGCGCTGGAAGTACAAATTTGTCGTGTCAGTCACACTGAAACATTGACAACAGCGCTGCGGCGAGGTTATCACCCCGTTTTAGGCTGATCAATCAGCTTCACTACTGATGTGAACTTTGGTTTATCAGACTTTTATACGATTGAACTCTGAAATTTCAGATTTTTTTTTTACCAAGTCTGATTGATCAGACTAAAAATGTGTACTAAGTCTGACGAATCAGACAGCCCAAAAACGAATCTGAGGGCCTGTACAACATATTCTATACACACTGTGCAAGCCAGCAATTTCTATGTAAACGACAATTGTGCTGGCTGTTTCAGAACGCCCACTGCCAGCACTTCATGATTCCCCTCGAGACATAAAGCATGCCCTATGCCACACACACAGGTAGACAACACCTAAGTGACGAGGTAACATGAAGGATCTAGGCACCTGCATGTCTCTGGCAGAAACTCCCCAGCCGACCTAGGTGACACTGAGAATGCCCCAGTGATCCACATCCACTCAAGCTTCTTCAGTTTACCCAAGCATGCATTCAGTCCAGGCCTTTACACATCTCGGAACTTATTTCCGGGAATTTGCGGCTTGAAGCCCTGAATTCCACTCAGAATGTCGGCACTAAGCCATTTCCACTTGGACTCTTCCAAACGCCCTGAGCACCAGTGGGTACACAGGGACTGCCCCTCATCTTCCTCTGGAGACCCACACCTGGGGTACCATTTTTCCGGCTTCTCTTTGGAGCGAATGCCGTGCATCACCACGTCACCTTGGATTGGAGGGACCGTGCATTTGAAGACAGCCGGGCGGGTTACGTTGGCAGGATCCTCGAGCGCGCTGGCGGAATATTTCGCGAGGAGAATCGCCCAGTAGAGACGCCGGCCCTCCCATGTACACACGTCCCTTGCAAGCCGATTGGCCTGCTTCACAATCTGCTGCGCCTTGAGGTCATGATCCCGAGCCCACTCAATCCGCTCGAATAAATCATCGAAGTATCGGTGTGTTGGGACGAAGTGCTGGTATGGGCACAGGAGGGGGTAGAAATACTCAAAATACTCGCTCGCGTGCTTGATGATCATCTGGTTGCTTGCCAGAATCCCGCACGTGCGACAGGTCCCCGTACCACCGTCCACCTCGATCTCATACTTGAACGCTTGCAACTCCGCCGGACCGAGTCGACCCCCCATCTTAATCCCATCCTCCCGCAGCTCATCTAGAAACACTGGGTCCACTCCCTTCACAAGCCTCGCGTCGATCAGGTCTGGCCGCACGTCTGACATGCGGTGGAGGCGCATTCGCGGGCTGGGGCGCCATTGCCGGTCGTAAAACAGGTGGAAATTGGTCATGGTCCCTCGGAACACCGCACGGCTCTGCTTCTGCTCCCAAGGTACCTGATCCGCCTCGCTTCGGCGGAAGTAAGTTTCGCTCAGGTCCACCGGGTCCGGGTAGAGGATGTCGATGCTGCCGATGGAGCCGTGCGTGCTGAAAACGGGGAGGCCGGCGCGGCGGTTTGCGACAGATGAGGCTTTGCTGATGTGCGCGTCGCACGTGTTGATGAAGAATTCGGCGGTGAGGGAATGGAGGCTGTAGCGTGCGATGGCTTCTTTGATCATGAGGATCGAGAAGAGGAAGCGGCGCATCTTGAACCAGTCGAACTCGAAGCCGCCGAAACGGAAGTAGATTCTGCCTTTCACGATCCGCACGTGGCCGCAGCAAGAGAGCACCTGCGGTGCATGGTGGGAAAGAGTGGAAGGAGGAAGGGGGGGGAGAAGAAGGGGGGGGAGGGGTGGTGGCGGGATGCTCAATCAGTAACTTAGGAAACAGGGTGAGAGGAGGGTGAGAGGAGGGTGAGAGGAGGGTGAGAGGAGGGTGAGAGGAGGGTGAGAGGAGGGTGAGAGGAGGGTGAGAGGAGGGTGAGAGGAGGGTGAGAGGAGGGTGAGAGGAGGGTGAAGGTGAGAGGAGGGTGAGAGGAGGGTGAGAGGAGGGTGAGAGGAGGGTGAGAGGAGGGTGAGAGTAGGGTGAGAGGAGGGTGAGAGTAGGGTGAGAGGAGGGAGAGCACCTGTAGTGTTCGTGGTGCAGGGAAGGGAGGGGAAAGGAGGAGAGGTGGGGATGCTCAATCATCCAACATCACGCAATATTCCGCTAGGTTGGGGGGACGGGGAGCCATCACAAAGTAGTGGGTCTTGGTTTGGTCTAAATTTGGACCAAAATTGGTATTATCAACCTAACTCTTAGGATCGTAAGCACCTTAGTCGGCAATAGTCTACTTGCTATCGCCTATCGTGTTCTCCACGATCTCCCGAATCCAATGATATGCGCAGCTCTGCTTGAAGTTGTCATTACACCAGCAATTTTCAGAATCTGATTGGTATGATTTCCAAAATGAGTACAAGCAGCTTTATAGTCAGGCAAGACACAAAATGAGATTCGTAACTTCACTTGTTTCCCAAGTAACCGCGTGCGCCTCGTTTCACCCCGAGTCGCACACGCAACCGAACCGAATTCGGTGAACACTCCGCAAGTCCGAATCCCGAACTTTCTCGAACGCGCCTTGGTCTCGAAGCACATTTTTCCCCTCGTCAATCTCATTCTCGATGCTTCTCCTTCTCTCTCCCTCCTTCTAGCACATTTCTTCTCAATTTCTCTCCCGCTTCTCACGCCGTAGCCTCTATTCCCCACCGTAGGCCGATTTCCACCGTTTCACACACGCGCTTCCATTTCGTCGTCATTCCGCCGTCGTAGATGCTTTCGCCTTAGGTTCCGTGGTTGGGCGAACCAACCCTAACAATCTCCCCTGTGGTTCGTCAACCACGAACACCACTCGCACTGCTCCCCTGCTCCTTGTAGCCTTCACAGGGTCTAAGTCGGCTTCACGCTCCCCTGCAGCTCCTGCACCTTGAACCTCTGCTTACGTGTCTTGAAGTTGAGCGCCTTGACATCCAAACCTTGAGAGATTTTCTTATGCCTCTCGCTTCTCCTCAGCATCTTTACACCCAACACCTCTCGGGTCTCGTACCCTTCAACGCGTTCATCCTCCTTAAGCACTTGCCCCTTGGCAGTTGCATTCGCCTTTGATCCTTTCACCATGATGTCCCCTTTCACAGCTTCAACTCCCACACACTTCGCATTTACTGCTTTATCTTCAACCACGATCGCTGCTGCAAAAGTGTTGACACCGTCTCCATCTCCACCGTTTACTGCTGTTGCCTCCTTGATCACTATCTCCTCTTCCTGCTTCACTGCTGCCTCCACACTCGCTCCCGTATCATCCGTGTCCTCGCTCTTATCAACCTAAGTCAATAACTCCTCCAGTTCTCCCATCTCACCATACTCAGGATCCTCATAGATCTCATCCATATCATTCGTCGCGACCAAGTTCATCTCATAGAACCCGTCACTGAAGTAACCATCAGCATACTTCTCCCACTCAAGACCAAACACAGTCACCTCACCACTGTCATAGAATATCTTGCATCCCAAGTCATCAAGCTGTGACTGACTGACCAAGTTCACCTTCAAATCCGCAACCAACAACACACTCTCCAGTTTCACTACTACATACGGACTCCGCAGCACCACGTCACTGTCAGATTTATATGACATAGCTACTGTAGGCTATAGTGGGATAGCACATATGGGGTACAGTTTTCTAGGGTTTACATTTGTACCCAACTTTCTCTTAGCCAATTCATTCTCGTTCAGTTTCTCATGGTATCGAGCAGGTTCCCCTGTGGGAACTGTTCCTAGGGCCCACCACATTTTTTTTCCTGCCCGGAGCGCGCTCTCCACTGCCCGAGTCGCGCTCCCCTCTCTCGACCCTGTCGCGCCGCCTTAGCGGCCCCGTCGCGTCGCGCTTGCGGCCCCGTCGCGTCGCCCTCGCGGCCCCTTCACGTCGCGCCGCCCTAGCGGCCGCGTCGCGCCGCCCTCGCGGCCCCGATCCGCCGCCCTCGCGGCTCCTTCGTGTCGCGCCGCCCTCGCGGCCCTTTCACGCCGCCCTCGCGGCCCTTTCTAGCCGCCCTCGCGGCCCTTTCAAGCCGCCCTCGCGACCCCCCCCCTCCTAGCCGCCCTCGCGGCCCCGTCGCCTACCCCTGCGGCCCCGGCGCCGCCCTTCCCTGCCTCGGCGCCGCCTCTGCTGGCCCCGTCGCCTACCCCTGCGGCCCCGGAGCTGCCCTTCCCGGCCCCGGCGCCGCCTCACCCGGCCCCGACGCCGCTCCACCCGGCCTCGCCGCCGCGCCACCTGAGCCGCCAGAGCCGCCGGGTCGCCGAGCCGCCGAGCTGCAGTTGCTGCCGCACCGCCGTACCGCCGAGCCGGCCGAGCCGCCCGAGTCGCCGAGTCGCCGAGCCGCAGTTGCTGCCGAGCCGCCGTACCGCCGAGCCGCCCGAGCCGCCCGAGCCGCCGAGTTGCCGACCCGCCGAGCCGCCGAGCCGCCCGAGCCGCCCTGTCCGGTAAGAGCAGCGCCTTTGTCACTGCACTGCCCTTACTCTACTGTTCGCGCTGCTAGTCTACTGCTGTCATGGCTACCCCTAGTGTCCTCGCTTTTGACGCTGAGGGTCGGGCCATTGACTTTGACGTCTGGGTAGATGACCTGCAGCTTTTCCTACAGTGCGATAGGGCAGACGGTCTCTCCCTCTTTGACCTCACCTCTGGTGCCTCTCCTGCCCCTGCTGCTGATGCCGACGCCACTGTTCGCTCATAGTGGGCCACACGCGATGCTGCTGCACGTCTTGCTGTGCGTCGCCACCTGCCTACCTCTGAGCGTGCGCACTTTAGCCAGTACAAGAGTGCTCACATCTTGTACGACGCTGTAGTTGCGCGCTACTCCTCCCCTGCCACTGCTGCACTGAGCCGCCTCATGCTACCGTACCTCTTCCCTGACCTTGCTGCCTTTCCCACAGTCGCTGACCTCATTACGCACCTCCGCACTAGTGACACTCGCTACCGCGCTGCGCTTCCTGCTGAATTCTGCGCCAAGAACCCCCCCCCCATGTACATCACCCTCTACTACATAGTCACCCGGCTCCCTGACTCCCTTCGCGTAGTCAGGGACCACTTCCTCTCAGTTTGCCCCACCACTCTCACCGTTGACCTCCTCGAGAAGGCCCTCCTAGCAGCAGAGAAGAGCATAGTCGCTGTAGGAGCCTCTCGTGGTGACCCTCGCACCCCCGTCTTTGAGGGGTGTTCCCCCTCCCCCCTTTTGCCCTCTGTTGCCTCTGCTGCTGCGGCCGACCACGTTGGTTTCGAGTCGGTCGGCGCTGCGTCTGCCCCGAGCGGGAGACGCCGCACCGGCAAGGGCAAGGGGGGCAAGGGTGCTGGAGGGGTTGGCGGGGGTGGCGGAGGTGGCGGTGGAGGCAGTGGAGGGGGTGGGGGTGGTGGTGGGAGTGGTGGCGGGGGTGGAGGTGTCGGTGGCGGCAGTGGAGGCGGAGGCGGCGGCGGCGGCGGTGGCGGTGGGAGCGGAGGTGGCGGAGGTGGCGGCGGTGGAGGAGGCGGCGGCGGAGGAGGTGGAGCTGGTCGGGGTGGCGCTGCGCAGAGGGTCGGCTCCGGTGGTGGTCAGCGCCAGCAGCAGCAGCAGCAGCGGCAGCAGCGCACTCGTGACATCCCCCCCCCCTCAGCAGCTCCGTGAGTGGTACGCTGCACGCCAGCGGGGTGGGGGTACTGGTCCGTGCACCTACGTCCTACGCACCGGCGACCGCGCGGGTGAGCAGTGCGGGGGTGCGCACTCCACCCAGCGCTGCTTTGGCCGCCTGACGGACGCTTGGTGTCACCAGTTCCCTGAGGCCACTGAGATCCCCCGCTGGGGCGAGCTGTCTAGGGCGGGTGTAGCTGTCTTTGACCTTGACTTTGATGCTATCCTTGCTGCCATGTATGCTGTGACTATTAGTGATGAGGGTGACTGTTACCGGTGTTTTCCGCCCGACCCGGGCATTGCGACTGTTGCTCTAGGTACTGGTGAGGCTGCTGCTCTAGGTGCTAGCGAGGCTGCTGCTCTAGGTGCTCGTGTGTCTGCTCCCTCAGGTGCTGGTGAGTCTGCTCTCTCAGGTACTGCGTCGGCTTCGGCCTCCCACACCTTCACCCTTGACTCGGAGGCTTCTCGCTCCTTCTTTCGAGACCGCACCACACTCACGCCGCTTGGCCGGCCAGTTGCAGTCTCTCTGGCAGACCCCTCTGGGGGTCCTGTCCTTGCTCACTTCTCCACTGTCCTCCCGTGTCCGGCGGCCCTCTCTGGCACCCTGTCTGGTCTTTACCTCCCCTCGTTCTCTACGAAATTGGTGAGTGGTGCTGACCTACAGGATGCGGGGGTTCACCAGTTCACTCCTGCGAGTCAGCGGGTGACCCACTGCACGGACGCTCGGACAGGCCGACACCTGGCCACGTTTACACGTCGGCCGGGGTCGAGCTTGTACACACTGACCACTGCGTCTCCTCCAGTCACTGCGTCTGGTCAGGTAGCTGCGTCGGGTCAGGTGTTTGCTGCAGCGTCCAGGTCTGGTCCTGAGTCTGCCCCCTGTTCGTGTCGCCTCCTGTCGCACGAGACTCTCCTCTGGCACCACCGCCTTGGTCACCCCTCCCTGCTTCGTCTCCGAGGCATGGCCTCCCGTGTCCTTGTCTCTGGTCTTTCCCGGTCCCTCCCTCCCCTTCCTCCGGGGCCAGGCCCTACCTGCGTCCCTTGTGTCGAGGGGCGGCAGCGGGCTGCCCCTCACTCCTCCCAGTTTCCTCCGACAGAGGCCCCGCTGCAGACGCTTCACATGGACGTGTGGGGCCCGGCCCGCGTCCGTGGACAGGGTCACGAGCGCTACTTCCTGCTGGTGGTTGACGACTACTCGCGTTACACCACAGTCTTCCCCTTGCGCAGCAAGGGTGATGTCACTGAGGTGTTGATCGACTGGATCCGCGCAGCTCGTCTCCAGCTCAGGCAGAGTTTCGGCTCGGACTTTCCTGTTCTGCGTCTGCACTCTGACAGAGGTGGAGAGTTCTCCTCTGGCCTTCTGCGAGCCTACTATCGTGCACGAGTCATCCGCCAGACCTTCACGCTTCCGGACTCTCCACAGCAAAATGGGATTGCTGAGCGCCGCATTGGCATGGTCATGGACGTCGCCCGTACGTCCATGATGCATGCGGCTGCCCCCCATTTTCTGTGGCCGTTTGCGGTTCGGTACGCGGCGCATCAGATCAACCTTCACCCCAGGGTCTCCATGCCGGAGACCTCCCCAGCTTTGCTGTGGACGGGGAAGGTTGGCGATGCGTCTGCGTTCCGTGTCTGGGGATCTCGGGCGTTTGTCCGCGACTTGTCTGCGGACAAGCTGTCCCCTCGTGCTGCTCCTTGCGTCTTCCTTGGCTTCCCCCCTGACGCGCCAGGGTGGCAGTTCTACCACCCCACCTCTCGCCGTGTTCTGTCCTCCCAGGAGGTCACGTTTGACGAGTCGGTCCCCTACTACCGCCTCTTCCCCTACCGCACTCCGTCCCTCCCCCCGCCACCGCTCTTCCTTGTGCCAGGTCCCCCCCCGGTAGACCCCCTCCCCCCTCAGGGTCCTGCCCCTTCAGGTGTGTCCCAGGTAGACGATGTCGAGCCTGTCGAGGTTACTGGTGACTCTGGTGCTGCTGAGGGTGCTGAGCCTGGGGGTGCTGACTCTGGGGGTGCTGAGCGTGTGGGTGCTACGCCTGGGGGTGCTGAGCTTGAGGGTGCTACTCCTGGGGGTGCTGAGCCTGGGGGTGCTGAGCCTGGGGGTGCTACTACTGGGGGTGCTGAGCCTGGGGGTGCTGAGCCTGGGGGTGCTGAGCCTGGGGGTGCTACGCCTGGAGGTGCTGAGCCTGGGGGTGCGGAGCCTGAGGGAGCTGGGCCTGCTCGTGTGGCGTCTGGCGGTGCTGAGCCTGGAGGTTCTCCGGGTGCTTCGTCTCGGCGGGAGCCACTCTCTCCACAGGAGCTGCGCGAGTGGTTTGCCCGGCGCTGGAGGCGAGCTGCTGGAGCTGGAGGTTCTTCGGCTGCTGAGGGTGCTGGTGCCGCGGGTCCCGGAGGTGCTCGTACTGGGAGTACTGGAGCTGCTGGGCCTGCGGGTACGCCTGGAGCTGGAGCTGCTGAGGGTGTTGACGCTGAGGCTACTGCTGTCGGTCCTGGAGGCGGTCCTGCTGGGGGTGCTACTGGTGCTGCTGGAGGTACTGGCGCTGGAGGTGCTGCTGGCGCTGGTGCTGCCGCTGGGGGTACTGGTGTTGTCCCTGCCGTGTCTGGAGTCGCCGCGCAGCCTCGGCCGTACTTCGTTCCGCTCCTTCAGCAGGTTCTTGGTCTCCCGCCTTCTACTGGTCCTCCTCCTCCCTTAAAGTGTCCACAGCCTGTCCCGTCACAGTTACAGTTACAGCCGGCCTCCCCACTGCCCGCTCCTTCTCTCTACACTGGTCCTACTGGAGGTCTGGCTGAGCGTCGTGAGCCTGCGTCTCGCCCTGCGTCGCCTGTCCGTCCTGCTCGCTCTAGTGGTCGTGGTTCGCGTCAGCGTCCTCCTCCTGTCCCTGGCACGCACCGGATGTCTCTGCGTCCGTCCACTGCTCCTCTGCGTGCCCCTTTGCCTTCTCCTCCTGAGTCCTCTCTTCCTGCTCTTCCCGACCCGGAGTCGGACTCTCTTTGTGCTGCCAGTCCTACTGTCACGCGTCTCCTTGCTATTGTTGTCACTGACCCTTCCTTTGAGTCCACTGCTGCGTCTGCCCTAGTTGCTGAGCTCGTCGACTTTGCTGCTCGCTGTCGTCTAGACTACGCTGCTAGTCTTGTCGTTGAGTCTGAGTCTGTCTGTCCTCCGTCCGTCGGGGATGAGTGTGCCCTTGGCACGGACGTCCTTGAGGACAGGCAGGAGGAGTTCCAGTGTTTGGCTGCTGCTTCACCTCATCTCGTGTCCGTACTGCTTACCCCTGAGGGAGACCCAGATGCACTTGACATCCCGACTCCGCGCTCTTACGCGGAGGCGATAGAGGGTCCCTACTCCTCTCAGTGGCAGGCAGCTATGGACACAGAGATGGCTTCCTGGAAGTCCACAGGCACCTACGTTGACGAGGTTCCCCCGCCTGGGGCTAACATCGTCAGTGGCATGTGGATTTTCAGGGTGAAGCGGCCGCCGGGTTCTCCGCCTGTCTTCAAGGCGCGTTACGTGGCTCGTGGCTTCAGTCAGCGGCAGGGCGTTGACTACTTTCAGACCTTCTCTCCCACCCCGAAGATGACCACTCTTCGGGTACTGCTGCACATAGCTGCTCACCGCGACTACGAGCTGCACTCTCTTGACTTCAGCACTGCTTTCTTGCAGGGCAGCCTGCACGAGGAGATCTGGCTGCGTCGCCCACCTGGCTTCACTGGGTCTTTTCCTCCTGGCACCCAGTGGAGCCTCCGGCGACCAGTCTACGGTCTCCGCCAGGCACCGCATGAGTGGCACGACACACTGAGGACTACACTTGCGGCTCTTGGGTTTGCTCCCTCTACTGCCGACCCGTCGCTGTTTCTGCGCACCGACACTTCTTTGCCGCCGTTCTACATCCTCGTGTACGTCGACGACTTGGTCTTTGCCACAGCTGACACTGCTGGACTCGCCCACGTGAAGTCCGAGCTGCAGAAGAGACACACGTGCACAGACCTGGGTGAACTGCGCAGCTACCTTGGCTTGCAGATCACCCGGGACAGAGCACGCCGCACCATTACCCTGACTCAGTCACACATGGTGCAGCAGGTCCTTCAGCGCTTCGGCTTCACGTACTCCTCGCCTCAGGCCACTCCTCTGTCTACTCGCCACTCGCTCTCAGCTCTGCCTTCGGATGAGTCCGTAGAGTCGAGTGGCCCGTACCCAGAGCTTGTTGGCTGCCTCATGTACCTGATGACCTGCACACGACCTGACCTCGCATACCCTCTTAGCATTCTCGCACGCTATGTTGCTCCTGGGAGACACAGACCGGAGCACATGGCTGCAGCGAAGAGGGTGTTGCGTTACTTGTGCAGTACGTCGGGCATGGGGCTTGTGCTTGGAGGGCAGAGTCCAGTGGTCCTCACTGGGCACGCAGACGCTTCTTGGGCTGACGACCAGGCTACGCAGCGGTCGTCACAGGGTTACACCTTCAGCCTTGGTTCTGGCTCTGTTTCATGACGGGCTATCCGCTCGTCTTCTGTTCTCGGCTCCAGTTGTGAGGCTGAGATCTACGCCGGGGCCATGGCTGCACAGGAGCTTCGCCGGCTCACCTACCTGCTGACTGACCTCGGAGAGCCGCCTCGTTCTCCTCCAGTGCTGTACGTAGACAACAAGGCCATGCTGGCCTTGTGTCGAGAGCAGAGACTGGAGCACAGAACGAAGCACATTGCTCTCCGCTACTTCCTTGCTCGTGAGCTACAGCAGCGTGGTCAGCTGCGGCTTGCGTACGTGGCCTCTGAGGCCAACACTGCTGATATCTTCACCAAGGCACTTGCGCCTTGTGATCATCAGCGCTTCTGTACTCAGCTGGGTCTTGTGCCTACCTTGCCTCACTTGCTCACCCCTTGACCTTGTTTGTACTGTTGCATATATATATACACCTGCTCTTGCTTGTCTAGCCTTATATATATATATAATCCTGCATGTGAACTGGCCTTGTGGCCTTGAACTTGTGCTCGGAATGTGTGGTGACTTTGTGATCCACCCTGAGCTTGCTTTGCTTTGCTTGACTGGTCTTGTGACCCCTTGTTCTCCCCCACTTTGCCTATGGGGGTGTGTCAGATTTATATGACATAGCTACTGTAGGCTATAATGGGGTAGCACATATGGGGTACAGTTTTCTAGGGTTTACATTTGTACCCAACTTTCTCTTAGTCAATTCATTCTCGTTCAGTTTCTCAGTCACCCTCTCCTGTCACTGGTAACTTCCCACTGTTACCTTGTAGTATATAATCCTCACTCGACTCACTCACATTCTCCATCCAATCTGACCTGAATGTCATGTGACGCGTGCATCCGCTGTCCATGAACCACGCCCTCTTCTCACGTCCATCTGTCTGAGCCTCCTTCGGTAACCGCACCACGTTCGCGAGATGCGCTCCTCCCAAAATCACATCCTCCTTTTCCGCTTCCACTACATTCGCCTTTGTCGCCACATTCCTCTGCTGCGACGGACCCTTGTAGCTCATGCTATTCGGGTTGGAGTAGCACTCTGCGGCACGATGCCCGTAGCGCCCACAATAATCACACTTGCCGCCAAAACCTCGTTTCTGCTGCCACTCCGCTCCTGCATTTTCTCCTTTATCATTCTCCACAGCTTTGCCCTTGTAGTTTCTGCTTCGAGGATTTTCGTAGCAATTTATCGCTTTATGTCCCCTCTTTCCACACTGGTAGCATGCTCCAAACGCCTTCGTGGCATTCACCATACCCGGCCTCTCCTCGTCGAATTCTGTAACTGCTGCTGCTGCTTTCTTCTTCCTCATCTCCTTCACCGTCTCAAGCGACTGCAGAATCTCCTGCAACTTCATCAAACTCTCCGGCGGTTGGTACGTAAACATACCAATGTCGGATTCCCACTCCTTAGGAAGGCCTTGGATGATATAGTCAATCATCTCGTGCTCCATCTCCGCGACTCCCATCACCCGCAAATCGTCGTTGTAGCTTTTCGCCCTGTTGATGTAGGTGATGATTTTCTCGCCTTTCTCCATGCTCAGCATTAGCAGTTGCTTCCTAATCGCCTTCTTGTTGACATCGTTCGTACCCATGTATGTGGACTCCAGGTACTCCCACGCTCGCTGTGCAGGGTTCAGCTCCCCTGCAAACTGGTCCAAATCCACCGCGATTCCATCGACAACTGAATGACAAAGCTGAAAGAAAGCTTGCTTACTTTGCTTTTTAAACGCCGCTATTATCTCCTTCGTATCCGTCGTGGAAGGCGCAACTCCCTCCATCGTCTCCTCGTCGGGACGGTAGTACGGCAAGAGGTCCACCTCCTCTGCCCTTCGAATGAACTTCTTTCGCCACACGTTGTAGTTGCTTCCATTGAAGCGCTGAGCTTCACTGAGCCCAATCGTCGGTTTCGCCACCAATCGGCCACTCGCAAGGGCCTCGAGAAGAGCCTTCAACTGCGGGTCTCCAAGACTCACACTGGAACCCGAACTCGCCTCGTCTCCCATAGCGTAGGCGTGAACGACTCCTCTTCTCCACTAATTTCACTTAGCGCACCAAGTGAATTCGCGACGATCGACGAGCCCGTTCGTCAAGCTCTGTTACCAGTTCTTAGGATCGTAAACACCTTAGTCTACTTGCTATCGCCTATCGTGTTCTCCACGATCTCCCGAATCCAATGATATGCGCAGCTCTGCTTGAAGTTGTCAATACACCAGCAATTTTCAGAATCTGATTGGTATGATTTCCAAAATGAGTACAAGCAGCTTTATAGTCAGGCAAGACACAAAATGAGATTCGTAACTTCACTTGTTTCCCAAGTAACCGTGTGCGCCTCGTTTCACCCCGAATCGCACACGCAACCGAACCGAATTCGGTGAACACTCCGCAAGTCCGAATCCCGAACTTTCTCGAACGCGCCTTGGTCCCGAAGCACATTTTTCCCCTCGTCAATCTCATTCTCGATGCTTCTCCTTCTCTCTCCCTCCTTCTAGCACATTTCTTCTCAATTTCTCTCCCGCTTCTCACGCCGTAGCCTCTATTCCCCACCGTAGGCCGATTTCCACCGTTTCACACACGCGCTTCCATTTCGCCGTCATTCCGCCGTCGTAGATGCTTTCGCCTTAGGTTCCGTGGTTGGGCGAACCAACCCTAACACTAACTACTACCGAAATGCTACCTTTTTTGCTACGGTAGCCGCACTGCAAAACTAGTAGTGCTCGTGGTGCAGGAGGAGGCGGGTAGAGTACTTTCTCAACCAATCAACTTTCGCTAATCTGACAGTAGTTTCAGGAAAAGTTGGATGAGAGGAGCTCTAGAGAGTACCGGTAGTGGTCACTAGGGTGGCCAAATGGTGGCAGGGAGAAAGTTTGGAGAAATGCGGCTCAAATAACTGAAATTATTGGTTTAGATTCGACTCGATTGTTAAAATTTTGTAAACCAGCAACACTCACGCTGGTCATGTGACCCATCCGGTGTAGAATCTGCGCGCTGATCATTCCCCGCGCGCCCATCCCCCGCTTCACCCCGGGAATTCCCATCCACGGGCGCAGATACCTGTGCGCCAGGCACGCCAACCGGCGCACCGTGCGGGTACCGCTGCGCGTAGCCAGCTCAGGAAATGCCGCGAGATCCGCCACGCACTCCGCGTCGTCGGGAACGTCCGGGACGCCGCAGGAACCAAAACCGCCCGCCTCGAAGAATCTCCCGCCGATTTGCGGCTTCTCCGCTGGTTTCGGCGAGGTTTTCGAGGGTAAATCTGATGACTCGTATCCATTTTCATGATGATTTGGATCCGAGTCAACGTGGGAGGCGCCTTCGAGCTGGAATAACGCATTTCCAATGGTGATGTCAACTCGACTTCGTTTCAGTGTGGTGCTGGGGCTGTCGTCATCCTGGGACAGAAGTGGGTTGTAAAACGCATTGAGAAATTAAGACTCCGCGTCGCGATGCGGAGGGAAAGTTTTTGTGACTACGTGTGTTCGGACTTACCATTAAGCTGAGCGAATCTGAAAGGACGAGCGAAGATCTGATTAATATCCCAAGTAATAGCACTATCAGGCACCTCAATGGGTCCATACTTCTGTTTCTTGTGGCGGAAATATGAGCTAGCTTTCTGGTTCGTGGGTTGGAGGAGAGTTTGGAGTGAAGATGCGTTTGGAGTGAAGGTAGTGCTGCTGTGAAAGTGATGGAGGGGGGGGAACATTTCTGGTGAAATGAGGTACAGTAAAAGCTGTTGTGGCAAGCTGATCAGAGAGGGTCACGGTTTTATGTACCTGGTTGGTTCTATTCGGTCCTGTGCGCTAAAAAAAGGTTAAAGACGATTCTGGGTTTCCACCGAGGCAAACCGTACTTGACGCTTTTTGACGTACTTGACCGCATTAAACGAACCAGATACATTTAAACGTGACATGTGTGCATTTCAAAATGCTGTGTGAATAAAACCGATGTTCACCGTGTGGAAGCCGACTGGATCGCACTGGATTAGCCACTGAACCAACGAGGTCGACACCTGCCTGGATACACCTGTCTTGTATTTGCGAAATGGGTTGAGACGCACGGAATATCCCAGCGGAAATGGGTCGTCAGCTCCGTCGACCCACTGACGACCTGACGACCTGCTGCCCCCGGGCAGAAAAAACTAAAACCCTATCGGATCGTATGCCATTCATGAACAAGCATCCAACTCTACTGACCAGTCATCTTTGCGTACACTGACCCCTGGAATCCAGGGAAGGGTCGGAATCCACTGTACAACAGTGGCCTATGTCCGCTCCCCGTAAAGGGGTGTTGCGCAACGAAATACGTGTACCGGAGCTACACATTCACACCATCCGCGTACGTTTGGTCACGAAAAAGAAAATACAAGAGCATAAACACCCCTGAGTTCCTTGAGTACTGTACATATCCCGCCCTGCACACTGCAGTGGCAGTGTGAAAGTCCGTCGCAACTCGTTTTTGGCAGAATGTCCAAACCAAAACACAAATTTAACTTCAGAAATTACCAAGTCGTTGCTGTCGCGGATTCTGATGGCAGATGTACGCTGCTGATGTGCTCCTGATGTCGTGGAACAAACCGGAGATAATCATGACGTTTGCCCAGGAAGCTGGACTGTAGCGGTCATGAACAAGCCGTGATAGTCGTTGCTCTGGAAAAAGACCCCTGGTTTGAGCTCGCCTCGCCTCGCATATAAGCGTAACGCCGAGAATGTGTATTGAAGAACACATTGGAAATTGGGAACTTCAGAGGCCAATAATATTCGGCTGAACACATTGGCACGGGAATAGTCTACAGATTTTTCCCACTGCCAAACAGTCGTGAATACACAAAATCTTGAAGCCATAAAGGCATTGCCCCTGCAACCACAGCAGGAAGCGCACTCATTCCAAACAAAATCCTGATAGGAGGATTTGGGCTGAGTGCTGCATCAGCGATGCGCTTTGCCAGCTCAGATGCGGGTGGAAATGACTGGTTCTTGGCCCGCTTGGCGTACGATTCGCGGACATTAATCTCCATGGGCTTAAACGGGCTTGATGGCGGGAGGACAGGAATGTGAGAGACATTCTTGCTGCATGAAGGATGGGGGTGGTAACGGAAGGAGGGAGAAGACAATTGGGAGGACATGAGTAGACTGAACATCTGATTGGCTGTGGGAGGACAGGGATGTGGAGGGGGTTTTCTTGCCGCACGAGAGGTGGAGGTGTTAGTGTTAAGAAGGCAAAAGAAAGACTCGTGGGACCAAAAGAAAGAACATAACTCCATGGAATGACTAGAGGAGCATTATGGCCGATGGTGTGGGAATGTGAGGACAGGGATGTGGGAGCATTGATGCCACTAAAGCATCAATGGGATGGGGGGGCGGATGGGGGGGCGGATGGGGGGACGGATGGGGGGACGGATGGGTGGACGGATGGGGGGACGGATGGGGTTACGGATGGGGGGACGGATGGGGAAAAACAATGTTCAGGCAAGGAGTAACGGATTCTTTTGAGGCGCCTGAGATATCTCAAGCCTTGAGCACTAAAATGCAGGTGACATTCTCGCTAAAGCAAGGGAATTAATCGGGAGAAAGAAGGGGGGAGGTAGGGTGGGGGGAAGGGGGAAGCGGGGAAGAGGAGGGGAGTTCAGGGTTGGAAAGACAGCGTGGTAGTGAGAGGGGGATTCCTAAAATGGAGACAACAGCACGATTGTTGGCGGGGAGTGGGAGGTGGGCGTTTGAGTGTAGTGCAATAACCCATAATCAAGGCATGAAAGTCCATTGCTACAACTATAGAAAAGTAGCAAAGCACCTTAAAATTGTTGGTTTTGCGAATACAACAAAGCACAGTACCAGTACAGTGCCTCATCAAGAAACGAATTTCATTTACTGAGGTAGCTCAAACAAAGCACCTGAAAATGTTGGTGCGGATGTAGCCGGGTGTAACAAGCACAACACCGATCCCCAGAGGTTTCATTTCCACGCGCATGCAGTTGGTAACCGCGTTGAACGCCGCCTTGCTGCTCCCATACGTCCCCACGAAGGGCCTGCCAAACACATGCAGTGCGAGGGGGGGTTCCGAGGGGGTGGGGGTGGGGAGGGGGGAGGGGTGGGGGGGGGTAAGTGGTTTTATGTCCACGCGCATGCAGTTGTTGATTGCGTTGAACGCCGCCTTGCTGCTCCCGTACGCCCCAACGAAGGGGCTGCTCAAGCAATGACAGGTGGGGTGGGGTGGGGGGGATGAAATGGTTTTCTTAGGTGGCTGGAGTTGGTAACCGCGTTGAACGCCGCCTTGCTGCTCCCATACGTCCCCACGAAGGGCCTGCCCAACACATGCAGTGCGAGGAGGGGGGGATCCGAGGGGGTGGGGGTGGGGGGGGGGGGGGGGGAAGTGGTTTTATGTCCACACGCATGCAGTTGTTGATTGCGTTGAACGCCGCCTTGCTGCTCCCGTACGTCCCCACGAAGGGCCTGCTCACAACATGCAGCGCGGAGGGTGGGTTAGGGAGGGGGGAGGGGAGGGGGGGTGGTGGGGTGAATAGTTTCATTTCCGCCTTTGGTGATTGCGCATGCAGTGGTGATTGCGCATGCAGTGGTGATTGCGCATGCAGTGGTGATTGCGAATGCAGTGGTGATTGCGCATGCAGTGGTGATTGCGCATGCAGTGGTGATTGCGCATGCAGTGGTGATTGCGCATGCAGTGGTGATTGGATCCAGCGTCGGCTTGCTACTGCCATACGACCTCACTAAGGGCCTGGTCACAAAATGCAATTAGAAAGAAAGCGGGCGAAATAACACAAGGAAGTAAGCAAGCAAGGATGGTTCCTTTTCTCATGCCGCTCTGATTCTTGTGCTTGTGGGGGGGACACTGCAATGCCACCACACCTGTAACTGTAACCACCCCACCTGTACGTGTAACCAGCAACACTGGAAACGTTGATGATTCGCCCGCTCCTCTGCTTGTGCATGTAGGGAAACACTGCCTGGGACAACGCCAATGCTCCAAACAGGTTCGTGTCATACACCTGGAAAGCGCGGAGAGGGAGGGAGAAGGGAGGGAGAAGAGAGGGAGAAGGGAGGGAGAACGATTTGCCTGCCCTTGTGCTTGTGTGTGGTTCTTGAGTGTAGGGAGAGACAAGCCAGCCTGTCGGCATGGCGTTTTGAGTAGGGAAATACTTGAGAGGCAAACTCAAAACTTCTTGAGAGTAGGGAAAGGGCGAGCCAGCCTGTCGGCATGGCTTGCCGTTGCGCTTTCGCATCAATGCAAAAGAAAGACCGTGGGAAAGTGCATGGCTTGTGAGAAGAGAAGACAGCGCTGATGCTCCGTGTGCGTATCCAGTGTTACAAGTAAACATGGTGGCGCTTCATACGGATCGTACGTACACATGCAAGGGAAGAGGGCGGGAGAAGAGGGAGACGGAGGAGAAGAGGGAGACGGAGGAGAAGAGGGAGACGGAGGAGAAGAGGGAGACGGAGGAGAAGAGGGAGATGGAGGAGAAAGAAGGAGGAGTGGGGAGCGGAGAGGGGGAAGGGTAGGTGTGGGGGGAAGAAGGAGAATCTTGCATTTGATGGCAAAGAGGCTGTATAAGAAGGTCGTATAAATGTTTTGATATAATGAGTTGTTTTGTAAGAAGCAGCCTTGCCCATTCTCCCTTGCTCCCTTCTTCATCCCACCTTTTCATCCCGCATCATCATCGTGCCTCCTCATCCTACCTCATTGTACCACGGTTACCGCATTGTACCACGGTTGTACCACGGTTACCGCATTGTACCACGGCTACAGCATTGTACCACGGTTACCGCATTGTACCACGGTTACCGCATTGTACCACGGTTACCGCATTGTACCACGGTTACCGCATTGTACCACGGTTACCGCATTGTACCACGGTTACCACATTGTACCACGGTTACCGCACGGTTACCGCATTGTACCACGGTTACCGCACGGTTACCGCATTGTACCACGGTTACCGCATTGTACCACGGTTACCGCATTGCACCACGGTTACTGCATTGTACCACGGTTACCGCACGGTTACCGCATTGTACCACGGTTACCGCATTGTACTACCACGGTTACCGCATTGTACCACGGTTACCGCATTGTACCATGGTTACCGCATTGTACCACGGTTACCGCATTGTACCACGGTTACCGCATTGTACCACGGTTACCGCATTGTACCACGGTTACCGCATTGTACCACGGTTACCGCATTGTACCACGGTTACCGCACGGTTACCGCATTGTACCACGGTTACCGCATTGTACCACGGTTACCGCACGGTTACCGCATTGTACCACGGTTACCGCATTGTACCACGGTTACCGCATTGTACCACGGTTACCGCATTGTACCACGGTTACCGCATTGTACCACGGTTACCGCATTGTACCACGATTACCGCATTGTACCACGGTTACCGCATTGTACCACGGTTACCGCATTGTACCATGGTTACCGCATTGTACCACGGTTACCGCATTGTACCACGGTTACCGCATTTTACCACGGTTACCGCATCGCACCTCTTTGATCCTCGCCATGGGTAGTTCTGCCAGCGGCCCCGGCAGCTCACACCCTCTATCCAGACACAGACAACTACCTTGTTCCATCCACCTCCACATCTCACCCCACCCACGGGTACCGCATCGCACCTCTTTGATCCTCGCCATGGGTAGTTCTGCCAGCGGCCCCGGCAGCTCACACCCTCTATCCAGACACAGACAACTACCTTGTTCCATCGTCACCTCCGCATCTCACCCCACCCACGGGTACCGCATCGCACCTCTTTGATCCTCGCCATGGGTAGTTCTGCCAGCGGCCCCGGCAGCTCACACCACACCCTCTATCCAGACACAGACAACTACCTTGTTCCATCGTCACCTCCGCATCTCACCCCTCCCACGGGTACCGCATCACACCTCTTTGATCCTCGCCATGGGTAGTTCTGCCAGCGGCCCCGGCAGCTCACACCCTCTACCCAGACACAGACAACTACCTTGTTCCATCGTCACCTCCGCATCTCACCCCACCCACGGGTACCGCATCGCACCTCTTTGATCCTCGCCATGGGTAGTTCTGCCAGCGGCCCCGGCAGCTCACACCCTCTTATCCAGACACAGACAACTACCTTGTTCCATCGTCACCTCCGCATCTCACCCCACCCACGGGTACCGCATCGCACCTCTTTGATCCTCGCCATGGGTAGTTCTGCCAGCAGCCCCGGCAGCTCACACCACACCCTCTACCCAGACACAGACAACTACCTTGTTCCATCGTCACCTCCGCATCTCACCCCTCTCACGGGTACCGCATCGCACCTCTTTGATCCTCGCCATGGGTAGTTCTGCCAGCGGCCCCGGCAGCTCACACCCTCTATCCAGACACAGACAACTACCTTGTTCCATCGTCACCTCCGCATCTCACCCCACCCACGGGTACCGCATCGCACCTCTTTGATCCTCGCCATGGGTAGTTCTGCCAGCGGCCCCGGCAGCTCACACCCTCTATCCAGACACAGACAACTACCTTGTTCCATCATCACCTCCGCATCTCACCCCACCCACGGTACCGCATCGCACCTCTTTGATCCTCGCCATGGGTAGTTCTGCCAGCGGCCCCGGCAGCTCACACCCTCTATCCAGACACAGACAACTACCTTGTTCCATCGTCACCTCCGCATCTCACCCCACCCACGGGTACCGCATCGCACCTCTTTGATCCTCGCCATGGGTAGTTCTGCCAGCGGCCCCGGCAGCTCACACCCTCTATCCAGACACAGACAACTACCTTGTTCCATCGTCACCTCCGCATCTCACCCCACCCACGGGTACCGCATCGCACCTCTTTGATCCTCGCCATGGGTAGTTCTGCCAGCGGCCCCGGCAGCTCACACCCTCTATCCAGACACAGACAACTACATTGTTCCATCGTCACCTCCGCATCTCACCCCACCCACGGGTACCGCATCGCACCTCTTTGATCCTCGCCATGGGTAGTTCTGCCAGCGGCCCCGGCAGCTCACACCCTCTATCCAGACACAGACAACTACCTTGTTCCATCGTCACCTCCGCATCTCACCCCACCCACGGGTACCGCATCGCACCTCTTTGATCCTCGCCATGGGTAGTTCTGCCAGCGGCCCCGGCAGCTCACACCCTCTATCCAGACACAGACAACTACCTTGTTCCATCGTCACCTCCACATCTCACCCCACCCACGGGTACCGCATCGCACCTCTTTGATCCTCGCCATGGGTAGTTCTGCCAGTGGCCCCGGCAGCCCACACCCGGCGTTGTTGACCAGCACGTCCACCCGCCCCGTTTGGCTGGTGATCTGCTTGACTGCTGCCTGTATGGGAGGGGAGGGGAGGCGGCGCAGGCACAGTACGGCAAACTCAGCAGCCCACACCCCCCGTTGAGTTGTTGACCAACACGTCCACCCGCCCCGTTTGGCTGGTGATCTGCTTGACTGCTGCCTGTATGGGAGGGGAGGGGAGGCGGCGCAGGCACAGTACGGCAAACTCAGCAGCCCACACCCCCCGTTGAGTTGTTGACCAACACGTCCACCCGCCCCGTTTGGCTGGTGATCTGCTTGACTGCTGCCTGTATGGGAGGGGAGGGGAGGCGGCGCAGGCACAGTACGGCAAACTCAGCAGCCCACACCCCCCGTTGAGTTGTTGACCAACACGTCCACCCGCCCTGCACGCATGATCTCCTTGACTGCCTCCTGTGGGGTGGGTAGAGGGGAGGCGGGGAGGCATGGTACCGTAATTTCAGCAGCTCACACCCCCCGTTGAGTTGTTGACCAACACGTCCACCCGCCCCGCTGCCCATGTCACCTCCTTCACTGCTGCTTGTGCGAAGATAGAGGTTAGGGGGAGAGGAGGAAAGACAGCCTGTCAAACCCCAAAGCCCACGCCCGGCGTTGATTTGTTGGCCAACACGTCCTGGAGATCGGATCGGATCCGATCAACCACGCCCCAAATTCCACCCGCCCCGCTGCCCATGGCAGCCCCCAGCCCGCGTTGCTGCACCCGTGACTTGCTTGACTGCTGCCTGTTGGGTGAAGTCAGAGAGGTGGATGGGGGGGAAGGATATGTTTTTTGTGAATTCTCAAAAAACATACTTGCTTGACTGCTGCCTGTAGGGGAAAGCGGAGAGGTGGATGGGGTGGAAGGGAGAGAGAGCTAGTCAACCCCGGCAGCCCTCACCCTGGCGTTGTTCACCAGCACGTCCACCCGCCCTGCTGAGGTTGCCACATCCTTCACTACTGCCTGTAGTGGTGGAGAGGAGAGGAGACGTGGGTGGGGGCGAAGGAGGCACAGTATGGCAATCCCAACAGCCCACCAAACTTGGCGTTGTTCACCAGCAAGCACGTGCTCCCGCCCTGCTGAGCTTGCCTCCTCCTTCACTACTGCCTGTTGGGGAGGCGGACGGATAGATCATAGAGGGGGGAAGGGGAGGTGGAACGGGGACAGTTAGCCAGTGGTCCCGGCAGCCCTCACCCCCTGTTGTTCACCAGCAAGGACGTCCTCCCGCCCTGCTGAGCTTGCCACCTCCTTCACTACTGCCCGTAGTGGAGGGAAAGAGGAGTAGTGGATGGAGGGCCTGCAGGAAAAGGAGGGGAAAGAGGGGGAGACGGAGAGGGAGGCAAGGAGGAGAGAGAGGGGGAGAAAGGGGGCGGAGTAAAGGGGGAGAGGAGGGGCGGAGGAGAGGGGGAAAGAGAGTGGGGAGGGAATGAAGCGGGGAGCGGCGGGGACGTGGGGGCGGAATGGCAGGGTCACCAGTCCAGCCAAAACACATCGTGAGTTGCTCACTAACGAGGACACATGCTACTAGGTCACAGCCATCGGATCACCTGGATGGACGGCTCAGATGTGACGTCGAGCGCAAGCGTGTTCACCCCTTTCTCCTTCAGCCCCTTCATCGTGTCGACTCGGCGTGACGTGGCGAACACGTTCGCGCCGCGGCGCTGAAACTCCCTAGCAAGTGACGTGACAGAAGAAAGCGTGACAATAAGCGCGTTAGTATCCAGCTTCAAATCCAAGGAATCCAAGAGCATGACGTGGAAATCGAGCGTGATTATAATGAGGTCGAGAATTGAAGACGTAAGCGGCTTACTCGGCGATAGCGTAGCCAATTCCTCCATTGGAGCACCCCGTGATAAGAACAACCTTCCCCTTTGCGTCTCGCTCCTTTGGCTTGGCCAACGCGCCGCCCATAGCGGGAAGGAACACACGAATAGTAGGCTCTTCCTACTACCGAGGCTTCGGAAAAGTACGACCACTACCAGTCGGGAATGCTGAATGTAAAATGCACGAATTGAGACTTCGTGACTTCTCTAGGTCGACCTGAGGCAAAATACGTATTTCTTGAATCTCGACCAACAGCAACATGTGGATCCTCAAGCTGGAAACACAAATAGCTCGGTATATAGAAAGCGGTGAAGACTATTTTTCTCTCGGTGGGTAGGCTGGTGTCCAAAAAGCCATCTATTCAGGACGGACGGACACCATTGATTCGGAAGCCGCGTCGCGTATGGCGCGGACGGTTGCGATGGGACTCGGAGGAATCCAAAGCGCGGGAGACGTTGATTGACGGTTAGGGGGTGTCCAGTTCGTTCATTTCGGGGTTTTTAGTGCCAACACACGTCTCGAGGTTCAAAAATATTCACTGTACCTAAAAACGAATGCATTGTGAGTTGAGTCCCACCGACCTGTAATTTCAGGAGCGCGGACACGTTCTCCGCCACACGAATCAACAGTGCTCTGATCGCGTTCAAAACGAGGTAACTGTTTCCGTCGTCAATCATAGCTAACGAATTTTTGGGCAGGCGGGGGGTGTGTTGACGAGTGTAGCGAGCTACTGGCGAAATTGTGCAAGCGATACATGGGGCGCTACTGTAGTGGCCAGGACGCGGTGCTGTACCCTTGTTCGTGTCCCCGCTGATTCCAGTAACGTGAGTCAGACGGCATGAGGTACGTGCAGGGGGCGTGCCGTTTTGTGAACGAAAGCTGATTGTGTCCGCAGGACACGTTCAATACAGTGTTACAACAAAAAATGTGGTAACTGAGCGGGCTTACGAACAGTAAATGTACGAGCTGGACACCCCCTTAGATGACAGGTGACAGTTCCGCTGACAGCTCCGTTGGCGAGGTTGCGGTCAAGGCGATTTCGCGAGCTTCGTGAAGGTGTTACAAGTAACTCGTCGATTGTAAAACTTATGTTTGCTTGGAGGCGGTTCTGGTCGGTGCAGGTTGCATTTGCAAGTTTGCAAGAGCACACAGCCAGTGACGGTTTTTAAAAAACCGTGTTCAAAAACCTGGAAACAGGCATCGTTACAGCCGCCGTGTATGCTTACAGTAAAGATTTCACCATAACGTTGTACCTCCTTATATGTACATGGATCGAGTCGAGATCTATTCGGCGTGTAAACACGCATTGGGCCATCCCCCAGCCCTTGGTAACCTCCGTGCAGCTGATGTGCCCGTCCTCGCTTCGTTGTCTTCCGTTCAGCCAATAGGAACCTCCCAGTGCCACAAGAATCCTCGCCTGACACAATCCATACTGTAAAATCGACATCCATCGAACCGCACTCAAACGCACTCATTCCCCGCGGACTGACTGAATTTGGCGGCGCCGTTCCAGCCCACAGAGACTGCCGCAACAAATTCAAGCTGAAGCAGTGCATGTGGCTATAAATCTCAACAAGTTCTGAGCACATTCCAGGACTCCCAAGTGATTAGCTCGAGTGCTGTTCAGCTCTTCAGCAGCAATGGCTTCCTTCTTCCAAGTCCTTTCAGCCTTTCTTCTCCTCTCGTCTGCTCTCACCAGCTCGTTTGCTTCTCCCCATCACTCTAGTCTTGCAGAATCTTCGTCCACTGATCATGCTGCAGCTACCACCACAGCAGCAGCAGGCGAACCTGCTACAAACGAGATTCTCTCAAACGAGGATTCTGCAGCACCAAGGCGGGTGATCTTTGGCAAGTTCCCCGACCCCATCTGCAAGCGCTTTGGCGGATGCAGCGAACCCATTGACCCCATTGACCCCGTTGACCCCGTTGACCCCGTCCTCCTTCCATGCAAGCCGCCACGTCAACCGTGCCCTTGGATGCTCGAGGATAGCTCAGTAGACACTGCAAAGCCCCAGTTTGGGTGCTGGGGACCCCAGATCTATTGCAACGGGAGTTGCTGTCTTGTAAGTTCACCACATCAGCTTATATTCAAAGATTCATTGCAAAGGTTCATTGCAATGGGAGCTGCTGCCTTGTGGGAATTTCGGGAGCTTCAACGATTCACAGCAATGAGAGTTGCTGTTTTTGGTGTGCACGTCACTCCACTCATGAAGAAGTGTTTTGAGACGTCTCAAAACACCGCACGCATTCATCGGTCCCTAACATCGTCATGTAATCTCCACTTGGGCTTGAAATTCCTGCCCAGCCCATTCCAGGTTTGCCCTATTGTGACACGCCCTCTTTTCTAAAAGCTACTTGCAATTTCACTTCTTTTCTTCCATACCTCTTCTTTCCCTTCCCCACGAAAGCTCCTTGGGTTGCTGTCAGTGTTGCCAGAGATGCGAATCCATAGGGCTCACCTGTTGCCTGCCATCTAAGTAAGTGGAAAGGTCTATCGTCTCACTCCGTGTCTTCCCTCTTTCCCCCATCCTCCTTCCCGATTTTGCAGGGAAACTCACCGAGCTGCTGTGGTGGCCAGTGCTACCTGGGAGGAGAGTCCATAGGGCCTACCTGCTGCCTGCCGTCTCCCACCAGCGCCCCTTGAGTCATCTCGAAGACCCCTGACCTTACTTCATCTCCACTCCTCTATTCTCTCCCTCTCTGCCATACCTCTTCCCCCGTTTTTCAGGAAATCTCACCGCGTTGTAGTGGCGGCCAGTGTTGCCTGGGAGGCGAGTCCATAGGCGTCACCTGTTGCTTGCCGTCTGAATAACTGGAAAGGTCTATCGTCTCACTCCGTGCCTTCCCTCTCTCCTCCATCCTCCTTCCCATTTTCGCAGGGAAACTCACCGCGTTGCTGTGGCGGCCAGTGTTGCCTGGGAGGCGAGTCCATGGGCCTCACGTGCTGCCTGCCGTCGCCCACCAGCAACTCTAAACTCGACCCAATCCGACTTGCTAACCTACATGTTCAAACCCTCTGTTTTCTCCCTCTATGTCATACCTCTCCTTCTTGTGCCTCAGGGCAACTCCCCCCGTTGCTGTGGCGGAAAGTGCTGCCTGGGAGGCGAATCCATAGGGCTCACCTGCTGCCTGCCGTCTCCCAAAAGCGATCCCACCACTGCTGGCACCTGCTGCAGCACCCGCACCAGCTACTGCTGCGGCGGCACCTGCTGCAAGCACGGCACCACCTGCTGCAACGGCAAATGCTGCGAACCCGGCTCCACCTGCTGCAACGGCAAGTGCTGCCCGGGCGGCGTGAAATGCTGCGGCGGGCAGTGTGGCTGCCCGAAAAAATCCTCCTGCTGCGGCGGAAGCGTGTGCTGCAATGATGAGTTAAATCCCCAGTGCTGCAGCATCCCCGGCGTGAGAGGCGGGGAATGCTGTCCTGGGATTGACTATAACGGGGAGGTGACTGGCAGTTATTGCTGTGGCCGGCAGTGCTGCCAGGGATCCGATACTGAACCTCCCCGCTGCTGCTACTCGGCTAAGACTGGCCCGCGCTGCTGCAAGCGTCGCATCGGAATTCCCATTGATGTTCCCATTGGTCTCCCAATTGACCCGTAGACAAGCCGCTGAGAGGGTAGGGGGTGACTTTTGAGTCGAGGCTTTCAAGTCTCCTCTTGGGAATCACAACTTTGGAACCCTGCAAGGGAGTTGGACTTGCGAGAATCCGAGGAAGGGAAAATATAGAAAGAACCGAGTCACTCAATAAGGCTGAGGACACAACTTTGATGCGTCGAGGACGCATGAAAGGATGTGTGGAAGGATGAATGGCTGGAGCTTCGCTATGGCTTTGTGGTGGCTGGGCTGGTGTGATCTGTAGCATATGTGATGATGTATGTACATAATTGAATGAGGGAGGGAGGAGGATGGGAGGAGGCCATGTAAGGACTGCTTGGTGAATCTTCTGTAAACATTCTGTGCACCTTTCATGAACCTGCTGTGAAATTGTCTCAGTATGTTTCACTCGCGGAAGAAACATTTCTTTCAGTAAACCATGACCACAACACAAGTCTTCTTTTTAGTCTATTTAAAAGTAAATCTAGCTCTGCATCAATTCCAGTACTAACCTTGAACAAGCCTCACAAACCCTCACAAGACCGATAGTTCGAGATTTTGAAGTCCTGGTAAGAAAGCCCTTACACGAAACCCCTGACATGCAAGCCCCCACACGCAAGGCATGCCCACCCCAACCTCTGAACGACTGCAGGTTCCTCTCAGCCATGCCTTTGCCTTAATCAAACCGCCAAGCACGTACCTCTCGATTTGCAATTTACAACTTCAACCTCGATGTATACAGATCTTGCTGGTGCGTGGCTTACTCTATGTTCAAGTAAGCGACGCCTTGAAAGGGATCGGTTTGTGAGCTAGCCGTGAAACTCGAAAAGTTTCCAACATTGTGATTCACGAGGAGCAGAGTTTGAGAAAAAATTCTGCCGAAGCGATCAAATATTGTACGTACCACGCGTGAAAATACCCAGATTCGATTGACCTCTCTTAATGCTGGTGACCGCAACGCATTGCGTAAGCTCCATCCGAGTGGCTTCTGGGCCGTTAATAGGATGTATGGATTCCAATGGCACACGAAATGCTAATAACTGGCACTGCACAAAACAATACAAGTACTGCATCTGACAATCATGAGTAAAGCACGGTTGGAACTAAAGAGGTCGAGATGAAATGGTCTAGTGTTCCTGCAGAAGTGGGAAAGGTAGCTGTTGGGAACCAAAGCACAGCCAAATCCGAACCAAATTGGCAAGGGCTGAGCATCATACTATGTGTGCCAGGTTGATCGCGAGTCGCGACACCGATGCGCGTTTGCAAAATAGCGGGAAACCCTGGGAAGAGGGAATCCCAGACAAGAGAGGAATTCAGATGATGCGATACTAGATTCATGTTGCAACAGAACATAATTACACATTCTATTTAATATTTTATGCTGGTTAAGAGTGAAAAACAAATCAGTGTTCATTCAGAAGGGTCCATGAAGAAAGTGTGCTGAATGATTTCTTCTACTCTTTCTGGTGTAAACGCATAGAACTTGCATGATGTCAAGTCATCCCTGCAAGGCGTAACCATGTACAAGGGCATATTGGTGTGGAGTATGGGGTGGGGACGTATCGAGGAAAACACACACACACAAACACAGCAATTGCTCATGAGAACAGGCAAAAGCACCAATTAGCTCACACGGATACGCATCAATTTACATAATAACACTCTCTCCCACACACACTCCTCCCTCCCACACACACTCTTCTCCCTCCCACACCCACCAGTATGGCAGCAGCATCTTTCTGTATCGCTCCTTGATGCTCGTGGCCCACTTGGCCCGAATCTTCCGCCTCAGCCCATCATCAGGGATGGTCCAGTGCCTCTGCCTCTCTTGGAGCTCCTCAAACGCCGAGTTGAACCTCTTCAGACTGCGCGTTGAGGGACGATGATTGAGGCATTCATATTAGCACATCGTCAGGATGATCCAGAGGCACCCATAGAGCTCAGCCCCTCAAGGAGTGGCCCAATCCCTTTGCCTCTTTCAGAGCTCTGCAAGTGAGAGCTCCGCAAATGAGAGCTCCGCAGATGCAAACATTGAATCCTTTCAAGAGTGCACAGAGGGGTTTTACATGTCATGTTGCTCATCAACCCGTCCATCGCACTGAACGCTCACCAAAAGGTGTTGTCTGACAGATACATGTCATCTCAACGTTACATGTCATCTCAACGTTACATGTCATCCCAGCGTTACATGTCATCCCAGCGTTACATGTCACATGTAATCTCACCGTTGCATCTCTGCCTTGACATAATCCGCAGCAGTTCTGTGTGTTGGCTGAACCGCATCCTCATTGGTGCTCAGGGCCGTCATGACCTGATGGGGTGATGGGGTAGAAGGGAGTGGGATGCAGTGGTGGCTCACTCACGGTAGTCATGACCTCAATGCACATAGTAGAAGCACGAATGGGAAAACGAGTGAGTGGGTAGCTGAACTGCATCCTCGTTGGTGCTCAGAGCCGCCATGACCTGATGGGATGAAACCAGCAGGGATGGGTATGAAGAGAGGCGGGTAGCACAGTGGAAGAGGGGGAGTGAAGAGGTGGGTAGGAGGGGGGAAGGGGTTGGGGGGAGGATGAGAGGGGAGGATGTGAACGAAACGAGTGCATGGATGGCTGCACTGCATCCTCACTGGTGCTCATGGCCGTCATGACCTGATGGGGTGGGGCGACGATGCAATGAGGTCATGCATTAAGAACCTGTCCGACTGGTGCTCAAAAACCTCATTGCATCGAGAATCCTCTCACTGGTGCTCATGGCCGTCATGACCTGATGGGGTGGGGCGATGCAATGAGGTACAGTCGGACGGTTTTTTTTTTAGTCGACTCAAAAGCCACCTCGATGCAATGAGGTACAGTCGGACAGATTTATGAGAATTCTCAAAAACCAGCTCGTATGAAGAGAGAGGGTTTAGAGGGAGGAAATGGCATGCACGCACCCGTCTCACCTTGAGCAGGGAGAGAGACTGGAAAGCTCCTGCATGCTGCTGCACCACTCTGAACCGCACTCTACCACCACTCGGTCGTCATGCAGGTCTGCTAACGCCACTTGCCGATGTGCCAGGCCCGCACGACACGACTCAGCTGAACCCCGTTTGGAAAGGTTGCTTTACGAGCGTGTCCCAGTCTCACCTTGAGTGCCCCCGTCTGTCTCACCTTGAGCAGGGCGAGAGACTGGAAAGCCCCTGCATGCTGCTGCACCACTCTGTCGTCATGCAGGTCTGCTAACGCCACCATGAGGTCCTTGGCACCCTCCCTGATGATCAATGGGAGGAGAGGGAAGAAAAGTATGCTGAACCACATGTCACCACTCTGCACTGCACTCTACCACCACTCGGTCGTCATGCAGGTCTGCCAGCACCACCATGAGGTCCTTGGCGCCCTCCCTGATAGCGAAGGATACCAGAAGGGCGAGGGAAGGAGGCTGAACCAGTGTGTACCACTATCCTCCATCACCACCTGGTCGTCATGCAGGTCTGTCTGCCAGCGCCAGCCACCATGAGGTTCATGGCACCCTCCCTGGTGGGTGAAGGAGAGAGGGGGAGAGGGAGGGAGGCTGAACGAATCTACACTGCTCTGCAATATCCTCCATCACCACCCGGTCGTCATGCAGGTCTGCCAGTGCCAGCCACCATGAGGTCCTTGGCGCCCTCCCTGGTGGTTGAAAGGAGGGAAACGCAAGGAAACAAGAGGTATGAAGGCTGCACCACTCTGAACCGCACTCTACCACCACTCGGTCGTCATGCAGGTCTGCTAGCGCCACCATGAGATCCTTGGCGCCCTCCCTGGTGGGTGAGGGGAGAGGGAGGGAGACTGAACAGATCTGCACTGCTCTGAACCACTCTCCACCACACGGTCATCATGCAGGTCTGCCAGCGCCACTATGAGATCCTTGGCGCTCTCCCTGGTGGTGAAAGGGGGAAACGGGAGAAAAGAATGCTGAACCATTCTGCACCGCAGTCAACCAACACCCGGGCGTCATGCAGGTCTGCCAAAGCCACCATGAGGTCTTTGGAGCCCTCCCTGGTGGGGGTTTCACGGGAGTGAGAGGGAAGAAGTCTGCTGCACCACACTCTACCACGCTGCACCGCACGCTACTACCACTCAGTCGTCATGCAGGTCTGCCAGTGCCACCATGAGATCCTTGGCGCCCTCCCTGGTGGGTGAGGGGAGAGGGAGGGAGATTGAACAGGTCTGCACTGCTCTGCACCACTCTCCACCACACGGTCATCATGCAGGTCTGCCAGTGCCACCATGAGATCCTTGGCACCCTCCCTGGTGGTTGAAAGGAGGGAAACGTAAGGAAACAAGAGGTATTAAGGCTGCACCACTCTGAACCGCACTCTGCCACTACCCAGTCGTCATCCAGGTCTGCTAGCACTACCATGAGATCCTTGGCGCCCTCCCCGGTGGGAGAAGAAGAGGGAACGGGTGTGATACCACACAGGAGAGGGAAGAATGCTGAAGCAGTCTGGACCACCCTCTTCTCCTCCATCACCACTCGGTCTGGTAAGAAGTCTGCACCACTCTGCACCACACTCAATATATAGAATGAGGAGGGAAGGAGGCTGATTGAACTGCTCTGAACCACATTCCACCCAACCCTCTTCTGCGGCCACACATCCCAGCTAGCAGCAGCGGCATACCTGTATGTGCTACCACTCTGAACCGCTCTGCACCCGAATCTGCAGACATACCTCTCCGAGCCACCATGACTCTCTGCCAGCACTGGCAGCGGCATACCTTCTCATAGCAGACAGGTTCTTTTCAATGTTCGGCAATATGCTTCCGCTCTGAACTGCTCCGCACCACAGCTTGCTATAGCTCTCTTTTGGAACACGTGTTTTCAATCAACTGAATTAACACCACTTATTGCAGCCATGCAATTCATACAGCACAGCGGCAATGGCATACCTTCTCACAGCAGACAAGTTCTTTTCAATGCCCTGTGCGTGCCACCCGTGCCAGTCGTTCCTGCCCGAGTAAAAAAAAGAAAGAAAAAAAGAGATAAAAACCAGGTAAAAAACAGTCAAGTCAAAAGCCTTAAAAAATATTTGTCAACTGGAGTGGGCAATGTCTAGACAGCTTGAAGAAAAACATCACCCAACTCACATGGACTTGACAAGATAGTTAAGGTTGTTCATAGGAAAGAGCTGCTGTAACTCCTCTGGGTAGAGCCTTGCTCTAATCTCTAGGTTCCTCCTTAGAGCCATCACCAGCTGAGCTGTCTCGCTCTCCAGGCTCCTCCCGACACCTGGCGCCCTCCCGTTTGCTGACATGGCAGATGCTGACGTGGCGTTCATGGTGGCGGCGGCGGCAGCAGCAGCGATCGGATTGGAGGAGGCGAGAGGGGAGAGGGAGGAGGAGGCGGGGAGAGAGAGGAGGGCAAAATCTGCTGTGAGGGAGCTGGGGTCTTCGTCTGGATGAGCCTCAAGAAGAGAGAAGAGAGATGTGAGGGAATCCACGTAGCTTCTCCTTCCTTGCCTGCTCAGGTGGGGTTTGAGAGGGAAAGGAGGAAAGCGGCAAGGGAGGAAGGGAGGGGTGGAAGGATAATAAGTTGAAATGTGTGCTGTGAGGGAGCTGGGGTCTTGGACTGGATGGGCTTAAGGAGAGAGAATATTGACGTGAGGAATCAATGTATCTTCGTCTGCCTTGCATGTGCAGGTGGGTTGGGGTTGGGAGGGGAAGAAAGAAGAAGAAGACAACGAAAGGGAAAGCAGAGGTCGTCAAGTGCGTGGGTCTCGAGAAGGGAGAACAGGGAGGGAGGTGAGGGAGTCAACATAGCTGCACTGTCCTTGCCCGTGCAGGTAAAATGGGAGCAATGGGGACAATGGGAAGGTAAGTAGGGAAGGAGGAACATGGGGTAGGGAAACAACTACCTTGTCCACAGTTCTTGTCCTTGTGTTCCCTGTTATTGTCTTCGTCTAGCTCATCCTGTTATTTGTACTTTCCACAGCCCACAGCCCCCCCCCTTCCACTAACCCCCCTCTCCACAGCACTTGTCCTTTTGTCCCCTGCTCTCATTCACTCTTCCTCCCCCTCCCCCCCTCAGTCCCATGCACAGTTGCATGTAGCTGCGGATATAGTTGTCAACGTAGCTCGTAATTGAGTCCACAGCCCCCCTCTCTTTCCACTCACCCCCACTTCTGCCCCCCCTACCCTCACTCAGTCCTGCCCCTCCTCACCCCCCCTACTCCCACGCACCGTTGCATGCAGCTGCGGATATAGTTGGCAACATAGCTCGTGATTGAGTCCACAGCACCCCTTCTCAGCACTCACCTCTCCGTTCCTTGGCTTACCATTACTCCCATCCCCCACCCCCTTTCCCCCCCACCACGCTCACCGCTGCATGTAGCTGCGAATGTGGTTGGCAACGTAGCTCATGATCGAGTCCACAACACCCCCTATCCTGTCCCACTCAACCCTTTCTAACCCCCACAAACCCCCGCGCACCGTTGCATGTAGCTGCGGATGTAATTCGCAACATAGCTCGTGATCGAATCCACAGCGCCCCCTCGCGGCACAATCTCATAAACCGACTCGTCTGGTGCCACCGCCGTGCTGCTGTTGCTGGTGGCACTGCGCGTGAGAAAGCTGAGGGGTAGGACAGAAAGGGCGTGGGCCCAGTGGGGTGGGGATGGGTGCAACATTTGAGATCTCATAAACCGACTTGTCTGGTGGTGCTACTGCCGTGTTGCTGTTGCTGGTGGCGCTGCGAGTGAGGAAACTGGGGGAAGGACAGCAGAACAGGGAGAAAAGGGTTGCTGCTGTTGCTGATGGCGCCGCGAGTGAGGAAACTGAATAAGAGGGCAGAGCAGAGATTCGAAGGGGAACAAGGGCGAGCAAGGGTAAAGGGACGGTTGTGACATGTGTGCACAAGACTTATCAGGCATGATCTCAGAACTAGGTGACTTTTGAGTCGACTCAAAAGTCACCTCTGTGACATGTGTGCACAAGACTTATCACAGAACTTGGCAGGAACAGGCTGCGCATGGCATCAGATCAGCAAGATTCGAAGCAGCAGAGTCCTCACGAAGTCGCTTGAGGCGCTGGAAGCACGCTGGTGCTAGTGCTTCCGTCATTCAAACGGCGCTTACCTCGTTCACCACTCTCCCCTGCCCCTACCACTCACTTCAGGGCTGCCTTCTTGGCAGGAACAGGTTTCCGCATGGCGTCAGCGAGTTTAGAAGCTGCAGAGTCTTCCAGTAAGAGTTGTAGGCACTGGAAGCACGCTGCCTTTGCTGCTGCTGCTGCTGCTGCTGCTGCCGCTGCTGCTCTCACCACTGCAGGCATTAACCAGGACTGATACTCACCTCAAGGCTGCCTTCTTGGCAGGAACTGGTTTCTGCATGGCATCAGCGAGGTTAGAAGCTGCAGAGTCCTCAAGCAAGAGCTTGAGGCGCTGCTGGAAGCACGCTGCCACTGCTCCCGCCACCGCCATACAAACAGCACGTACCTCATTCACCAGTCTCCCCTGCAACGCTTCCACTCACCTCAGGGCTGCTTTCTTGGCGGGAACGGGTTTCCGCATAGCATCAGCGAGATTAGAAGCAGCAGAGTCCTCCAGTAAGAGCTTGAGGCGCTGGAAGCATGCTGCCACTGCTCGCCCCAGCAGCAGCGGCAGGCCCTCACACGCCCCCCACACATTGCTGACCTTGAGGTCCTGAAATGTGGCAGCGAGCTGGGAGAGGGAGACAGGACAGACATAGGCAAAGAAGAGGGGTGTGGGAATACTCTGGATAGAATGTAGGGGAAAGCCTGAGGCGCTGTAAGCGAGACGTCACAACTGCTGCTCGCCCCAGCAGCATCGGCAGGCCCTCACACGCCCCCCACACGTTGCTGACCTTGAGGTCCTGAAATGTGGCAGCGAGCTGGGAGAGGGGAGAAGAATTTTGGAAGAGAGAATGGGGTGTGTAAGCACAGGGGGTGCATGCATGTGCAGAGCGACGGTTACATACACAAGGGCATGGGCTGAGAGATGGGAGAGGGGAGAGACATTGGCATAATCTCTTGAACCACTTAGTAAGCGTCCAGCAACGAAAACAGCTCCTCTGCCCTTACATTCACACGCTTCTCAACCCTTACAGTCACATCACGTCACCAACAGTCACACCATCTACAGTCCAGTAACATACCTCCGGCACGATCTCTTGCACCACTTGATAAGCGTCTAGCAGCGAGAACAGCTGTTCTGCCATCCGCTGCTACACACCACATGCACACCCACACGCAGTGCAACAGGGGCCACACACCCATATGCAGAGCAAACCCATACCCCCACACACACACCTCGGGCATGATTTCTTGCACCACTTGATAGGCATCCAGCAGCGAGAACAGCTGTTCTGCCATTCACACACTTTTCAGCCCTAAAGTCACACCATCTACAGTCCAGTAACATACCTCCGGCATGATCTCTTGCACCACTTGATATGCATCCAGCAATGAAAACAGCTGCTCTGCCATCCGCCGTGATACGATGGCCCTCAGCACGTCCGCTAGAAACAAAACCCGCCGCCCGACGCCGCCGTCCTCCAGCACGCTCCTTAGGGCGGCACGCCTCTGAGTGTCCATGCCCTTCCAAGCCTCGTTGGCCGTCTGGTGCTCCATGGGGATTATCAACGCTCCCTGTGCAAAACGAGGAGACCAACAGGGAAGGGAGTGCAATAGGAAGGTAAATACTCACCCACAGCACCTCTCCCTCCCCTCTGTCTATTCATCCGTCCCCTTCCAAGCCCTGTTGGCCGTTTGGTGCTCCATGGGGATTATCAGTGCTCCCTGCACCAAAGGGGCATGGTCAGGGGTCAGTGGGGGAAGTCAGGGCATCAGAGACACATACATAACTTTTGCACCTCCTGCCTCTGTGTGTCCATCCATCCATGCCCCTCCAAGCCTCGTTGGCCGTCTGATGCTCCATGGGGATTATCAACGCCCCCTGCATGAAACGAGGAGACCAATAGGGCATGGAGTGCAATGGGGAAGGGGCTTACGATGATATAAGCAGCCTGATCCATTTCAACCATTTCTCTAATGCCTACTCCAGCACTGCTGATTGTGTGTAAACAGAGATGTTTTGAGACGTCTCAAAACATCTCTGTTTACACGTGGCAAGCATATCTCTAATGCCTGCTCCAGCACTGTTGATTGAACTTCTGAGAATTCTCAAAAGTTCAATCAACCCATTTCTCTGATGCCTGCTCCAGCACTCGCCAACGAGCCTCGTGAACCTACCCACCTCCCTCACAGTATATCAGACTTACAATGATAGAAACGGCCTGCACTTATTCCCTTGAAGCCTTCTTCAGCACCCTCCACAGTGCCTTGTGCCTTGCGAATCACCCCTTTCTTGTGGGATTCTGCAGGGAGACTCACAATGATATAAGCCGCCTGCACCCACTCCTTGGAAGCCTGCTCAAGCACTCTCCACGGCGCTTCATGAATCACCCCGGGACTCAGCACATCCTCCAGCCTCAGTTCATCCATCAGGGCTTTAACTGCCTCCACGCGCACAGACCTGTAAGCTTCCACGCACTTTCCTCCCGCCCCTCCTTGCACCATCCTCCCAGCCGCCTCATTCAACCACCGCCCCGTGCTCACAGGAAACAGCTCAGGAACCTTCCTCCTCTCCTTCCTCCTCCCCTCCTCCTCCTCACCTTCCCCACCAGCCTTCTCGTCCCCTTCCAAGTCCCCTTCTTTTCTCCCCTCCCTCCTCCCCCCCCTTCCCTCGCCCCTCGCCTCCCCCCTTTCCCCTGGACTCAAAAGTCCCTCATCCTCCCCATCCGCCCCTCCTCTCCCCTCTCTGCCCCCCCGCCCCTCCCGCCCCTCCCCCTTCTCCTCCCCTTCCTCCCCTGCGGAATCCCCACTCCCCACGTGCAGGAACTCCGCCTGGAACAGCCTCTTCAGCTCGTCTACACTGAAGCGGGCGGACGCTTGCTTGCTGGGGGGAAGGGCAGGGAAGAAAGGGGGAGAGAGGGGGGGGGTGAGGTGAGGAGGGGCAAAGACGTGCACTAACTCCGCCTGGAATAACCTCTTGAGCTCGTCCACTGAAAAACGCGCGGATGCCTGCTTGCTGGGGGAAAAGGAAAGCGGAAGACGGGAAGGGGGGGTGGGGGGGGGGGGGGAGTGGGGGAGGGTGTGGGGAGGGGCGGAGAGGAAGCATGCGCTGCGCACTAACTCCGCTTGAAACAGCCTCTTGAGCTCGTCCACTGAAAAACGCGCAGAGGCTTGCTTGCTGGGGGGGAAACGTGGGAGACGGGCACAGGGGGTGGGTGGGGGAGGGTGAGGGAAAAGGAAGCACATGCAGGAACTCCGCCTGGAACAGCCTCTTGAGCTCGTCTACACTGAAGCGGGCAGAAGCCTGCTTGCTGGGGAAAAGGCAAGGGGGATTGAGGTAGGAGGGGGATACGGGAAGAAGGCACAGGAGAGGAGGGAAGGGCCATGTGGGGGGAGGAAAAGGATGCACGTGCAGGAAAGGAACTCCGCCTGGAACAGTCTGCTCAGCTCGTCTGCACTGAAGCGGGTAGAGGCTTGCTTGACCAGCAAGCAAATAGTAATCCAAATAGAGTACCCTGCCTGCCAGCTCTCACTCAACTCCTGACTTAACACCTCCTCCCCTGCGCCTCTTAAGAATGTCTCTTAATTCTTAGTCCAGATCCTCCATGGCAGTCCGCAGCAGCATGGCCGCCCTCCCTGGCACAGCACTACTTACCCTTTTTCTCACACTCTCGTCGCTAAACCAGCAAACTCTCACCTGCGCCGCTTAAGAATGTCTCTTAGTTCGTAGTCCAAGTCCTCCATGGCAGTCCGCAGCAGCATGTCCGCCCGGCGCCCCGACTCCTTCTCCCCCACCTCCGCCAGCACCTTCCGCACGTTCAGCAGCAGATCAACCACTGGGAGGTACTCGTCTAGTTTCCCATGGGGCCCTGCTGCAATCATCGCCTCAATCTGAGAGGGAGGAAGGGAGGGAGGGGAAGAGCATTCGAAGAGGGTTGTGGGGTTACTCCTTCCTGCCCCACCTCCGCCAGCTCCTTTCTGACGTTCAGCAGCAGGTCAACCACTGGCAGGTACTCATCTAGCTTGCCGTGTGGCCCTGCTGCAATTATCGCCTCGATCTGAGGGAGGAAGGGAGGGGAAGAGCAATAGAAGAGGGTTGTGGGGTTACTCCTTTTCCCCCACCCTTTCACCCCCCACCTCCGCCAGCACCTTCCTCACGTTCAGCAGCAGGTCAACCTCCGGCAAGCATTTATCTAGTTTACCATGGAGCCCTGTTGCGATCATTGCCACAAATTCCTGTTGAACTGAACCCTCCTCAACCCCTCTTTGACCTTGACTTGATCATTCACCAACTTGCTCACCTGACTCAACAGCTCCGATACTTGCTCCAAAATGTTCTCCTTATCCTCCTCCTCCGCCTCCTCCTCTCCCTCTCCTTCCCCCTCCCCTTCCTCCTCCACTTCCGTTTCCTCCTCCTCTACCTCCTCCGCCTCAAATTCCGTTTCCGTCTCCTCCACCTCTGTTTCCGCCTCTGTTTCGACCTCTGTTTCAACTTCCGTCTCTACTTCCGTCTCAACTTCCGTCTCGAATTCCGTTTCCGTCTCAGCCTCCCCCTCCGTTTCAGTTTCCGTTTCAGACTCTGGCTGGGGGACCGGACGCCTGTACGGAACCGAGCCGCCGCCGCTTTGCCGCTGCTGAGCTGGCACCGGCGGGTTTCTTTGCCAGTTGTTCCGATCGTACGGTTGTTGCTCCCTGGTATCCCGCGAATCACGCTGGTTCGAGTAACGCGGTTCGTACTGTTCATCCGGGTCGTACGCGTCTCTAGAGTTTTGCTTTCCGCGGGAGGGCGGAAGTTCTTCTAACGAAGCCTGGGGTCTGCGTGGCTGTATCGGGGGAGCCTGACGTGTCTGCTGCAGTTTCTGCTGCTGCTGCTGCTGCTGCTGCTGCTGCTGTTGCTGCTGCTGTTGCTGCTGTTCGGGACGGAGAAGCTGACGTGGCTGATGATGTGGAAGAGAGGGAAGCGCACGTGGCATGTCGTCATCTTCGTCCCAGGAATTGTTGCCGGGCCCGCCTCGGACGGGACCAGGGCGTTGCCGAGTATCCTGAGGGATGAAGAGGGAATAACATTTTTCATTCGACGCACTTGAGGCGCTTCAAGAGGGAATAATATTTCTCGAGAAGGCCGTTGTTTGAGGCGCCCCAAAAATCGTATCCTGGCGGACGAGAAAGGAAGATATACTTGAGTGAACTTAAAAGACGAGCCGCGTTCTTTTTTTTACTCGATTCAAACATCGTTGTCATGTCGACTATCCTGGTAGACGAGAAAGGGACAACTCTCTGAGTCGACACAAGTAAGCAGCTAAACGACGACGGGGAACAAGCAGCCAGCCATACACGCGGAGATTAACGAGCTCGCGGGGTGGCTAGCGGAGAGTTTCAGGACCTTAAGAGGATGCTCGCAGCCCTACAAGCAGCCACTAGCGATTTAAATATAATGGGCTAAAAAGAGATCCTTGGGAGTGGTCTCAAAAGTCCAGCGCATTTTCATCGATGCAGTGAGTCAAGTGCAGACAAGAAGACTACAATGCGAACGATTGAGAGCAAGGTGCCGTTGGAACGTGAAGCGGAGAAGCCAAAGGACAAAATGGCTCAACGATCCTGCGCGATCGTTCCAATGGTACCTTGCTCCACGATCGTTCCACGTTGGCTCCACGATCCTGCGTACCTTATGCATGGCGGTGAGTCGCTCGCAATATCATCCGCTAATACACCGGAACCGAAAGACACCGGAAGACACTGGAAGTCACCGGAACCGTAAGCCGAAAGGACGAAAGCAGCACGGAAATAAACTCTCTAAACGCTTCCCGAGCGAGAAACTGTTGAACAACCAACTTTAGGAACTATCAGCCTTCAAGACTATATGAGTGCCAGGTGCGAAAGGCATCAAAGCGCGTGCTGCTTCGCATTGCTCCCCGGCCGCAGTGCTCCGCACACCGCTAATCGCAAGGAGGACCTAGGACCGACATGCTGGATGGATTCTCTCCGCGTAAGCTATACGTGGTAGTGGTATGGTTTCCCTGAGAAAAAAAACTTATGTGCTCGATCTTAGCTGATGAAATGCCGACTTGGTACACAGCCCATCTTCTATTTTCTCCGTTGTTCAATTCAGTCAGTTGATAGTTCTTTGCCAAAGAAATCCATGGCTGCGGTAACATCGATGACATTGCAAAGCGATTCAAAGAGATGGAGAAAGACGGGGAGGAGTAACGGTACAGCAAGGCAAGACAAGGTGAAATTTGCTGCCATTTGGTTGGGTACAAATACGAAGCTGCTTGTGAGGTTTGGATGAGTGGCGAGAGTGATTTTACCGAGAGAAATGCACCAGAAGCTCGTGCCCGCTGCGCGTCGTACCTGGTCTCCAAGGCTGGTTTGGTTGAAAAGTGAGGCGAGGAAAACGGTTACTGTTCAGTTCGCGCGTCGAGAGTTGTAATTCGGTTAGGACCGTTACCTTAGTTGTCGGCGTTGGTACACTGCAATACACTTCTTCAAGAGTAAGACTTACACATTCCATTTCGATCCCAAGTGTACATTTAGGTAAGATACACGCAAAACCTACGGTACAAGCTATGCAGTTTATGCACTAGCTACCGGCTTAAACCTAATCTCCGCTGGCAAAAAGGCGAGAACGTCGGTGGGGAGTAATAAGAAAGTATCCAGGAAAGAGTCGTTCACAGGAGGCACACGTGCTACTCCCACAAGGGTACATTTCCCAGAAGCGTCAAGCCTTGCGCCTTTTGCCGAGCGCATGGGCCCAGAAGAGTTTTCAGTGGTTAATATTGTTTCTACAGTAAGCGGTGGTGCAGTGTAGATGGGTCCTGCTGTGACGAAGAATTTAGAGATGAAGGTAAGCTCCACCTGAAAGAGGGGTGTGTGGAAAATGGAGGTACGATAAGGGAAAGGAGAGGAAGATGATAAAGCTGCTCATGTAAATAACCCCCATTCTTCGATGCAGTGCAGCCTTATCCTCATGAAATCCCTTGCTTCCTTTTGAGTCAAACCAACTACCATGTTATACCCCACACCCCCAAAGCAACACCCTTTCCCCTTCCCTCCCTTTTCCTCTGCTACAAACTCCCCCTCAGTCTCCCTTGATTACACCCCCTCTCCCTTCATTACACCAAACTCCCCTCTCCATTACAATCCTCATCTCTACCAATCCATTCACCTCCACCACAATACAGCACCTATAGACCCATTCCTTGGGAGTTTACAAACGAACTCTGGGAACATTTCCGGGCTTCCAGTGCACACCTTGCCTTGCCAGTCGACCTCTCGAGGCAGCCCCTTAGCTCCGCGACCATAGGGGGCATCTCCGTGCTTCCAAGCCATAGGAAATAACCAGAAAGCACAAAATTATCTCCTCGATCCCAGGAAGACCCACCTTGCCAGTCGACCGCTCGAGGTAGCCCCTTAGCGCCGCGGGAGCGATTTCAATCTTAAGCGGCGGGGGAAGCGGAAGCCCCAGGAACCGCGTCGTATCGTACCGCAACGGGGGGATGTTCAGCGTCTGTGGGTCAAAAACTATCTCAACGCGATCCGACCCGTCGTTTAAATCCGTCGCGGTTCCCGAGCCGCCTCCCCCCTTGACGCCGCCGGGGCTGTAGCTGAAATCGGGGTAAATCGCGACTCCAAGACCGCAGTTATCGCCGATTTGAATCTCCACCGTGGATCCCGGAGGGCACGGGGGGATGACGGCAGTGCCTAGGGAGAGTGACGTGGACTCCGGGGAAGCTGACGTGGAAGGCGGTGCGAGCAAGGTCGCGGTAAGTGCGGCGGACGAGAGCGAAACGAGAGAACGTCGCGAGAGGAGGCCATCCGTTACTAGACGCTCCGGCACCGTGAAATCTGAGCCGTCCAAGCTAGCCTGCTTCGGGAATGAAAATGAAGATGGGTTTGAGTCGGAAGCTTCATCGGTGGTAGGGAGGGTTCGCGCTCGAGCTTGCACTGAAAGCGTCCGGATCGCCTTTGGGAAATGAGCTCTAACATGCACTGGAATCCGCGTCGAGACTCCAATGATCCGATGCCGGCGATCAATACCAGGCGAATCCCGCCGCGCTAAGCGGCACGGGATGGTCGCGCTGGCTGTGGTGCCGCCGCCGCTGATTGCGGCAAGTTGGGAATGCGCGATCATGGGGAAGATGGCTGACGTGGCAGGGCTGGAAGGGAGAGCCAAAAGAGACTGGATGTGGCAATTCGTCAGGTGGTGAGTGCGAGGAGATTATCCTCGGTATACGGCTGATATACTTCCAACTGGAAGCTCTAAGTGGCTTGATGGATTATCCAACTTGAAGTTCCACCTTCGATGACTCCTCTATAGTGGCTTGAAATACACTGGCAAGACAAATACCATTATCACTTGTATTGCAAAAACAGTGCACTGCTCAATATTAGAAGCAAAAGGTGTGCTTTTGTAAGTCTAACGTATCAATCTAGTGATTCCAGAACCTAGAGACATCAACTTTGTATAGCGCCTCAAATGTTATCTAAAGTGAGGTCAACTATTGGTCGGATTGGCCCAACCACTGCACCTCACAGCATCACCATTATCACCACTTCAGACCCTCTCAGTCCTCCTCACCTTGTTTCCAACATATCCGGTGACCGCCTTTCAACGAATGTGTGTTCTAAGGCAGATCAATGTAACGCAAGGTCTGGCGACCACTCGACCTTCTTCAACGCGTTTCCTCTGTGAAAGGAGTCCTTCCCGCTAATGATGAAGTGTCAGAGGCAGGCGAATGTGGAGCCAGAACAGACGAAGGGCTCCACCAACGGCCAGGATGCAACGCCTTCTCAGATGGCAAAGAGCCAGGTAGAATCAACGATGACTGGAACATCATTGGGGCGGCTGATACAGGGGACCGCAGTGGGGCAAGCGGTGACAGCGGACGCTGGGGTTGCAGGCGCAAAGAAACCGGAATTTCTTCCCAACCGGAAACTTTGCCTTCTTCCTCCTCTTTTATCACCCTCAGCTCCTCACAATCCTGTGCCCTCGCCTGCACCAGCAGCATATGATTCAGCTCTGTTGACGTCACAGCTGCTCTTGTTGCCGTTGGTATCACAGCTGCAGGTACAGCCATCACTTCTCCCTCCTTCCAGCTTTGACCCTCTGAGACTTGGCTCTTCGAGCTTACCCCCAACGTGGGAAGATGCAGAGCGGAGAGGCAGGAGCAGAGGAGCGAGCCAAGGGCTTGTAGGTCGACAGAGCAAGCCATCGGCTCCCTGTGACGCTTCTTTGCTGCAGCGGCAGGAGGAGGAGTAGGCAGCAGTTACAACGGAGGAATGGGCAGGAAAATGATTTCATTGATCCAGCACATACATCACCGACTGAGTATAAAGTGTCGGGAAGAGGCTAAAACTAACTCTGGATCCATTGCTACTCCGATCATATCAGCCCTACACTATTTCTGGGCATCGTGTGTGCAGCACGAGAAGGAGCAAACGAGGTGGTGCTTGAGGCGCCTTGGAAGTGGCTCACCCCCGATATAACCCTTGACAAGGGGCGTCTCAAGCACCACCTCACCCGCGTACAGCGAACGCCACGCAGAGAACACCTGATTCGAAAGAAGTTCGCCACAGCTAGCGGCACATGCGCAAGCAGCACCGAAAAATGGCCAAGCAGCAAAGGCAAGTCCCCGAGCAGCCGTGCTTGACTGAGAAAACGAAGTCTGGTCATAGCTTCACAGCGAAATTCACCCGTGGTAACCAGGCCTTCACGCGCTCTGGAACGAATCAGGCTATAGCGATGGCAACCGAACCGACCTGAAGTGACGTGTGAGCCGTGGCGTTCCCCACGTCGGCACAAGATAATCCAGTTGTGGCGGTGGCACCGGCAGCAGCAACGCCAAGCGCCGATATATCAATGCGAAGTTCCGCAGACGACACATGCGACGCTGTTTCACAGCAGGCGCCGCTCGGTCGCACGGCTGTCGCCGTCGTCGCATTCTCTTCGTTCCCCAGCCACGCCCTGAACGAAGGTTGATTCGCAGAAACGGGTAACAGCTTGTGAGATCTCGCCGCCTTGCCGTCCACTGAAACGAGCGTGTTCGATGCGACGTTTGATGTGGAGAGTGTCAGCGGCAGTGGCGGTGGAAGCGTGCCGTTGAGTTCCCTCAGCGGCTTCAACGGAGCGGTGCGAACGACAGGTACGGGAGCATTGCTAATCGCCGTATTAGCAGTGCTAGGCGCGGGCGCGATACTAGCTGTGATGACCTGAAGCGGCTCTGACGGAGCAACGTGTGTGACCGGCGCGGCGGGAGCAGACGCGCGTCGGGGAGGGGGCGTCGGGGGGAGGTCGAATAACATATCGTCCCAAACTCTCCGCCTGCGCGGACGCACGGGGGGACCCGCGGGGCGATCCGCCGCTAGTTTTTCCGCCCTCTCCGCGTTCTTCTTCCGGTTGTAGCGCTCGATCTCCCGCATCAGCGCGACTGGGGTGGGGGTGAGCGGAGCGGGAACGATCGGCGGAATGACGAGAAGCGGGGGACGCGCGAGGCGCCCGATTTGGGGACTCGGGTTGGGGATCGGCGGAGGAGGCTCGTGGAGATCGCGCTGCGAGTAGCCGCCATAGCCCCAGAACTGCTGCTGGAGCCGCGTGTCCATGTACATGCCAGTGGCCATGATGTGTACTTCTGTTGCCGCTGTACTCGTTCGGCTGCTAAACTTGTTCGTCTGACTGCTGGTCAATCGTCGAATTGACGGAACGTAGACGGGAGTCGCTTCACGGGAAAATGACACTGGATGCCTTATCTGTACAGTTACTGGGGAAGTAAGAGAAAAAACAGTCTTCTCACGAGCAAACCTGACTCGTAAGCCTTTCCTGTAGACAGGTAGCAGTTTCTCGTTCGTATATGCTACCCAAGACTTGACGATGGAACTTGAGAGCTAAGCAAAAATCCGATGCTCAAAGATCGATGTGAGTTCCTCGATGTCTGTTCGTCAAACTCCAGTGGTTCCTCTCCCGCCAATTCTTCCTAGAGATATACGCGCCTAGTAATATTTTTGCTCTCACCTCACCCATTCCCAAGATGGCATGAAGAAGGTCTTCCCTGCTGGTTTTCGCCTCTCAACACCTATCTAAACTTATATTATTTTCTAGTACCATATTTAACCGATTTGAAACGTAACAATCTTCTCGACTTGAACCCCCTCTCCTCGATGTGGTTTTTTCGCGTCGCGCTTCCATCTCGTCGCCATAGTCCATCCTCGAGGGTGCAGCAGGTGGCGCCGCTCCGTCAAGTTCGGTTCTATTGAGGCGGAGAGTGAATGGATGGGCTAGCTGACGGCTGGAACCGACAGGTGTCAGCGAACAGTCACGTTGTGCGACGAATGTCCACTGTACTGAACTGAAACGGAAATCGTCATTCGTCTGATTGCACCCATCTGCGACTTTAACTGAAGTCGGTGGGTCGCAAGGAGAGTGGCTGGGCGTCGTACAGACGGACAGCGCATCATGTGCGCGAAACGTGCGAGGGGGGGCCAAGTCGCATTCAACATAGCGCATCGTGTCGTATGTGACTGCCTAGCCCCTCCGCAAACGCGCCTCGATCATCACCAGACCGGAACCACCTGTTGTGACGGTGGATGCCTAAAAAGGCGCACCATTAGGGCATTGAAGTTGAATGAAACCACACCCGAACCACGTGCCATGCGATCGATCTGAAAACACAAAACAACGACGTTGAACGAAAGCGTCTTCCCCAATCATGTGCATGTTACACAGCTTTCTAACCATCGTTTAGAACGTTCAACCGTGTGAAGTCGATCGCATACTGTCCACCCTGGCATTCAAACGACGTCCCCATTCATCCTCATTTACATGAGAGCCCTAAACACGTGTTCTGTGCACTATCGTTAGGAATACTTCGATTGTCGGCACAAGGCTGTGAACACCAGCCACCACATGTGCCACCTTGCATTCTTTTAGCCAATCACGCATCCATGACTATAGAGGTGCTAGTACTGCAGATTTCCAACTGCAATGAATATTACACTAACTAGGCAAGCGAATTGCAATAGTTTGGCAAAATAGTGATCTAGAATAGAGGGGAAAAGGTTGTGTGCAGAGGATAAGAGCAAAATGTTGCACAAAACACCATGATAGGTTGCAGAACCATTGTCAAATGGCTTACAACAATTTGACCTAGAACCAGGTCTAATATTCACAAGGGCCCCTAACCACATAGTTCAGTTAAGCAAAATTTTCTAATGCTACTGAAGATGCTGAGGCGGCATCTCCAATCCTGCATCTGCAAACACCATGATCTACTACAGATTTGTTAGGTCCAACTCTATTGCTCTATTATTCCCGGCAAACACTAACTAATGGCTGCGGCTGCTAGCTTCCTGCTGCATGGCCTAACTGCACAAACGCTGGGGCTGTGCCTCAGAGCTTGAAGCAGCTGGTTGGGGAACTCCAACGAGATGGTGAGAGTTCGGGCCAATAGAAGGTCTTTACACATGGCTGATATGCGCATCAGCTTGTCACTTCTGAAGAGTTTCACGCAGCTGCCTCAGTTGGCTCGGGGACGAGGTACTTGGAAACAAACTCACGGGCAAAGAGCGAGGGGTTGATGATGCCCTGCAAATGGATGCATATACAAACATTCATCGTACACGTGGATTCAGACAAGGAATTTATGCACATGGATGCATCAATAACATTCATACATATGGATGCAGATAACATTCATACACATGGATGCAGAAACAACATTCACACACATGGATTCACACGACATTCATCCTTATCGATTGAGTCAAGGAAATTATACACATGGCTGCAGAAATCACATTCATGATCATGGTTGAAACATATCATTCATTCACATTGACAAATAAATCACAATCAGGCACGCATGGAAAATATACAACATGTTGTAACCGACATGAATGCAAGGGTTGATAGAAGAATAATACTGGGTGTGAATAGAAAGGGTGCGTGCAGGGGAAGCTCAACAAAGCAGGATAGAGTGCAGGCAACGAGCGTGCAGGTCTTGATGCTATTAAAGAAGTAGCAAATGCATTTTAACGTCACAAGTAATGATTCTACTTACTCTTTGTTAGGAATCTTACATGAGAGCCAGGCATGGTGGTGAAATGCAGCTTTTTCTTCTCGTGCAGGGTCCGCAACCCCAGCCAATCCTCTGCAAACATCGGCTGCTCTTGTAACGGGAGCAGATTCCCGAAGCGGTCGTGCGACCAGAACCACTGGCGGAGCAGATTTGAGGAGAGGGAGGTGGTAATTGGGTGAAGTGAAAAATTCGGAATAAGGTTGCGTGGGGGAGTGGGTGGGGTGTGGGGTGTTGATGTTTGGGATAGGGGTTGTCAGAGTGGGGGAAGGTAGTGTACGGGGGAAGGCGGAAGAGGGACATGTAACGCACCGATGATTGGGGAGGCGAGATCATCGTTTCATCTTGCCATCGCACCAGTACCAGCCGATCCAAGCTCCGTACGTTCGCAGCGTACGTCTCATTCCGTCTCGTCGGGCCGCGTTCGTTGTTGATATCCGCGAGAAACGCGCTCCGTTGCAAGTACCGATCCATGTGCCGCCAAAGCCGAAAGAACTGCGCGGGCATGAAAAACTTTTGTACCCAGGGCTGGTAAATTCGGTGCATATGCGGTTTTAAAAGTGTGCAGAAGTCTACAGCCGCCCCTAGGCCGCTAAGCAACGCCCAAGTCACGCTCCCTGCAATCTCGCTGCTTCCAGCGAAGCTTCCGCCGCTGATTCCGCCGCTAAAGCTTATTAGGCCGCTACTGAAGCCGCTTAGGCTATTACCGCTGCTGAGCCCGCTTAACCCGCCGCTAAAGCCGCTAAGGCCGTTGCTGCTAGATGCAAGCACTCTTAACGCAGATTCGCCGATGCCTCCTAGACTACTAAGTCCGCCCGATTCTGCCCCCTCCTCTTCCTGCCACGTGCTTTCCCCCTCCCAGTCTGCTGCCACGCTGGCGCTAGACGTGGCGTTCGCCGCCACGTCATCATCATCCCCAACCCGCGTGCACCCGGCAGGGTTCAGCTCCTCTTTAATCTCTCTGCTCGGGCCGCAGTACGGCAGCGCCGCCATTCCCGCGTGGGGGGAACCGAGAGTGATGAGCGTGCGCACGGGGGGCGAGTTGCAGCGCTGCACGTACGCGCGGAAGAGCAGCCCGCCCTGGCTGATGCCGATGGCGTTGAATCCGCGCGCCAGCTGCGGAATGGCCGCCAGCGACGCGCAGACCTCGTCGATCTGCGACGGGGACAGAAAGAGAAGGGAAGAGTGGTTGAAGGAGAGGGGGGGAGAGATGAAGGGGTGGGGGGAGAGAGGAGAGGGTGAGAGCACTGCACGAATGACTTTTGGCTCGTATGATTTGTCATGTTGCCTAGCACGTTGACTTTGAAATGTTTTTGTTTGTTTCTTTGTTTGTCTGAATAGAACGAGCATTATTGAAGCCAACTACCGCTTGCTACGGCAATGTTGTTGCCATATCGTTACCTGTTGGTCGATCGATCCGAAGATGGAGGAGCTTATATCGCGTATGCCGTCCTCCTTGACGCATATCGAGTGGAAAAACACGTCTGGGAGAACGCTCCGCACGGCGGCGCGCAGATAACCCACGCTTTTGTCGTTGCTGCACGAGTCGAAGAACCCGTGCCACACCACCACGGGGAGCGCGGAAGCAGGTGCGGAAGCGGAAGCGGAAGAGGCGGACGCGGAGGCGGAAAACGAGGCGGAAGCGGGCGCGCACGAGCCCTTTCCCGCAAAGGAGCCATTCCCCGCGAAAGAGCTTATGCCCGCGGAAGGGCGGTTGCTGTCGGCGGGAGCATGGGCATGATCGAGGGAGCTACGAGCATCAAGTAGGGTTCGCGCATTAACCGACTCGGTAGCGTCTAGAGGCTCGGCAGCATCGCGCGCGTCGAGAGTGTCGAGCGACTCGTTGGCGCGCGCGAGGCGGAGGAAGGCGGAGGAGGCGAGGTGGAGGTGTAGAAGGAGGAGGAGCGAGGCGGCGCGTCTTAACGGCCGGAGGAGTGCTCTTGCATGCAGTGACGTGGCGTGCTCTTTCATTCTCATGTGGGCGTGGAGGTAAGAGCGCATACGAGGGGGACTGCTCGAATAGGTCTGCTCTGGCTGGAAACTAAACGAGGACGATCCACGTCAGCGCCTACTATATTTTCTCGACTTTCTCAATCCCATCAGAGCTCCAGCACCCGTTTATTGTAAGGCATCGCTAGGTATCGAAAGCTGGAACGAGGTGTGGAATAATAAGACTCGCGAAGGGGCATGGCTTCGAGTTATGAGAGGAGTGCAATGACGAGGACTAACAACGTTGACACAAGCTGAATGCGGGAGGTACAGAAGCGAGAAAAGGGCGGCTAGGGTAGAACTGTAAAACAGGGTGCAGATAACGCTTGACAAGGCAGCATCGTAATGCTCACACATCGTACCGCGCATGTCATGTGATCGGGTCCAGGCCACACGCGTTCCAGCCCTGGGAATTGACGGCTGCTTGCTGGTCGATGTTAGGGATGATTCTAGATCGAGTTGACTCTAACATCTCGTATCGAAGAGACTGGCGGCTGGGCGACGGATTGCGTTGCCGAGTCGCCAAAACTACACGTCAGCATAGCGAGGAGTACGCCACGAACAGGGAGCGAGGCTGGAACGAGTGCGCGACAGGGGTCCATCGAAGAATGGAATGCATTGCAACCTGTGTGCAAAGCAAACTGTCTGGAAGAAGGCCCGAAGGCATGAATCACATGACATCATGACTCGCTTGGTGTTGCGGATGGGATGCAGCGAAGGGGCGAATGGTTGTCATAGACGGGGTGCAGTTGAGCTAGTAGTTGCGCTCTCGTCGCTCGCTCAGAACAACAAGCATTATCCAGGCCGTGGCTGGTAAAATACGGTTTTGAGGTCTGTTTTACGGTTATATAGTGCTATATCATGATCTTCAAGCGGTTCAGTAGGCTACGATTAGAAATGAACCTGTTTTGACACGCCTTGGGAAGTGAGGGGATTTGTGCTTGCTGGACATTGTCACATGTCGGGCAGGCCAACCAAGCCGCACCTGCCTCGACTTGCCCGGCCAATTTTCACCTGTCCGTGTCCTCCGGACTCTGAAATATTCTTCTAGCGGCCAAAGTTTTCCCTTCAGCCCTAATAAAACTTTCCACCAGGCCTATTTCGATACCAAACCCAACAACCAGCTTCTCGCTCCTTCTACCAAACGACGAGCCTCGGATTTTGCTTCGACACGTCGCCATGTGTCCAGAAGTAACGCTGCCGAGCCATCCTTCAGACCGCGCTGATAGCCGAGGGCCGAACCATCAAGCGAAACGGTGCCAGCAAAGCCTCGTCTCATTGGGCGATCATCTATGGGACCTGATCGCGACCAGCCGAGATCAGCGATGAGCCGTTCGATGAGGTCAGTTTTCTGAAAGCTGACAGTGTGGAAGCGCATAAGAGGGGACAATTTCCAAATGACGTGAAAGCTCGATACAAGAGCCCGTTCCAATTCAATCATATCCGTAGCCGTGGCTTCAATGGATCACAAAATTCGGTGGAAGCACAGTGGAGCCGCCAGTGACACAATCGAAGGACTGAATTTCTGAAACAGCATGTTCAACTCATAGCCTCGCCCTTCACAAGAATCACTTTGAGTCTGATATTTCGCAGGGACCCAGCTGCCCTACAGCATCACCTCCAATCCACCCTTCTGTGACAAGATATATTAGTTTTAACCCATCATTTCTAATTTTCCTGTTTATCCTATCTAAATAGCCTTTGTTCTATATTTAACTTTTCATGAAAATCGTATTTTGCAGATAAAATAAATCCTAGCATATAAAACTATGTCAAATGAGGTGCTACAGATTGAACTCAGCAACTTCCTTCTCAAATGCTGCGTACATTTCCATTATAAAATCCTTACATCAGGTGTCACTAGATCAAGGGGCGGTTTACACCTTGAACTCCACAATCTCCTTCTCAGGCGCTCCAGGAAATTTCTGCAAAAATCATGACGGGACAAGGTATGAGCAGGGTTCCGGGGTGGGAAGGAATGACTCGAAGGCAAAGCGTGCATTTATGCAGCGGCAGTGAGAGGGAGTATGTTCGTGGTTTGTGTGAGGGGAGACGGGAAATGAAAATACGACGTACTGACCCACGTTTTGCACCCACACCCACCTTTTGCGCATCAATTGCAGAGAAAACCTTCCCCTCCGCCTTCTCCTCAAAGAGAATGCGCAAAATCTGATGGTGGGGTGGTGGGCGCAGGTACAAGGAGGGATGTTGCAGTGATGGGCACATGGGCAGGGACGGATATAAGGGAGACTGGTGAACAATGGCTCATTGGGATTGTATGAGTTGGGCATGGGTGGGACAACATACAAACCTCAAACATCCTCGGGCAAGACATGGTTGAGTTCAGCAACCAGGTGGCGACTCACGGGCTGTGCCACATCAGCAGGGTGGTGAGGTGACTCACCAGTTGTGCCACGTCAGCACGGGAGATGACCCCCACCACGCTGCTGTCCTCTGTGAGAATGCCCGATCCACTGGCCGCCTGGAGGAGGGGATTGTGTTGGGGAAAGAGAGGAGAGGTGGGGGGAGGTGAAAGGTGATCACTGAGTAGACTTATAAATTTAAATGACCCCAACCACGCTGCTGTCCTCTGTGAGAATGCCCGATCCAATGGCCGCTTGGAGGAGAAGGAGACCGGAGAGGGGGGAGAGGGGGCGGAGACGGGAGGAGAGGGGGAGACAATGGGCGGGAGGGGGGGGAGACGTGGGGTGAGTATTTGACTGGTACTTTGTAGGGCCATTTCCTCTGCGAGAGCGCCCGAGCCACTGGCCGCCTGCTGGAGAGAGGTGTGTGGGTGAGGGTATCGGGGGCCACGAGGGGAAGGGTGGGAGGTGGAGGATGGTAAGGATGAGAAGGGTGCACGGTTGGTAGAGAAAGAGAGAGCAGGCTTATGCGTGAAAGCAGCTCCACACAGACAGCCCTGCACCCATTACCTCGCCCCTTACATCTGAGAGCAGCCCTCCTGGGTGTACAATGGTCCACTTGAGCTTCTTGCTCCCTGTGAACCGCTCCTCGCTCTTCTCACACCCGTCCCCGCTCTTCTCACACCCGTCTCTCCCATGAAACAGCACTTTTTCCCTTGACTCTCGGCTATGTCCTAAAGCAGGGCAGGCTTAGATTTCACCTCTTCTCCGCGCGCCGAACATCTGGCACCACACTTACACCAACATCACGCTTACACCAACATCACGCTTAGACCAAACATCACGCTTAGACCAAACATCACGCTTCGACCAAACATCACGCTTAGACCAAACATCAGGCTTAGACCAAACATCACGCTTAGTCCAAACATCACGCTTGGACCAAACATCTCGCTTACACCAAACATCACGCTTACACCAAACATCACGCTTACACTAAACATGACGCTTACACCAAACATCACGCTTACACCAAGCATCACTCTTACACCAAACATCATGCTTAGACCAAACAACACGCTTAGTCCAAACATCTTGCTTAGACCAAACATCACGCTTGGACCAAACATCACGCTTAGTCCAAACATCTCACTTACACCAAACATCACACTTAGACCAAACATCACGCTTAGTCCAAACATCACGCTTAGACCAAACATCACGCTTAGTCCAAACATCACGCTTAGACCAAACATCTCGCTTACACCAAACATCACGCTTACACCAAACATCACGCTTAGACCAAACATCTCGCTTACACCAAACATCACGCTTACACCAAACATCACGCTTACACCAAACATCACTCTTACACCAAACATCACGCTTAGTCCAAACATCACACTTAGACCAAACATCACGCTTAGGCCAAACATCACGCTTAGACCAAACATCACGCTTAGACCAAACATCACACTTAGACCAAACATCACGCTTAGACCAAACATCACGCTTAGTCCAAACATCTTGCTTAGACCAAACATCACGCTTGGACCAAACATCACGCTTAGTCCAAACATCTCACTTACACCAAACATCACACTTAGACCAAACATCACGCTTAGTCCAAACATCACGCTTAGACCAAACATCACGCTTAGTCCAAACATCACGCTTAGACCAAACATCTCGCTTACACCAAACATCACGCTTACACCAAACATCACGCTTACACCAAACATCACGCTTACACCAAACATCACGCTTAGACCAAACATCTCGCTTACACCAAACATCACGCTTACACCAAACATCACGCTTACACCAAACATCACTCTTACACCAAACATCACGCTTAGTCCAAACATCACACTTAGACCAAACATCACGCTTAGGCCAAACATCACGCTTAGACCAAACATCACGCTTAGACCAAACATCACACTTAGACCAAACATCACGCTTAGTCCAAACATCACACTTAGACCAAACATCACGCTTAGGCCAAACATCACGCTTAGACCAAACATCACGCTTAGACCAAACATCACACTTAGACCAAACATCACGCTTAGACCAAACATCACGCTTAGTCCAAACATCTTGCTTAGACCAAACATCACGCTTGGACCAAACATCACGCTTAGTCCAAACATCTCACTTACACCAAACATCACACTTAGACCAAACATCACGCTTAGTCCAAACATCACGCTTAGACCAAACATCACGCTTAGTCCAAACATCACGCTTAGACCAAACATCTCGCTTACACCAAACATCACGCTTACACCAAACATCACGCTTACACCAAACATCACGCTTACACCAAACATCACGCTTAGACCAAACATCTCGCTTACACCAAACATCACGCTTACACCAAACATCACGCTTACACCAAACATCACTCTTACACCAAACATCACGCTTAGTCCAAACATCACACTTAGACCAAACATCACGCTTAGGCCAAACATCACGCTTAGACCAAACATCACGCTTAGACCAAACATCACACTTAGACCAAACATCACGCTTAGACCAAACATCACGCTTAGTCCAAACATCACGCTTAGTCCAAACATCACGCTTAGACCAAACATCACGCTTAGACCAAACATCACGCTTAGACCAAACATCACGCTTACATCTGAGAGCAGCCCTCCTGGGCGAACAATGGTCCACTTGAGCTTATCGCTGGCCTTGAGCCGCTCCTCGCTCTTCTCCTTCTCGGCCAGCACCGGCCCCAGCACGTCCATCTCCTTGCCTGGCATGGCCGCCTTGCTGTCGCCCGCTCCTATGCTGGACACCTGAGTAGAGAGTGCAGGGGAGAGACGGAGAGCAGGGGATCAAGGCGAGGAACAGAAGCAAAGAGGAGAGAGGGTGGGTTGGGTTGCTCCTCGCTCTTCTTCTTCTCGGCCAGCACCGGCCCCAACACGTCCATCTCCTTTCCTGGGACAGCTGGCTTTCTGTCACCCGCTCCTATGCTCGACACCTGGGAGAGAAGGCAAGGGCACGGAGGGAGGGAAGAAGCGAGAGGGGGAGAGCAAAGAAAGGGGGGGAGAAGGGAGAGGGGGAGGGAAGGGAGAGAGGGAGAGGGCAGGAAGAGGGAAAGAGCAGGGACGAGGGGAGAGCAGGGAGGAGGGGAGAGCAGGGAGGAGGGGAGAGTGGGGAAGAGAGCAGGGGAGAGTAGGAGAGGAACAGAGAAGAGTGATTTTGCGTTGCTCTTCTCTGTTCCTCCTATGCTCGACACCTGGGAAAGAAGTGAACAGGATTAAGCGTTGCTCCCCATGCAAGCACCTGCACCGCATCAGCACGTCCATCTCTCTCCCCCTAATCCCCGCTCCTTTTTCCCTCGTTTCCAAAAAGGAAGTCAGTACGAGAGGAGGGACACTCCCTATCCCTCATCCCCCCTTCCTCCCGCTTCTCTCCTCCCACCCTTCATCCCTCCTACCTCCTTCCCTCATTCCCCCCTTCCTCTCTAACCAACCAACTCACAAGGACGAAGCGAGGAACCCCAGCCTTCTCTGCTGCTGCTATGACGTTGTTGTTGCCGTCCTGTCAAAGGTGGGAGGGGGGAGGGGGGAGAAGAGGAGGCAAAAAATAAGTGAGAAAATGGCTTTCAGCAAGCTAGCTTACAAGGACGAAGCGAGGAACCCCAGCTTTCTCTGCTGCTGCAATGACATTGTTGTTGCCGTCTGTCGTGGGTGGAAGAGGGAGGGACGAAAGACGAGGAAGAGGAGAAAAGAGGTGGAAGAGACGCACATGAAGCAGGAATTAGGAAGAAAAGAGGAAGGAGCGAAGGATCGGCAGTAACGCAGCTGTACTGCAACCCAGAAACGAATTCCAGAAACGCATTGCAGTAATGCACTCTAAATGAAGCATCACATCTCACTTACCGAATCCACCTTTATGTCGGTAAGACCCCCTCCTGCACAGACACACATAGTAAGAAACAAAAGAACACACGAACACATTGATATACTGAGTCATTTTTTAGGAACCTCACCAGTAGACTCCTGCGCAGACACACAAAGTAAAATACAAACGAACACACAAACACATGAATATAGTAAGTCACAAAAAGAATGCACACACACAAACATACACGCGGCACGTGCGCGCACACACACACACACGCGCGCACGTGCACACATACACACAAACACACACACTCACACCCATGAACGCGCTCACACATTCACTCACTCCCCACGGTTTTAGAGGCGCCTAAAAAATCGTCTCAGCTGCTAGGCTGCATGACACACACACACACCCTCACACCCATGCACGCGCTCACACATCCACTCACACCCATGCACGCGCTCACACATCCACTCACACCCATGCACGCGCTCACACATCCACTCACACCCATGCACGCGCTCACACATCCACTCACACCCATGCACGCGCTCACACATCCACTCACACCCATGCACGCGCTCACACATCCACTCACACCCATGCACGCGCTCACACATCCACTCACACCCATGCACGCGCTCACACATCCACTCACACCCATGCACGCGCTCACACATCCACTCACACCCATGCACGCGCTCACACATCCACTCACACTCCACAGTTTCCTCCCTGACTCACCAACGGTGGGCACGACAGCATCCAAGGTGTTTCCTCTGAGCGCCTTCTCAATGGTTCCCGGAGCCATCACGTCCCAAATGGCCAGCATGCCCCCCAGCCCCTCAATCTCCCCGGTCGGGCTCTACAGCACACACACACCATCACGCCCACTGCCCACTGCCGCCAACTCACCAACGGTGGACACAACAGCGTCAAATGTGTTTCCTCTGAGCGCCTTCTCAATGGTGCCAGGAGCCATCACGTCCCCAATGGCCAGCATGGCTCCCAGCCCCTCAATCTCCTTGCGAAACTTCTCCCCCCTCTGCAGAGCCGTCACCCACGAGCCTGCCTTGGCCAGCTGACGAACCACCTCCATGCCCACCCCGCCACCGCCCACCACGAGAACTGTGAGAGGGAAGAGAGGGGTGACACGATGGGAGGAAAAGAGAGGGTGGGAGATGTGATAATCACATGTACACTTCTTCCCCCCTCTGAAGCGCTGTCAGTCACGAGCCTGCTGCCTCAAGCGTGGGTTTTTTGAGAATTCTAAATAAACACACGCTGCCTCACCACCTCCATTCCCACTCCACCCCCGCCCACCACGAGGACTGGAAGGACGGAGTGTTCAGCAGGTGGGGAGCGGGGGAAGGCGGGGCAAGATAGGGGGAGAGAGTGTGTGTGAGGCGAGGTAAGTTGCATTCAAGGCGTTTCCTCTCTCTGCAGGGCCGTCACCCACGAGCCCGCCTTGGCCAGCTGCCGAACCACCTCCAGGCCCACTCCGCCACCACCCACAACAAGAACTGAGGGTGAGGAAAGAGAGGGATGACACGATGGGAGGAAAGAGAGGGTGGGGTATGAGATAAACACATTAATAACTTCTCCCACGAGCCCGCATTGGCCAGCTGCCTCACCACCTCCAATCCCACTCCACCGCCTCCCACCACGAGGACTGTGAGTGAGCACGAGATGGGACGCGGAAGCGGGGGGAGTGAGTGAGAGAGGAGATAGTGGAAGAGAGTGTGCGGGACCCACACCACCTGATGCCAGTCAGTTCCCATTGACATGCTTGCTGTCTGTGACTCTCACATTCGCTGTTCTTGCTTCTCTCGTTCTTTGTCCCTTCTTTCTAAGCCCTTCTTTCTTCTCCCTGACTAGTCCATCCACATACCCACAACCCGTTCCCTCATTCTCCCCATCCCTATCCCGCCCCTCAACCCTAAACCCTCTCTCTGGCTTTGCGACTAACAAAATTAGACTAGACAAGTCAAATCTCACCAATCGTGTTGTCAACAGTCACCAGTTTTTTTGCCCTTCCCTCGCCCTCGCTCGCCGGCTTATACCCGAAACCCGTCACAGGTCATCTCAGAACTTGACAAGGCAACGGCATCCGAATCTCACCGGTCCAGTTGTCAATGGTCACCGGCTCCTTTGCGTTCCACACCTCTCTTTCAACAGTACCGTTAACACGCCCTCTGGTTACCACGTAACGACTGGAGTAGCTGAATCTCAGGGTATCCAAATCTCACCGGTCGAGTTGTCAATGGTCACCGGCTCCTCTGCGTCCGCGGACGCACGTGGCGCCATCCGGTTGGCTCTCCTCGCGACCCCGCTGCCTGGCGTGCGCGCGCTCCGAGACAAGGGGCTGCTGGCTGTGGTCGGGGAAGGAGGCGGATCAGGCGGAAGATGCGGAAGCGGAGGAGGCGGACGGAAGGGGAGCAGGCGGAAGAGGCGAAGGCAGAGGGAGGTGGAGGGGACGGAGAAGGCGGACGAGGCGGGGGAAGTTGGGAACGGGAAGGGGAGGGTGGGGAGGGGACGAAAGTAGGGAAAAGATGGGTGGAGAGGGAAGAAGGGTGGGGAGAAGGAGAGGCAAGCGGAAGAAGGGAGGGGGCAGGAGCAAAAACGCGTTAAGGCCAAACAATGGCGCGCGTGAGGCATCACGGAAAGAGACGGGTAGATACGATCGCATGGCCACGTGACAGCATCACCACATGACCGAATGGCCATGAGTTTACATGGCCACGTAAACGCATAACCACGTGAACACACCGCCACGTAAACGAATGGTCACGTGGACACGTGGCCCCTGCAGAGGAATGGCTAGAATGAACGAACTGAAGAGCCACCGGCAACCTCAAGGGGTTAAGAGGCGCCAAAGTGGTCAGGAAAACGGACTCACCGGAGAGACCAGCGACTCTGGAGGGGAAAAGAGCCGCTGCGGAGGAGATCCGTTCGGCACGAACGCTACCATTGCCTGCGAAGGAGCAGCGGATAGAATGAAGGGATTCTTATTTTCCAAAAATGACCAGAACATTGGAGGGAGTCTTATTTTCGTGCCAGTGCGGGTGTCTTTTTTATGCATATAACTAGATACGGAAGATGCTTGCGCCAGAGCCGAACGTGTATAAATAAGGTGCGAGGATTCTAGAACGGCGACATCTCCTCATGTTCCTACTTTCATTACAATAATTAACTAACAGCTGAGACCGGGGAACGGATACGCGAATCTTGTGCATGGACAGGCTCCATAGACCAGAGCAATCGGACTTGCCAGCTAGAACTGTCTTACTTTGAAGCGCAACGGCGGCCTGAGCAACGGACGCGGAGAGCGTTGAAGCAGCCATTTGACAGAACCTCGAAATGGTCCTGAATGTGTGGAGGATGAGAGGAGTAAGTTCAGAAAAGCTAGCCTCTCAAAGTAGATTCTGAAGGCATAAACCAGTGAGGTATTTCTCTGAGGAATGCAATGCTGGTCAGAAAGCTGAAGATGGAATGAGTAGTGAGTGTGAAGAGGAGGTATTCCAGATCGTTGGTGACAGAGCGTCCCGATTTCGGATCACAGGATTCTGAACGTGTGAATCCAGTGATCCGAAATTGAAATGCAGTCATACTGTGAAGTACTTGGCCTCCTTTGATGACAGGCCTTTCCTTTCCAGTGAGCTTGAAAAGGGCCCCGACGATTTGCTCTGGAAACGCAACCCAGCACAATCAGGAAAACGAGGTATCAAACCGGTTTTTGAAACTCTATTGTAAGTACGCCCTTCAATTTTGGAAAGAATTTGGCCTGAAATCCGAGGCATGTCAGGCATTCTCATCGGTGAAATACGAATGGGAAGCGATGCTGGATTGCCCCGAGATCCACACGTCATACATTTCACACGTCACCTCGCCTTTGATTGGCAGTCAATCCTGAACGACACGTCGCACCGGGGATAATGACCCACACCCCAAATTGTTTGAACCCCAGCATTCGATTCCAGTACTACCTCTTTTCAAAAATCTCCATTGTCATTTCTAAGTCAAGACACACCATATTGTTCATTAACAGACTAATGCTAAAAGGGTTTCTCCCCGGCAGCCCATCTAACGAAATCTAGCTTCTTATTCAAGCTGTCACGGTGAAGTAATATATCTTTCTCAAAACCCCGGCCACCTCCACAAGATATGGAGCCGGCAAGGAAGATGCTTGACCGCGCACAAATCAGCTTGTCTAAAATGGCGACGATACCTGCCAGGAAATATCGCAAAGGACGTCAAATGTAGCCACAACTGGACTGATTGAATATTGACAACTTCACAAAAAAAAAAAAAAAACGGGTGAAAAATGATGAGTTTGACGCACCTGGGTCGAGGTTGTTTGCCGAAGGCATAAGCTCGTCAATCATGACAGTCCCTTCCACTTTCTCGCGCAACCAGGACAGCCAATAGTGAGGCACATCCGACACATTGTTATCTCCAAACGCCCATTTCAGAGCGTCCCATGACTCCGACCGAGGCGTGACGCCGGACTGATTGTACGGAATATCGGCTGCCAGAAAGACGGTGGATGCGTTGTGCCTGTTTTTTACTTTGTTTATTTTCTGGGCAGCTTCTTTGGTGCACCACCTGGTGCGATCCTTGAGAATTTTCAGCCTCTCCTCGACTGGGATGTCGGTTCTGTTTTCACCTGCCTGATGACGGTGATGGGGATGGGGATGGGGATGGGGATGGGGATGGGGATGGTGATGGGGATGGTGATGGGGATGGGGATGGGGATGGTGATGGTGATGGTGATGGTGATGGTGATGGTGATGGTGATGGGGACGGTAATAGTGATGGTGAGTGGATGTTGCAAAGGAACAAATCCCAAGAGCGAAAGACAGTGACACTAAGCCTTGCACAGGAAAAAAAAACACACACACATACACAAAGGAGGTGGAACCAAGATCATGGAAACTCTCCCTCTCAAGAGGAGACAAAGGAGGGAACACGCCTCTCTAGCATCCATACGGTTTTGAGTCGCCCAAGAAGCGACATATGGGGAGCATACCAGCCTGAAGGCAATGAGCTCGGAGCGGTAATGCACTCCAATGAGCGGCTTGGACAGGCAGGCAACAATGCGCTTGGCAGCGAGATGCCACTCTCGGGCATTCGGCAGCAACACCACATGTGATGTGACACAACACCTTTGTCTGTCTCCCTCTCGAGGACAGACAAGGGAGGGAATGGGCTCCTCGTACTAACAGGGGTACGGCTTTTGAGAGCCTCAAAGGTGATGGATGGGAAGCATACATACCAGCCTGAAGACGATGAACTCGGAGCAGTAGTGCACTCCTATGAACGGCTTGGGCAGACGGGCAACGATGCGCTTGGCAGCGAGGTGCAACTCTCGGGCATACGGCAGCAACACATGAGCCATGTCATGCCGTCCGTCTAATGCTCAAAGCCTCAGCAGCAAAGAAGGGGCAGCAGCATACCAGTCGAAAGGCGATGAACTCGGAGCGATAATGGACGCCGATGAAGGGCTTCGGAAGGCGGGCCACGATACGCTTGGCAGCAAGGTGCCACTCTCGGGCGTACGGCAGCACAGCATGTGCCACATCATGTCGTCCGTCTCCCTCTCAAGGGAAGACAAAAGAGGGAACGGGCTTCTAGCAGCCATACGGCTTTTGAGACAACTTTTGAGGTGCAAGCCACAGACGGGAAGCATGCATACCAGTCGGAAGGCGATGAACTCGGAGCGATAATGGACGCCGATGAAGGGTTTCGGAAGGCGGGCCACGATGCGCTTGGCAGCGAGGTGCCACTCTCGGGCGTACGGCAGCAACACATGCGCCATGTCGTCTGTTTCCCGATCGAAACGCTCATATGTGTTCTTGGCGTATATCACCACATCCCTGTGCTTCCTGCAAGGCGGAGGAGAGGGAAGGGGGGAGGGGGGAGGGAAGGAGGAGCGAATGGAAGAAAGGGGAAAAGCGGGAAGGGAGGGCGATGGGGAGAGGGGAGACGAAAGAATAGGCCACTCGCGGGCATACGGCAGCACTGCATGCGCCTTGTCTATAGCAGCTGGCAGCTGCCCATGCTGCCCTGCCCGAGCGGGTGCGACGAGAGACGAGAGACAAGAGAAGAGAGACCAGGCCACTCGCGTCATACGGCAGCACTGCATGCGCCTTGTCTATAGCAGCTGGCAGCTGCCCATGCTGCCCTGCCCGAGCGGGTGAGACGAGAGATGAGAGACAAGAGAAGAGAGACCAGGCCACTCGCGATCATACGGCAGCACTGCATGCGCCTTTTGAGGCGTCTCAAACCGCGAGACAGGAGACGACTTTTGAGGCGCCTCAAAACCGCGAGACAGGAGACGATTTTTGAGGCGCCTCAAAACCGCGAGACAGGAGACGACTTTTGAGGCGCCACAAGAGACGAGAGACCAGGCCACTCGTGGGCAGACGGCAGCAGTGCATGCGCCTTGTCGCCCGTCTTGCAAACAGAACGCTCGAATGTGTTCTTGGCGTATACCACCACCACCACGTCCCTGTGCTTCCTGGAGAGGGGGGTAGAGTTTTGAGGCGCCTCAAAACGAGTCTAGTTATGAGGCGCCTCAACGCTCGGATGTGTCCTTGGCGTATACCACCACCACGTCCCTGTGCTTCCTGGGGGGAGGAAGCGGGGAGGGAAAGGACGGGATTTGTGGTAGGTGAGATGCAGCACCATTTCTCGTGTGCTCGAAACGCTCGTATGTGTTCTTGGCGTATACCACCACACCACGTCCCTGTGCTTCCCCAGTGGGTGCTTCCCCAGTGGGATGAATATAGATGAGAGCTTGGATTGTGGTTGGTAGGTGTGTGAAAGGATGGTGTGCGCCATGTCGCCTGCCCCGCGCACTACCCTCCATGCATGTGCTCTTGGGGTATATCACCACCACGTCCCAGTGCTTCCTGGGGGGAGGAGGCCGGTAGGGAAATGAGAAAATGGGATTGTGGTAAGTGGTGTGCTTCCACGTCCCTACCACTGGTAGGTGGTGATATGTTCGGATGTGTTCTTGCCGTATATCATCACATCCCTGTGCTTCCTGCAAGGCGGAGGAGAGGGAAGGGGGGGGGAAGGAGGAGTGGGGGCAAACAGAACGCTCGGATGTATTCTTGGCGTATATCATCACATCCCTGTGCTTGCTGCAGAGGGGGGTAGAGAAGAAGCAAGAGAAGAGAACAACTCATGGCAGACGTGCGTGGGAGGACAGGTGTGTGGGAGGACAGGCAGGTGTGTGTATGAGACATTGACTGTCTCCCGCTTAAGCAGTCATGTGTATATCTATCACTACATCTCTGTGCTTTCTGCTTTCTGCAGAGGGGGATGGAGAAGAACTCTCCTGCTCACGCAGTCACATGTATTCTTTTTGGGGTATCTGGTTAAAAGAGATGAGTATTTCACTCCATCTCACCATGCCCCACTCCATCTCACCATGCCCCACTCCGGCTCACCCTTTCCCACTACCATCTTACCAAGCGTTGAGCAGGGACTGGATCTGGTCGAAGCGGGCAGGCATGTGCAGCCAGATGGTGTTGCCCCCCGTGGGCACGTGCCCCATGGCCAGTGTGAACACTGCCCCCAGACTCCCTGCAATTTCCGCTGCTCACGGGGCAAGGTTAGGAGCAGCGGAGATCGCAGGGAGGACAGGGGGCGGTATACAGATATAAACGAATGCAAGTTCTGTAAATGTACTGTCTGTCACGTGACTGACAGCACAACAACGGAACGTAGTGTATTAGTGCATTCATGGAATTGCCCTCTGAGAATTATGACTGAACTGAACAACAAACAGAACGTAATGAAGTAGTGCATTCATGGTATTGCTCTCACTATCAAGCACAGAATTGTTAACACACACACATACGCGCGTGCGCACATGCGCGTACACACACACACACACACACACACACAAAGGTAGAAGGCAGCTCTTGAAACGCTCGCATCCGTACTAATCTTCCCCCCTCTCTCCCTACCACGAATGCTCACTTGTGCCAAAGCAGGGCCGACCAAGCTCGGGAGTGTCAACACAGAGGTATCCCATAGAGCCCGTGAACGGACTAGAATAAAGCAATCGTCAGGGCCTTGACTCACTTGTGCCGAAGCAGGGTCTACCGAGCTCAGGTGTGTCAACGCAGAGGTAGCTGACGGTGGGGTGGGAGAAGGCAGGCCTTGAAACGACTACAATTGTGCTCTCTTTCTGGCCTTGACTCACTTGTGCCGAAGCAGGGCCGGCCGAGCTCGGGAGTGTCAACGCAGAGGTAGCTGACGGTGGGCTTGACGAAGGCAGCTCGGGCGAGGAGGAGGAAGAACTCGGGGGAGACCCACTCCGTGGCGTTGAGATAAGCCAAGTCGCAGTAGGCACACATGGGCATGGATCGACCCAGCGACAGATGGCTGTGGGACCCCTGAGAAGGAGCGGGTGGGGGGGGTACGGAGGGAGGGAGGGAGGGAGTGAGGGAGTGAGGAAGGGAGTGAGGGAGGGAGGGGTTGCAACGGCTGCAAGTCGCAGTAGGCACACACGGGCATGGATCGACCCAGTGACAGATGGCTGTGGGACCCCTGAGAAGGAAAAAAGGGCAGGGGGTGAAGAGGGGGAGGGAGGGAGGATGTGAGGGAGGAAGGAGGTAGTTGAAAACACTGGGGCTTGGCCCCTGAGACAGATGGCTGTGGGACCCCTGAGAAGAAGAAAGGGCAGGGGGTGAAGAGGGGGGGAAGAGCGGGGGAAGAGCGGGGGGGCAGGCTCAAGGTTTGGAATATACGGCCGTGCCGAACCTTGGCTCAAGCCAAGCCAAGCTGGCTTGGGGCGAGCAGGTCCGGCGGCTCACCTCACCAGCCCTGGAGGCTCGCGAGCGAGCTTTGCTTCTGGGAGAGGGAGGGAGGGACTGAGATGGGAATAAGCAACGGGAGTAAGAGAGTGAGGAGAACGGGCCAGTGTGTTGATATGCGGGTGGTGGTGAGGCAACAGGCGAGCGATGAAAGAGTCACGGGTGTGCTGTGCGGTACCTACCTTGGGCAGCACGAGGATGCGGTTGGTCTCCCTGGCCACCCGTGCGGCCTCAATGACATGGATCTTGGCGTTGGTGAGCTGCTCCTCCACCGCTGCAAACACCAGATACTTGCGATTGGCGAAGTCCTGCATCGAAACATACACACACACACACACACACACACACACACACACACACACACACACACACACACGCACGCACGCACGCAAACACACACACACACACACACACACACACACACACACACACACACACACACACACACACAATAACATTAACAAAAACAAAGAGGAAGAGGGGAAGGGAATGAGGGGGTTTGTAGGTTGTTAGGGATGAGATGAGAGGGGATTGTCAAGAGACGCATGACATGCATTCACAGCGAGGAAACGGAGGAAGAAGCGTGGGGGAGGGAGGGAGGGAGGGAGGGTAGCTTTTGTAGACATTGCTCAAGGAAGTGAATGAAATGCACTCACAGAGAGATGGGAAAACGGCATGCCAGGCACAGGCCAGCATGCCTCAGGCCAGTGGTTGCAGGGACTGTCTGGGTCACTCGGACTGCTGCCGCTGCTATTGCTATCATTCCCGCTGCTGCCACTGCTGCTGCTGCCGCTACCGCTGCTGCTGCTCCCAGAGTAGCTCTTCCCCATCAGCCGTTCAACGTCCTCCACCTTATTGCAAATCGAGTCCACGCCAGCTGAAATACTCTCCAAAGACACCCGCTCTTTCTTAAACGCGCGGGTGAGGAAGTGGCTGCCAGGCACGCGGTCCAAAAGGCCCTGCTTCCACGCTCGGCTGCACACCACACCCACGTCCCCCTGCTGCTGCTGCTCCTCCACCTCGTCGCGGCTCAACGGTCGCTTCTGCTGGATTGCAAGTGGGTTCAGTGAACCTGAACCTTTACCTGAATCTGAACCTGAACCTGAAGAACCTGAACCTGAATCTGAACCTGAATCTAAACCTGAACCTGAATCCAAACCTGAACCTGAACTAGGACCCGAAGCGGGTTCTTGAGCTGCGGTAAGTGCTCGCTGCGATGCCTGATAAGCTAGGTTCTGCATGTCTTGGCATAAGGTAACGCTGCACTCCGTGAGCTGAATCGGCGTGAACTTCGTTTTCGCGCCAGGGAGCCTGGCTGCTGATTTCAGGACCTTAATGCATGATTCTGATATATTGAAAGCTGCACCTAAGGAAGTCCGGTTGACGTTTGCTACCGTCGGATCGTCGCCACTCGCCGTCAGTAACCGGCGGAGATTCGCTCCTGGAAACCCGCTGAAGATCCCACCGTAGATTAAGCAGCAGACGAAGATTCCGAGCAGGATGACTGGGAGTAAAACGGATCGGATTGAACGCTGAACGGCCATGGATTGTGATCCAGCCAGCCACGGTCGCCGTCGGAAGAATTTGCTCGGGGACTCTCCGAGCGCGGACGGCGGGCGAAAGAAGGCGTCTCGTTGATTTGAGAAGCTGATTTCGTCCAGGTCAGACGGGTCCGACGGGTGCGACGGGTGCGACGGGTGCGACGAACGATTGTACGTCGTCGGCTTTTGAGTCGACGCAGAAGCTGGCGGACTTGAGAAGCTGATTTCGTCCACGTCCGATGGGTGCGATGGCCGATTGTACGTTGTCGACATGGCCCGCAGCTAAGATGCGATCACATGGGTACGACGGTCGAAATGCAACGATTAAGCTTTCGCCACGAGGCAACGCTTTCCGACGTGGCAGTCGCTATTCCGTACAAAAAGCTACTTTCTGGTGCCGACTAAAGGTGTTGTCGTCGTGTTTTACTCGTGCTGGAAAAAAACAAATCTTGTCATCGTGTTAAACTCCCGCTTAAAAAGGCTTTTCATGGCATCCTGTGTCTACGTTTCACACCATGCGTGCGTCGAGTTTATCTCCACAACGAAATTGCTTTTGGTGATCCCTAAATCCACCTGAAAGTAAAGACTTCTGTAGTACAACGCCTTGCTAGCCGCATCCTATCCAACTATAAGTCTACGGGGTCGAGACGTCTTCAACGCGAAGTAGTCGACTGAAGTAAGCATCAACTTTCTGCAAGGCGCGCGACCGGACACAAAACGAATCGCTACCTCATCTGTCATCCCGTTCCTATGTCAGCAACCTGAGTGAGAACCGGAAAATCTGTCAGCCATTACTAAACGTTGAGCTTTTGGATGGTAGGAAATCCAGTGTCCAGCGCAATCCTGTCGGGAAGGGTTGGACAGAGTCAGGTAAAAAATGCGATACTGCACGTTTTGAAACGGTACAGCGCGATTGATTCTAAACTGCTGTATGTTCCCACATCTGTGTGATGAGTTGAGTTCAGTACACTAGCACTGTAGTCGCGAGTCGTTGAAAGGCTTGCGAACTGACAAGTCACGACAATTCACGACACGAGGGTGTAGTTGATCTGCAACAAATCAACCCAAGCCAACCCATGCACGCAGCTGCCGATTTACAGGTTGCTCGAAGTGGGTTGACAAGGCCGTACAGGTACATCCCTGCTTGTCATGGACGCAACATTTATAAACAAAGCAGCTTACACAAAAAAATGTAGATACATAATGTATTCAACAATAGCATAACCACATATATTAGAGCCACCCTGTTTGAGCCAATGAGTCTAGGGAGGGTTGTCTTCTTTAGGCCACCGAGGAATAGCAATCCATTTGCCCAATATGTTCCTACGATGGAGAAGAATGTCTTTCTCAAAATTCCGACGACCACCACACGATGCAAGGCCTGCCATGAAGACTGGAGCCTGTGCACAAATTAGCTTGTCCACAATGGCAACAATTCCTGCAGGACCACAATCAAACACATCAACCATAACACTTAGGTCCAATTTTATAACACAATCAACTTCAAACGACAACGCCACCAGAGTAAGGCGCGCTCCTAAAAAGACAAAACACAAACAATTCTTACCTGGATCTTGGTCATTTAACGATGGCATCAGCTCGTCAATCATAACAGTCCCTTTGACATGCTCCCGCAGCCAGGACAGCCAATAGTGAGGCACCTCAGTCAGCGAGCCATTCCCGTAGGCCCAAGCCATTCCCCCCCAAGACTCAGAACGGGGTGTTGCATCCGACTTGTTGTATGGAATGTCAGCGGCAATAAAAACAGTTCTGGCATTACGCCTCGCCTTCACACGATTTATCAACCATGCAGCTTCTCTCGTGCATCGCTCCATGCGCTTTCCCAGAATCTTCAGCTTATCTTCAGCTGACAGACCAGCCTTCTTCTCCTCTGCCTACAGCAACGAGCATGACTGGACTACCCAATGATTCTATGATTTCTGCAACAAACCAGAAAAGCCAGCAGGATAGTATGAATGTGCACGCAATGAATTCCAAGTTTAACTTACCAGGTTATACGCGATGAATTCGGAGCGGAAATGTATGGCAATGAAAGGCTTTGGGAGCCTGGCAACGATTCTGTCAGCCACAGCGTGCCACTGCTTCGCATAGGGCATGACTTCATGTGCAATGTCATCTGTTGCCCTGTCAAAGCGGTCAAACGTGTTCTTGGAGTAGATCACCACGTCCTTGTCAGCCCTGACAGCAATGGGAACGTTGGACATAGGAGATGACATTGAAAAGTGCTGTTTGCAAGGCCATCTATGTTGACTGCGATGTCATCTGTTGCCCTGTCAAAGCGGTCAAACGTGTTCTTGGAGTAGATCACCACGTCCTTGTCATCCCTGACAGACCGGGGACAGGGGGAGCATTGTGGACAACAAACAGGCTGGGAACGTGGCCACAACGAATGGGATGGTAGCATGACCCATGCCCCATACCCCATGCCCCATGCTCCACGACCCATGGCATATGGCCCATGGCTTATGGCCCATGGCTCATGGCTCGCCACTGCACGAGAATGGCTCTAGAGTTGAGTGGCTATACGACTCACTGGGAGACTCACCACGCATGGACCAGCGAGCGGATCTGGTCGGGGCGAGCAGGCATGTGCAGCCTGAAAGTGGTGGTCCGCGAGGGAAGCTGACCCATGCCCAGGGTCAGCAACGCCCCCAGGCTTCGAATAATCTCCTCTGGGAGGGGTACATAGGGGGATGTGGGATCAGTACATGGTGGTTGGTCACTGCAGAATTTTGTAAGATTAATCATAGTTTTAGTCTGCAGCACTGCAAAATCTGCACTGGGCCATGAGCCATGAGCCATGATACTAAGCAAGGCTGATGATAGCTTTATTCTGTCATAAGCTCACTTGTGCCGAAGCAGGGCCGGCCGAGCTCAGGCGTGTCGACGCAGAGATATCCCACAGAGGGGTGGATAAAGGCAGCTCGGGCGAGGAGAAGGAAGAACTCGGGGGAGACCCACTCCGTGTTGTTGAGGTGAGCCAAGTCGCAGTAGGCACACATGGGCATGGATCGACCCAGCGACAGATGGCTGTGGCCGCCCTGGGAAGCACAGGCAGCGCAATATGAAAACACATACAAAACAAACAAACAAAAAAGGGGGGGGGGGGGGGGGTGGGGAGGGGGGGGTTTTGTGCGGGGAGGGGTGAGTGGAGGAAGGCCAAGGAACAAAGATTGGAATTCTAAATCTGGATGACCAGGTCTTTTGAGTGATGTCCTGGTGCAAAAGCATTGTGTGCAAGTGGTTGATGTGGTAGCTCAGCAAGCATTGAACTTGGTTCAGATCAAACAATCTTGGAATATTGAGAGGTTTTTTCTTCTACTTAAACCATGGAATGGGCTGAGAGGCGTGAGAACCCAGGAGTGTGCGAAAAAATGTTTTAAATCACAAATTCACCTTTGGGAGGACGAGGATGCGGTTGGTCTCTCTTGCGACCCGTGCCGCCTCAATGACATGGATCTTGGCGTTGGTGAGCTGCTCCTCCACCGCTGCAAACACCAGATACTTGCGACTCACAAAGTCCTGCATCGAAACAACAATAATAAGGAGGAATTTGACAAACAATAACACACACGTGTGCGCACGCACGCGCGCGCGCACACACACACACACACACACGAGGAACAAGAGAGGTGTACAATATTCCGATGTCTTAGAGTCCTTTTCACACAGCAATAACGTAACAGAAATTGGAATCAGTTAGAACAGCTAACACATGACCCGGAATGTACCCAAGACCAGCAGGTGCAGCTCGTGTGCTTACCGTGAGTTTGGAGAACGGCATGCCAGGCACAGGCCAGCACGACTCAGGCCAGTGATTGCACGGACTGTCCTGATCACTTGGATTGCTGCCGCTGCTGCTGCTGTTGCTGCTGGTGGTGGTGTTGATACTACCCTCATCTCGTTCTGTGGAGTCCTGTAAGAGGTCTTTCGTATAGTTCCTCTCTATCTCTTGCACTTTCCCGCAAAGAGAATCAATTTGGGCAGAAACGTTCGACACCGATATCTTCTGGGCTTTAACGCCTCGCTTAAAGAAATGGTTTTCAGGGAAGCGACTCAGGAGATTGTGCTTCCACTCCTTGCTGCACACGATTCCTAGATACTCATTTTGAATGTTATCCACGTCAGCAGGAGATACAGAACCGACATGGCTAACTGAAGCTGGGGAGAAACTTCGGTCTTGGTTCTGGATCTCTATAGCCGCTCGCTCTGAAGCTTGGATCGCAAGTTGCTGCATCGCCGAGCATAAACCGGCTTTGCACTTAGTTAAGCGCGACGGATTAAATTCAGTCCTCGTGGCACCAGGGAGGTTAGCGGCTGCTTGAAGAACATCCACGCAATTGATTGTGATGTTCAAGCGAACGCCTTTTAGGCTGTTGTCCTCAATCCGCGATACAGCGTCGATCTTCTCGGGTATAAGTCTCCACGTTCCATTGACGTCGCCTTTTAAATCCCGCGTTGCGAATGTGGCGCTCGTTGCATTCATAGCAGAAAAGCGTAGAACGCTGGATTGAAACGAGTAGCCCAGGAGTAAGACAGTGAGAAGGCTCAGAAAGAGAAGCAGCTTGGAAATACGCGACGTGGCCAGTTTGCGGGGATTGGCCAGCCATGGTCGTCGCCTCACGGATTTGCTTGGGGTTTCAATGGTCGAATAACACTCGCTTCGGTCACCGCTACGCGAGTCCTTGAAGCCGCTATCGTTTCCGCTGGTTGTGTTAGTACTAGCGGAAGCTATGCGACCAAGTGACCCTGTCATATCTTAGCGGAGTGAATGGCGTAGCTGAGGAGGTTGTGAATCGTGATAAGAGGCTGGTGGTCGGTGATAAGCACGCACCAGGACGAGCATTCACAACCTATCCTCCATAAAAGGTGCGGGGAATGAATCTTCTAGCTTTGAGAATGTTTTGTTCCAGCCATTCCGTAACTACATTTAAAAAAGACTGCATACAAGCCTAATTTGTTCCAATTGTGATGGGGTAACAAATTTAGGCACATACATCAACAGATTAGCATGATTTTATCAATATTTCGTAATCACGCTGCTCGTCCTGCACATAGCAAGATCACCAGGTAATCAGCAGCCATAAAATTATGCTGGGTGAGGTATGCGAGTGAGAAAGGTTGGCAATGCTGTACCTTTGCAGGTGAGTGATCTGCGGTTTGGAACCTGCAAAGAGGGGAGAAAGATGATGTATCAGTTGAATACATAAGACTGGGAGACCTGGAAAGCCAACGTTAGAAGTGCATCAGCAGCGAGGTGGTACGATGAAGAACCACCACAAACAAAGCAGGGGCATGGTAGGACACAGGGTGTTCAAGGACTGCACAACATTCTACCAATGGTCTAAATTCTACGAACAGAATCCTTGCAGTAGCCCCTTTGAAAGCAGCCTGATTTTGATGTTTCTCACCCTAGCTTCTCCATGTAGAATGCTCTGGCAGATGTATTTTCCTTCTGGACTGTAAGAAAGATGGCTTCGAGCTCACACTGATAAAACAAAATGGATACAAGACGGTGAAAAGAACACAGAAGGTGAGAGATGGAGAAGCTTAGAGAAGAACAAGACATATGATAAAACAACATTGAAACAGTTGTCAACGCCGCAACATTGATAGCTGAGAGCAGAAAAATGGAACCCGAAAGTCACATATCTGAAATTGGTTCAGCTGTCATACCTTCTTTGCCATGAGTTCAGCAATCCTCATTAGCTTGCTGCCAATTCCCATCCCTTGATATTCAGCCTCCACTTGTAACTCATACACGTACAGAGAGGCCATCTCATTCTCCTCAACAATGCGGAAGTGCATAAAGCCCACATGCTTGCATTCTGTGGTGCCGTCAATTCCCGTGCATCCCCCATTCATCGCTTGATACGGGAAATTAGCATTCTGCCGTTGGCTCTTGACACTGCGTGCTGCTCTTGGGTTGAATGGTTTTTGGTGCTGAACCTGTTGTTGAAAACATCTATCCTCCTGCATCTGAAGTCTGGAAGACTGGCAATCTTGAAGCTGTGAAGGGTTAGCAAGAGTCATGCTCCCTGAAGCCTCTGTGCTTCTGGCCTCAACCATGCCTTGAACCATGCTCTCTGCAGCTACAATTTGCACACCTGTGGTTGCTTTGTTGGTCTTCGGCTGCTTGAGAAAGAGATAAACTGCGTCAGGCTCCATTGCTTCTGTCAGCTTGCCAGAAAGCACTTGGGGCCAAATGGATGGTGCAAAATGCTCCTCCATGTTTCTCTGCCACGGTTATTGGAGGAGCCAAGATGTATAGCACATTCCGTAAAAACCTCCCTCGGCTTTGCAACTCTTTGTGCCTAAATGAGAAATCTACAGTAAGTCAAACAAGAACCGGGGAAGCTAGATGCGACGGTCGTACCTTGAGCAGATCTTTCACCCAAATTTCCTCATCATGAGTCAAAGCTCTGCTCTGCTTTTTCTCCAGCTGGAAAGCCATTCCTGCAGCGGAGAACGAGCAGCTGAAAACGTGCAGATGTCTCCTGACGATAGTGCGAATTATTATCTGTTGAGAGCTGATCTCCAGCGCATTTCCATTTTTCGTCAATCCGCACGCAGCTCACCGTTTCTGGTCATCATCTCTCGTGGTAGTTCCATAATTTCCACATTCTTGAGAGCGCTTTTGATTCGTTGACGCAAGCTCTTGCGAGCCATGTAGGATGTCCTATAACTGCAGCGCAAAGGCCTTCACGTTAGGTGCAGAAGCTAGCCCAGCCGTGTCTAGTAGGGGCAATACAACTTCTAAGGACCTACTGTCGTACGCTCTGACAACGATCTGACCGTCAAAACCAATCTGGGGCAAACCTCTTCCGCGAAGAGTCGGAACTGAACCTTTTCCTGGCGTCACGAAAACGTTACGAAACCCGGAGGGATACCCCATGCATTCGCGAACTGAATTTCACGCCACCTGAAAATTGGTTATTTTCCTGTCCGAATCTTCGCGAACTTGCTGCTGGGGCAGTGTTCGCCAATCTCAGGGGTTCCCTGTGGCGCGAAATCTGGGTCTTCCATATTCCAGCGTCCCCTCACTGAAATCTAGGTTCTTGAAAATCTAGACTACAAAGTAGCCTAGACTTCATTTCGACCACGAAGTTGCTGAAATTTCTTCCTTCGACTTTCACTTTTACGAAGCAAATCCATCTGCTCTTATCCATTCTTCCAGCCAACCGGACATTTCGTGCGTTTTATATATGGTCCTCGCAATGGCTGCAGAAGCACAAATCAAGAAAGCTGACATGTCTGAGGAGATGCAGAAAGACGCCATTGCAATAGCGTCTGAGGTTAGCCATGTCTGCAAATTAAGCTTCCGATCACCGCTCTGCACTATTGGCTAACATGCTGTGCATCATGTCCAGGCAATGGAATCAAAAACATCTCAACAAGACATTGCTCTCCATATAAAGACGGCGTTCGATGAGAAGCACACGCCTGTCTGGCACTGCATCGTTGGGAAGAACTTCGGTGAGGAATTATGAGAGTCTCTCGGATGTGTCTTCGGACCGCGGATGTGGAACACGGCCATAAGAACTCCATTGTTGTCACTGCAGGGTCGTACGTGACGCATGAGGAAAAGCATTTCATTTACTTCTTTCTCAAGGGCCATGCGATCCTGCTCTTCAAGGCTGGTTTCGCCAACACGTGACTTCGCATATGGCGAGTCATGTCAAGATGGCATGCCGCTGTAAACGGGAAAAGATTGCAAGAGATGCTATCTCTTTGGCAAAGGCTGCGCCATTTCAGACAGAGTCTGCAAGAAATGTCGAAGATTTTGCTTAGCACTCCTGTGTACATTATGAATCACTTTGTAACATGCAGAGGGTTAGAGAACAAGACGTGAAACCATCCATACCGCCTTCAGGAGAGAGACACAGGCCCTGGAGATGAACCTGAGACCCTATTGGCTGACAGAAGAGGGCAGTGTCACACTATGCCATGCCACCATAGTGACCTACGGAATCATTAACAATTTTTAGACCTTAACCAGAGTGTTTTGGCACCGAGACTTTCGTCATGAACCTTCAGAGACTAACTAGCTCGTCAGTTAGATTCAGGGACCTTCATGCCGCCACCCCGCTTCCTTGTTTCCAGCCTGCGACACATAACATGGAGCCAAAATGACATACATTACACAAGTTTTGATGGCTCTTATCCATCACACACTATCTTGTGACACACCCATTCAGCACCTTTTCCACCCACTGCCCCTTTTCCACCCCACATGCTCCTGGAAAGCCCCCACTCTCTCTCCCATCTCTACCCAAGATTCTACAACCACCCATGTGTAAATCAAGGAAAAACAAACACACACAAAAAGGTACTCACGAGGGTGCGAGCTTCCCCAGGCTGAGGAGGTAGTCGCCCGTCTCCTCATCATACACGCTCCCATTGATCTCCACTCGGTACGACATGTTGGGCTTCGATGGTAGCCCCCTCTTCATGAGCCGGTCCAGGTCCTTCTTGTGCAGCTCCCTCCCGTTCACATACACCCGCGTCGCACCTCCCGCACAGTCCACCGGGATCGGCGTCCCAAACTCAATTCCCGGCTGCTCAAATAGAACGCACACAGGCAGTGGAGGGAAGGGAATGAACAGAACTGGAATGAGGAGAGAAACAGAATTCGAGGGATTCCGGTTGCCTCGTTATGAGCCCATGTCCCAAACATAATCCCTCAGGAAAGGCAAGGTGGAAGGTTCCAGGAAGATCGGGTTGTAGGAGGTCAAGGAGATGGTTCAACAAGAAAGGGGGCACACAAGAAAGTGGATCAAGGAAGCTGCGTGGAAAAAGGCGTGGGGATTTGGCAGGACATGGAAATACATAGGTGGGTGAGACTTGGGAGGAAGAGGCAAGAAGGAACGGCTCGAACATTGTTCTGGCGAGATGGGAGGTCCATGGGGCATGCATGGGTAGCATACATGGGTTATGCATGGGTAGCATACGTGGGTTATGCATGGGTAGCATGCGGGGAGGGTTTTATAAATAGCATGCGTGATGCACGCATGGGGTATGCATGGGGAGAACGCATGGGGTATGTATGGGGAGGATGCATGGCGTATGCATGGCGTATGCATGGGGTATGCATGGGGGTATGCATGGGAAGCATGAATAAGGTATGCATGGGGAGCAGCATGCATAGGGTATGCATGAGCAGCACTCCTGGCACTCACTGGGATGATGCCGAGGCATGGGCCGCCCATCTCGCCCCAGAACCCTGCGACCTGGTCGTACCTGCAGCAGCATCATTCCCACACCCAGGAGAATTAGAATTAAAGCAGACTTATGTCACTTTCCTTGGAGGATGTAAAGCAAAACGGCAGGAAGACATAACACAGACATGCAGCGGCACGCAATTATGCTTCATAATAAGATAAAGTGGAGAACGAAAAGGAGAGGAAAAGGGGGGAAGGGGAGTTGGCGGAGGGGGAATGGGAGGGGCGGGAGGGGGGGAGGGGGAGGGGAGAAAATGCAAGATTTAAAAGCATGCAAGAAACTAATTGATTTTCTGAATTCCTGCACTCACCAGTAATTGCCTGGGTGAATGTTCCCTGCTCGTTGCTCCACCACAGAAACATAGTCATCCCGGATTGGCTCCCCATTCACAATCACTCTCCGCGCATACGTCGCCCGTTCCTCCCCCCCACTCCCCCCTCCTCCCCCCATGCCACCCCCCTCCCTTGGCCCTCGGGGGGAAGGACTCGGCATGCCTCCACTGGAAGACATATCTCCAGATTCAAAGCTGCTCTGTCGCTGATAGATCATCCTTCTTGACCCGCTCACCCCTCCCCCTCTCCCTCCGCCTCCCCCTCTTCCGCCTCCCCTTCCGCCCCCATACCCCTCTGCTCCGCTCACAGGGGAGCTAAGATCCGATTCTGATTCTGGCCGCATGTGGTGGTAGAAACTGCCGGCCGCGTGCCGCCCGGCCGACTCCTGGCGAATCACAACAGTGCTCTCCGAATCCGCGTTGGACGGCGTGCGCCCGTGCTGACCTGGATTGTGCATCTGCTGACCGCCAAACCCCCCACCGGGACGCTGCATGCGAGGAGAAAGCGGGGGCGCTCCCCCTCCGCCTCCCCCTCCCCCCATCCCTCCCCCCATGCCTCTCCCAAACCCTCCCCCGCTAGGCAACCCTTGCAGCAGCCTAGGAGACCTGGGAGGCTGCTGCTGCTGCTGCTGCTGCTGCTGCTGCATATAATCATTCTGCTGATACTCACTCCCGCTATCCGCCACGTCAGGGTTATCTGAAAACCCCTCCCCGCCGCTAACCCCGCCGGCAGCAGCAGCAGCAGCGGCAGCAGCAGTGCGGGGGTCTGCTGGGTTGACTCGGAAGCGTGAGACGCGCATGCACTTCCCGCAGCGGAGCTTCTGAATGCCCTTCTTGGCCGGCGGGAGCGCTGCTGGTACCTCCAATAGCTGAGAGCAGCGCTGGCACTGGTGGGGGGTGAGAGAGAGGGGAGGGGAGGGGAGGGGAGGAGAGAGAGCAGGGACGGACCGGAGGGGAGGTACAGAGAGAGACGGGAGGAGAGAGAGGGGAAGAGAGGGAGGAGAGAGGGAGTGAGACGCGCATGCACTTGCCGCAGCACAGCTTCTGAATGCCCTTCTTGGCCAGCGGGAGCGCTGCTGGGACCTCCAATAGTTGAGAGCACCGCTGACACTGGTGGGGGGTGAGAGAGGGGAGGAGAGGGGAGGGGAGGAGAGAGAGCAGGGACGGACCGGAGGGGAGGTACAGAGAGAGATGGGAGGAGAGAGAGGGGAAGAGAGGGAGGAGAGAGAGGGGAAGAGAGGGAGGAGAGAGGGAGTGAGACGCGCATGCACTTGCTGCAGCACAGCTTCTGAATGCCCTTCTTGGCCAGCGGGAGCGCTGCTGGGACTTCCAATAACTGAGAGCACTGCTGACACTGGTGGGGGGGAGGTGAAGAGGCGAAGACGGGAGGAGAGGAGAGAGGGGAGAAGAGGGCGGGAGAAGAGGAGAAGAGGAGAGGAGAAGCGAAGGAGAGAGGTGGAAGGGGGGTGAGGAGAGTGGTGGGGGATTGGGGAGGGAGAGAGGGAGTGAGACGTGCATGCACTTGCAGCAGAACAGATTCTGCATGCCCTTTTAGCGCCGAGGAAGGGCCGCTGGGGTTTTCAGAACGTAAGAGCAGCGTGGATGGGTGGGCGTGTTGGGGGCGGAAGAGGAGGGGCTGAATCGGCAGAGTCGAATAATTTTGTTTGTATGAGCAACTCGCGGCGCAAGGGCGAGCAAACAACGTTCGCTTTGGGGTTGTCAACGAGGGCGAAGGAAAACGTTGCGTGGAACGAGGCTGTGACTGATGAGGTTGCGCGAAGTGGAAAGGCCCGACCTCGCGAAAATCGCAACGGTCTGCAACCAGCCAGGGTTCTTCTTTCCGTCTGCGAATCTTCAGCTTGCTTCGCGAAAGCAGCTTCGTTCGCAACAGCAGTTTGCTGTAGCTTCCCGCAAGTATTTGTTTCGCAGCAACCTTTTTTCGCCGCATTACATTTTGTTTGTTGCCTTGGGCTGTTGGTACGATGCGATTATCATGCATCCGTTCTGCTAACACGCTTTTTTTATTCCCGAAGGACAACGAATTGCCCGCTAATTTTTTTCTTAGTCGTTCGTGCAAAACCGCTCCCCTGCGGCGTTTTGGGCAACGAACCAGGGGTACCAGGGGTACCGAACCCTAAACTGATAAAGTCAGATCGAGATTGAAGGGCATAAAGCGCGAGAACGAGAAGCAGGGGATCAGAACGACAACTACCGAAAAGAGGACAGAGGACAGTCGGGGGAATAAGATAAAACAGCGGAAAGGACAGTCGGGGGGATAAGATAAAACAGCGGAAAGGACAGTGGAGAGAGGAAAGGAGAGGGTATGAGAGGATAGAAGCCAGAGCTCTTACCTGGACGACTTGCAGGCTGCCGGGAGGAAAGAGACGAGGAAGGGGAGCTTCTATAGGTAATGACAAGGGAAGAGTAAGCGCGCGAGAGCTCTTACCTGCACGACTTGCGGGCTGCCCGGAGGGGGAAGCATGGGGAGTTCCGACGGGTCCACCTCCGCCTTTCCCGCCTTCCCCTGCGCCGCCATCCCCCCCGCTTCCGCCGCGCCCTCCAAGCGCGGATTCACCGACCGGCTGCGCGGATACGCGCCCCCGCCGGGCCCCCCTTCTGACGCGTCCGAAGTGTAGTAGTGCTCTTCCCCCATGCTCATGCGCCCTCCGCCCATTCCCCTTCCGCCAGGCGCATGCGGGGGCATTCCGCCGCCCATTCCCCCCATGGCCATCCCCCCGCCCGCCATGCGCCCGCCTGCGCCCATCATCCCCATGCCGGTAGATCGCGACCGTTGCATGTTCTGGTGGTAACCGTCTTCGCCGTACATCCCGTCGCTTTCGTCGTTGTACTCTCCGCCTCCCTCCATGTACCCGCCTTGCGAAAACCCGCTCCCCGCGCGTTGGCGGTACGGACTGCCCGGACCCGCCCCCATCCCCCCCATTCCGCCCATTCCGCCGCGCCCTCCGCCCGCCACCATCTGCTGCGCCTGGGTCCTCCGCGGGGTGATCATCCCCCCAACACCCATTCCCCCAGTCGCGTGCGGGTTCTGTCTTAACGGCGACCGGTGCCGACCGTCAGTGGCCGTTAGCGACCGTCCGATCTCCGGCTCTCCGCCGCCAAACTGCCCGCCTCCGCCGCCTCCGCCAGCGCCTCTCCCCGCACCAGGTCCGCGCGGAGTGGGCGCTTTAGTTCCGACCGTCATGCTCCGCCCAAACTGGTCCGCCAAAGGGTCTTCCACCCCCGCGCCGACCGCGCCCACCCCCCTGCGCATTCCGCCTTCCGGTCCGCCCACGGACGACGAGTGTGGAAGCTTCCCCCGCCCACCCCTCCCGGCGCCCATGCCTGGCCCTCCGGCATGCGGCCCCCCCGCGCCTGCTGCTCTAACTCCGCGCGGGGGCGTTTTGTTGTTCGGCGCGGGGGCGACCATAGACATAGTGCGCTTATAACGGGGCTCTGCCGGTTGCTCTTCTTGCTGCGGAGACGGCTGGTAGATCATCGAGTTAATCCTCGTGAATTGCGCCTGAGGGGCTCCGCCGCCGCCGCCGCCGCCGGCTACGCGGCGTCCGCGGCCAGGGTTGCGCGCGGGGGGACCGTCCCCTCCTCCTCCCCCTCCGCCGGGGGCCATCCGGCGAGGCTGCGCGTAGGGGGACATGGGCCCGCCTTGCTCCTCTCCGCCCGACAGTGGTTGAACGTAACCACGTTGCCGACTGGTGGCCATCTGGTTACCACAACCCAACAAATATCTGTTCTATTTAATAACAGAACGTTGAATAAATTGAGTGTATTTATCAGGCAGAGCGCTGATACTATCGTTAGTGGGAAGCTGCCTCTTGAAATAATTATCGGAACGGATACTAGACGGTGGGAAAGAGAGGACGTAAGCTGCTGGAATGACTCAAAACACTTGCCAACCCGTGGATGACTAGAGTGAGACGACTCAAAACGGTCCTGCTACGAGCCGTAACTGTGAGAACTAGGAAAGCTAAGGAGGGCCGAAAGCGCCATTGCGCGGTACGCTTCTATTGAAATGAAAGAGGGAACAGAAATGGAAGGCCGATCGTAAAGCGGGCAATAAGTGACCCCGCTAACAGTTCTGCAACGAAGCACGACAAGATCGTCAAGTGCTTGACAACTAGTAGTTCGATATTCTCAGGGACCGGTTTTAAAGTGAAGCTTTTGCGGATGAACTGCTATCAGCCAGTTTTAGACGCACGTGAACTATAAGTGTAGCTTCATAAATACAGCTCGACCACGACCGCAGACGACGCGACTCCGGCTAGTCTCTTATGTACCGGCACAGCAAATTAGGTCTACGGTTTCGCGAGAAAGTTAGCAAATTGCTCACTGTCTACGCACAGGCGAACACTAAGGAGGAGCCAAGGAAGGAAACTACAGCGGAGAGTGACCTAACAGATGTGCAGAAATCGCATTGGTTTAGTGACCTATGGTTAGGTTAGGAGACTCCGTTCATAATGAACTGAACTCCAGTTGCACAACGCCTCGAGTTGCGGCAACTATTGGCGTGGCATCCAGCTCATTGCTCTGCTGGCTTCCGCAACGAGACAACCCTCTCCACCTACTTTCGCTGGACCTGCCCAAAGGAGCAGAACCTATCAGCCTGCCAGTGATTGGGTCCGTGCGTGTATGCGTGCAGCTCCTCTCTGCTCTCCTCGCTCCCCATTTTCTCGTTCAGTGGCGTTTTCTCATTTTGTGGAATGGCGGTGGTTGTTTGTGGTGTGGTGGAGAAAAGAGAGGCAGAAGGGGGTGCTTTCAATGCAAGAGAGTACATATGCGTGGCGGAGAGAGAAGAGGTTGTTCAAGGTGAGATGCTTACATTTGTCGGTTCTGTGCCCGTCATTCTCCTCGGCGTGTTGTGGCGGCTTCCGTTCCGTACCACCCACCATCCCACTGGTGATGATGCTAAGTTTTCCCACCCGAACGTTTTCTTTTAGCTTCTCTATTCCATTCTCCGTACATCGGAGAGTCTAATGTAGTTCATATTTCGCACATAACAGGGAGGGGTTCCCAAGATCTAGAATGTGTTCGTGGGAATCGAAAACAGTAATCTCGAGAAATTGCTCATTTTGGAACCCTCCATCCTCGTCAAGCCGAATTGTCGTCTCCCGTACCTCCATCCTCCCACACTTCCGCCACACTGATCTGCACCAACCATCAGCTTCGCTTCGCATTCCCCTCATTTCCCCCAAACCGCGTTGGTTGGGGGGCCAACCCCTCTCTTTGGTGGGGATCCCCGACGCGCGCGCATTGCGTTATATGTATTTGCGCTGCGCACATAATTCCGCTCCAGCGCCTGCTACCCTGACATCCACGACGTGCGCGGAATGGGTTCACAGCACGGGAGCAGCCAACCACAGCTGCTGCTCTCAGCGAAAGGACAGCCACAATTGGTTCTGACAAGTGATGTTTCGGGAAAGCACAATGCTCCTTTCACAGAGTGCCACGTCGTACTGAGATTTGGAGCAGGACGGTTGAGGCTTCATCATGTAACTCGTTATGGGCTAGTTTGTGCTAACGATGGTTTAGCTAATGTGGGTTTACATAGTCTAAACTATGGGTGAACTGTCATTTACATTCACCACCTACGTTAGACATATCAATATATCACGGAACAATATCTTCCATATTGGTTACAAAAAGCATACTAGAGAAATATATAGCAAAAGTTGCCAACTTACACCAATCCTACAGAATTGATGTTGAGACTCATCCATCCATCCATGCTAGAGTGATACCAGCCCTATGGGTCGCTTCTTTCCAACTCATCACCAAGTCTCCCCCTCCAGCACAAAGTGTGTTTGGTCCTCTGATACCATGTACAAGAGCCGTTCCAAGCAACCTGATGACGAGTTTGCATCCCTGCATCACTGCACTCCTGCCAACCGCGCCCAGTCCACAAACTGGCTGCTGCCATAAATGTTATTAGCAAACCTCACTGCCACCGTAAACGAGCCGGATAGCCATGGCAGGCTCCGAGCCACCGCCGAGCCATCAACCAGCCTCTCCAAACCTGTGACGACCTGGTACCTAGGGTTTGAGGAAATTGCCATGAAAGCTCCCCAAAGGAGGGCAGTTTTGAAGAGCGGTGGTGGTTTGATGTGGCTGTCCTCTGTATGAGCAAGCTCTCCCTTCTGACGCACGCTTCTGAAATCATTGGCAGAGCGGGAGAAACAAAGAGGAGGATATTGGAATATGTGAATTCGTATGGAATGCTCAGGTGGGATGTGCTGGGAGCGAACGGGAATGAAACACAAGCCTTTCAGCACTCCCGAGCAAGCAGTGCCGATGCTGTAACATTGTAACAGAGCTATAAGGGTACTCCTCCAATGACAATGCTACTCTTGAAAGCGAAACTACAGCACGTACCTCTTCAGATTCATCACGCCATTAGCGATCCCCTGACCCAGAAGGCCCGATGAGAAGCCAAACCCTCCATACTCAACGCCCTGGCATTGTGAAGAGAGGGAGGAAACAGGGAAGGGGATGGAGGTGGATGAGGAGAGGACAGCTTTCGAAAAGCAAGCTCGGGACGATTGGAGGTGTTGGGGAAAGAAGAAACTTCGGTGGTAAGCTTGATGGCTATGTAGCAAAGTGTCCCTGCACTGTCACATGAAATCAGTTTTATTTCACAAACAGGGCAGCGAGGGAATTGATGCACGACGGAGATAATGGAGGAGCTTTGGGCGAGAAAAGTTTGGGTTGGGATACGCGAGCAGATTTATCACCTTGACGAAGAGAGTGACAGTTCGTTGGGCAGCCGAAAACTTATGACCCGGAAGGGATGCCTCAAACACACTGTTATCAAAACGAGGGGGGCAGGAGTGGGGACATAGGAGCAACGGGACATAAGAGGGAAATGAAAGTAAGAATCAGCCATACGTGACAAGAGACCGTTTTCTAAATGGCCCAGAAATCGTTAACAGGGGAAAATTAGAGTCAAGGCAAGAGCACACAGTGGATCAAGGCTCCAATGAATTCGGGTTTCAATGACCTTAGCCAATCACTTTACTGACCTGCTTGGGAGCGCCGAGAGCGCAGCAGAAACCCCACGCGGCAAAATGCGCGGGAACCGTCCACCAGCTGCTGACGTGGCGAATCTCGCGGCTGGCGCGAGCGAGCCCACGACGGCGCCGCCCATAATGATTCCGACGAGCATATCCGAGAGGTAGAGGTCGAACTCCTTCCAGAAATCGTCGCCTCGCTTCTGCACTTCTGCGAACGTCGCGCACGCGCAGTCGATGGCGATCTGAGGAAAACGAAACATTTGCGAAAGCGTCAGTAGGATGTAGTAGTAACTCAAGTGGAACAGCGAAGGACGAGAGCGAGTTCGCAAACGGACTCCATCAGGCAACTCCGTTAACCACGCGACCCCGACTCGATCGATTTACTCACCTCCGTGAAAACCTTGAACAGGAACGACGGATCCATCAGCAGCCGGTTGCGAAGCGCCGCGCAGTTGCTTATAGCGGGGCCCAGAGACGAGTTCTGCAGGTCCATGAACCTCTGTAGAATCACTTCCGATATACCATGCTCCCGTGCGTGTAGCAGCATATCTTCTGGAAGCGTTACGCCCTTCCGCAGCAAAACCGCCTCGACGCGCGGCCATCCTAAGAGCGCGCCGAAATCCCCCCCTCTCCCGTTCTCGTCTCCGCCAGCATCCCCCCCGCCGCCTCCGCCGCCTCCGCTTCCCCCAGACCGCCCGTCCCCGTTGTTTCCGCCGTCGTCGCCGTTTCCGGCCCGAAATGATCCGCCGCCTCCCCCGCCTCTGCCCGTGTCCGTCATTGCGTCCGGCTCTTCCGCGACAGGTGGCGGCGGTGCAAGGATGGCGGCTTGCGCGCGGAGAGTGTTCGCGCGGTGCCCCCCGTCCTTCCGCCAGCTTTTACCAGAATTTCCAGCGGGACTTGCGCCGGAACTGCCGGCGATGTCGCGATCCAGATTTGAGACGACGACGAAACTGACGGCGGCCGGCGAGGCTGTAACGGTTAGCCGACTGGAGAAGGTAGAGTAGAATGAGCAAGCGTCAACTCCGGGCATCCGGAGGGTGCTACCGAGCGCGGAAACACAGGCGGAACCTTGAGCCGCGGGAGGCGTGGAACGACAGGCGGCGACGGGCGCGGGGAGTGCTGCGGGGAGTGTTCCGCGCATGTGCGCGACTGAGGAAACGTTGATCCGAACAGCCATGGCTATAACGAGGATAATCTCGATGAACGGTGTCGTAAGAAAACCTAAATGTCTCACCAGTGGTTAGCGATAATGTATGTTGCTGCTCCTCTTGACTGATGGCTCAACGCTTCGGTTTAGGCAGAATGCGAGCTTACGAGGAATTAAATACGGCCACGAAGTGTAAGTACAGAGGCGGTCCTCTAAGGTTTTTCACTCGCTTGCAAGCGCTGCGGAGTTCAGTGCCGTCGCAGCGTACGCGGATTCACTGCCGGATCGACGTGACGTGTCACTTGTAATCCCTTGCGCGATTCGCTTTCGGAATCCCGGAAAGATTCGATCCCACGTTTTGACTTCGTCCCGTTTCCGTTTCGAAAGGCCGTCCGTTCGGTTTCGGTCGAGGTACGAGAAGCAGGCTCCTTCCAGCTACAGATGTTCACTCTTCGCGGCGGCTACTACGTGTGTCGACGGTAGTGGAAAAATGAGGAGTCACTTGGACCAGAATGGTCGAAGGCTACCAAACGATGCGAAAGTGGCTCGATTGAAGAGACGAATCGAGCCTTGCGGAAGGTGCATGCACTATTTAGGTTGAGAGGAAGAAAAAGGATCAGATGGTCTGGCCTTCTGAAATCGTGAAAGCGATTTTGCGCTGTTATCAGCTGAAGCCGACAGGTAAACCCAACACGACATGTGATCAGAATCGGACCAGGAGTGGATTGAGCAAATGAAAAAGCAGCGAGAATCGAGTGCGAGACTGGGAGAGGGACGAGGATGAGGGAGAGCCGACTGAGACAAGCCATCGGCTGACGCCATTTCTTGTGGCGGCGGCTGGCGCTACTGCCATGTGGGAATTTGCGAACAAATCTGAACCAGCAGTGCGCCAGGCGCCGCTAATTCGCCGACCTGGAGGGAACCAACCGTCCTGCAGAACCACCAATCGCGCTGTTTGCGAAAAGGTTTAGCGAATTAACGCCGCACGATGGCCAAGCACATCTGTCGACCTGGAAACTGGAGGCTGTGATACGAAATTGTTATGCGACGCGGAAATTCGCGGCCCGATGCAGGGATGTGGTGTGGTGGGGTGAGGTTATGCTGACGCATTGCCACCGCTGCGCAGCTGGAAACTGGGACCACGTGCAAGGTGAGGGAGCAGCGAGCCCAGTTCCCAGCATTGCTGGAGTAGGCCCGAGTGCCAAAATGTTGACGTGGCTTCGCGAGGTGGACTCGAAGGTGAATGTAGATGACAGTTCGAAGGAATTACAACTTGTATACTAGTGTTATGAGTTGTGAAAGGAAAGAGTGCGCAGAACTCAATAATGCGGAAGTGATTACAACGTCTGAGAACACAACCAGGCCTAGGACTAATATAGCGAAGCTAGCTAGGCCGAGGTCGCGGGGTCGCGAAATGGTTGGGTGCAGGTTCGGGGTTGGAAAACCCGAAGGCGACGCGATGGTGGTTCGGAAGGCGAGGTCGGCGGACCGAGCCTGGTTCTCCGAAAACCGAGGTTGTACGCGTACAGTGTGACCCAGTAAGGAATCCGGAAAAATTCCTTACACTACCCCCCCCTTTAAGAAAGGTGGTGAATATCCGAGACACCTCGGCGGGCCAGGTAAGCATCCACAACCGGATGTCCCAGGAGCGAATCAGCAGCGACATACGTGTCGTCTTCGCTCGTGCGTTCTTTCCAGCGAAGCAGAAATTTCACCGAGCGGCCGGCGGCAGTCACGTCCACGCGATGGTTGAGAATCTTCCAAGGTTCCAGCGTCGGCTCTGCCACGGGGCGTGTGGTCGGCGCGAGAGTTGGCCGAGCAACAGTTGGCGACTGCGGTTGTTCGTAGTGACGCAGCAGGCTGACGTGGAAAGCGTCATGTATTTTCCAATCGTCGGGCAGCAGCAGCTTCGCGGTGACAGGTGTCACCATCTGGATGATACGAAATGGTCCCACGTATCGGGGCCGGAGTTTCGCGGGCTGCGGCAGCCTGAGGTTCTTGGTGTCTAGAAGCACAATTTGCCCTGCGCGGAAAGGTAAATTCCGTCGATGTTTATCCGCCTGGCGACTGGCCGTGGTATTAGCTTTGCGAATGAAATCGGCTGCTTTCGTGCGGGCTGTCTGCAGCTCCGTGACAAACTGCTGCGATCGTGGTACCGGATTGTACACAGTTGTTGAAGAGGGTACCACGGGGTCTATCCCGTAATTCAGGAAGAAAGGCGATTGTTTAGTCGTGGCCGAAGGGGCGTTGTTGTACGCGAATTCCAGCATCGGCAGCGAATCCTCCCACTTGCTAATATCTGGGCAGTTGGTGCGAATCAGTTGCTCCATGGTCTGATTTGTCCGTTCCGTCTGTCCGTCGGTATGACGACGAAAACTGCAGGCGGGTACCGTACTGTGCCCACGTCTCCTGCCAGAACTTCGACGTAAATTTCGGATCACGATCGCTGATGATCGCCGAGGGTAGCCCGTGTAGGCGTACGACGGTGGAGATGAACAGTTTGGCTGTATCTTCGGCTGTGATCGTCGTTCGGCATGGGGCGAAATGCGCCATTTTCGTTAGGCGATCGACGACGACCATCACCGAGTCGTTGCCACTCGTGCCAGCTGGAAGCCCTGTGACGAAATCCATCGTCACCTGTTGCCACGATCGTTCGGGTGGCGCGAGGGGTTGCAGCAGTCCGGCTGGCCTTTGTCGCGACGACTTCATTGCTTGGCAGGTCGGGCAAGTTGACACGTAGCGCTGCACGTCGGTTTGCATGTCCGGCCAGTAATAATTCCGCTGCAGCAGCTTCAGTGTTTTGTCGGTGCCGAAATGCCCGGAAAGGTTGGAGTCGTGAACCTCCTGCGTCAGCAGCTCCCGTAAAGGCTGGTATGCTGGTACCCAAATCCGGTTCGTACCGGCTTTTAGGTAGTACTTGCCGTGCGGTGTGGCAGCCTGTTGTTGCGGGTTCCGAAAAAATCTGTCGATCTTGTAGCCGTGGGTGAATAGTCCCGTCAGCATCGGGTTGGTATGGGCGATTAGTACCGCCGCGTTTTGCATGGATGGTCTGGTGAGGGCGTCGGCGATGTTGTTGGCGCCTTTCTTGTACGTGATGGTGTACCGAAAATTGGACTCGAGGAAGTCCAACCACCGGATTTGTCGCGGGTTGAGTGTCGGTTGTGTGCGCATGTACTGTAGCAATTTGTGGTCGGTCCGAATTGTCACGTCGGCTCCCGTGAGATAGCAGCGCCAGACGCGAAATGCATGGACGATGGCCAGCATCTCTTTGTCGTGGACTGGGTAGTTGCGCTCGGGTGGCTGCATCTTGCGTGACTCGTAGGCGATGGGTTGCAGCCCCTGGCCGAAGTCCTGTAGCAGGACGGCGCCGACGGCGAAATCGCTGGCGTCCGTGATGACTTCGAACGGTCGAGATGGGTCGGCGAGGCGGAGTACCGGGGGCGAACCCAAAATGTTTTTGAGGGCGTCGAAGGCGGACTGCTCCTTCTCCCCCCACCGGAAATCGCTGTCGTGATGCAGCAGGTCGGTCAGCGGCTTGGTTATCCCTGCCATGTTAGGTACAAAACGACGAACGTAGTTAACAAACCCCAGAAAACTCTGCAATTCAGGGATATTAGTAGGCGGCTTCCACTTAACGATGGCGTCCATTTTACGCGGGTCGATTTTGATCCCTTCGCCAGAAACCACATGCCCCAAAAATTCCAATTCCGGCTTCAGAAATTCGCACTTAGACCCCTTCGTAATCAGCCGATGCCCCTGTAAACGCCGGAACACCTCCTCTAAATCCCACAGATGGTCCTCTTTTGTCGCGCTGTACACCAGGATGTCGTCCAGATACACGATGACATTCTTGTCCAGCATGTCCCGAAAAATCCCATTCATGGTGAGCTGGAACGTCGAGGGCGCGTTGGTCAGACCGAACGGCATCACGGTGAACTCGTAACTGCCGTAGCGTGTGCGAAAAGCAGTCTTCGGGCAGTCGTCGGCGAACACGCGAATTTGGTGGTAGCCTCCTCGCAGGTCTATCTTCGAGAAGTATCGAGCTCCGCGAAGTTGATCCAGCAGATCGTCAGTTCGCGGGATCGGGTAACGCGACTTTATCGTGACCCGATTCAGCGCCCGATAATCAATGCACATGCGCAGGCCCCCGTCCTTCTTCGGTGTGAACAATATCGGCGCTGCATACGGCGACGTGCTTGGCCGGATGAATCCTTTGGCGAGCAGGTAATCCAGCTGGGCCCGCAACTCGGCGAGCTCTGGTTGGCTGAGCCTCCACTGTGACCGAACAGTAGGTTGCGCTCCTGGCTCCAGCTGGATCCGATGATCCTCAGGCCGTTGGGGGGGCAAGCCATTCGGGAGGTCATCCGCGAAAATTTCGGGATACTTCCGAATAATGCTTGCCAGTTCCTCGGGGACTGCCGCGCAGAGGGTGTCGATGTCCGCGATTTTCTCGGAAGCTGCCACCTCGTACAGGTGCACCAAGAAGGCCTGAGCTCCGCTGTTCATCGCACGCTGCATGTTGACCGCGTTGACACGTGTCGTCACCGGCTCCGGCTCCGTCCATTTCGGAAGCGTCGTCTTCCCTCCGTATCCTCGCACGACGCACGCCCCAGTCATCCAGTCGATCGTCGGATTGAAGCGCTGCAGCCAATCCCTCCCCAGCAGCACATCGCAGCCGTCCAACGTCGTCGCCAACATCCTCATGCCAAACCCGAATTTGTCGCCGCACTGTATCCGAATTTTTCGCGCCTCATCTCGGATGGCCAGCGGTGTCCCGTCCACCAACCTACCATCGATCTCTGGCAGACACCTGGTCAGCTTCACCCCATTTTTTTTGGCCGTTGCCAGGTTGACGAGACTGTGGCTCGCCCCACCGTCAACGAAGATTTTTATTTTATAACCGTTAACCCTCCCTACCACCAGCACAGGGTAGTCCACGTGTTCACCCACGTTATTCGTCCGGTTCTGGTCGATAGCTCTGATCGGTACCACGACCCGGTGTGGATGGTGATTGTCGGGCGACAGGGTCTCGTCAGTAGGTGGCCCTTCTGCTACTGACTCGTATCTTTTCCCGACCCTTCTCCGTCGTTCTTCTTCCCCTGCTTAAGCCTCGGGCAGTCTTTTTTCAGGTGGCCCAGCTGGTTGCATAAAAAGCACGGCCCAAGGGCTCGGCTAGGTGCATCCACGCCGTTGATCGTGGGCTGCTGAGTCGGTCCACGAAATCGAGGGCCCTCCCGGGAGCTCGATCTCGCCCACTGCATCAGCGCATCCGTTGACTCGGCTTCCCGGACGGCGTCGTTGAAGCTGCGTGGCCGGGTTCTTCGGACCTCGTACTGTATCTCGTATTTCAGGCCCGCCACGTAGCGATCCAACCGCTCCGCATCGCTCATGTCGTCCACTTGGTCCGCCAAGTTGCAGAATTTGCTGGTGTAGTCTTGGACTGAAGTCAGCTGCTTCCAGGTACGCAGCTGCATGCGAGCAGAGTCCGAGGCGGATATGTGCTCGAATCTGGTTCGCAAGGCGGCGCCCCACTCCTTCCATGTGCGTATCGTGGCCGTCCCAAAAATCGATGCTGCCTGATGCGTGACAGGTGTTGAAGTCCCGTCGTTTGCACGTGCTATTCCTGTCGAAGTCCCTTCGTGCTGCAGCGTTCGCCTCCACCACTCCAGCGCAGGTCCTCGCAACAGTGAAACTGCGAAATTAATGCGGGTGGCATCGTCATAAATCATGGCGGCATTGAAAAATACCTCCACGCCGAACAACCATGCAGAAACAGTGACGAACTTGTCACTTGGGTTAAACGGGGGCGGGTTTGTCGGCTTGATTTTAACGAAAGCCGTTGCTGCCATCGGGGCCGTTGGCATCGCTGCTGGTGTCGCCGCCGTCGTCGCTGCCGCACGTGTCGGTGCTGCACGCAACTGTTGCGGTGACTGTTGCTGCTGCGCCTGCCTCGCCTCGTCCGCATCCATCTCGCCTTCCAGCTCGCTCCAGACCCGCTCATCTGGTGCAGTGCTGCTACTTGCGTCGTCCACGGCAGGCGACTCCTGGCGCGCTTCACCACGCGCCTAGTGTAGTTCGGCGTTTTCCTCCCGAAGACGCGCCATTTCTGCAGACATCGTCTGCATGTTGGCCTGCATCATCCGGAACTGTTGCATGAACTCGTTGAACTCCGCCTGGTCCATGTGTCGCAGGCTTCGTCTAACGGGCAGGGGGTGGCTAGCGATTTTTCTGACTTCGGTGAAGGCGTTAATGCTATCGTAGTCGGAGTGGAATAATCAGATCTATTCCACGGGCCGACCGCTTAACAGCCCACCAAGTCTATCGCTCCCCTTCTACAAACTACCCCGGAAACGCGAGGGTAACCTAGGACTTTAGGCTCTGATACCAAGTGTTATGAGTTGTGAAAGGAAAGAGTGCGCAGAACTCAATAATGCGGAAGTGATTACAACGTCTGAGAACACGAGGCCTAGGACTAATATAGCGAAGCTAGCTAGGCCGAGGTCGCGGGGTCGCGAAATGGTTGGGTGCAGGTTCGGGGTTGGAAAACCCGAAGGCGACACGATGGTGGTTCGGAAGGCGAGGTCGGCGGACCGAGCCTGGTTCTCCGAAAACCGAGGTTGTACGCGTACAGTGTGACCCAGTAAGGAATCCGGAAAAATTCCTTACAACTAGAGAGCATTCAACGACTGTGGATATGATGCATGTTATAGTGTATTATGTCCTCTCGTCCCCCTCTTCAGACAAAAATTTCATTCCCAAGTTTGAAAACCAGAGTCGTTCACAGGTTTGCCAATTATCCACAACCAGTAATCTACACATCAGTATGATGCATGATGTTCAACATGTCAAAGTATATGCATGTTATATATGTGTAGGCTGTAGTGGGGTAGCCAATATGGGGTGTCAAAACATATGCATAATTGTATCTAGGCTATATTGGGGCTAGCCTTAGGGGGTACACAAATAGTCTCGACACTCTAGTCTTGTACCCCAATCTTCACCTAATCATCATCATTCTCGTTCCCTAGCTAGTGATTCTAACATGGTATTAAGAGCACAATGCTCCTTAGGACCGATTTTTTAAAAGGGCCCACCACTACTATTTCGATCTACTGCCCGAGTCGCGCCCCTAGGAGAAATGCGAAATTCGAAACGTGCTCTAGGCGAGACGGTTCCCTAGACGCGATTTTTTTCCCTCCTAGTCACGTGCGACCCCCCCCTGAACGCGTAGGCCCGTCGCGAAGCCCGTACAGCCCACGTAGGCCCGTCGCGAAGCCCGTACAGCCCGCGTAGGCCCGTCGCGAAGCCTGTACAGCCCGCGTAGGCCCGTCGCGAAGCCCGTACAGCCCGCGCCAGGCCGTCGCGCAGCCCGTACAGCCCGCGCCAGGCCGTCGCGCAGCCCGTACAGCTCACGTCAGGCTCGCACCCAGCGCGTAAAGCCCGAGCCAGGCCCGCACGCAGCCCTTACAGCCCGCGACTGGCCCGCACGCGGCCCGTGTTACTGCTACTCACTGCTGCTGCTACTGAAGCTAGTGCTGCTACAACTAGTGCTACTGCTGCCACTGCTACTACGGCACTTGCTACAGCTACTATTGTCTGAAACTCCTCCAGCTACAGCTAGTGCTACTGCTGCAGCTCCTACTACTACACTTGCTACAGCTAGTGCTACTGCTGCAGCTCCCACTCCAGCGCTTACTGCAGCTGCTCCTGACTGAAGCTACTGCTGCTACAGCCCCTGAAGCAGCCGCCCCTGGTGCAGCCGCCCCTGGACCCTCGAGCAGCCGCCCCTGGAACCAGAGCAGCCGCCCCTGGCCCCTGAAGCAGCCGCCCCTGGTGCAGCCGCCCCTGGACCCAGAGCAGCCGCCCCTGGTGCAGCCGTCCCTGGTGCAGCCGCCCCTGGCCCCTGAAGCAGCCGCCCCTGGTGCAGCCGCCCCTGGACCCAGAGCAGCCGCCCCCGGCCCCTGAAGCAGCCGCCCCTGGTGCAGCCGCTTTGCACGCCCTCGCGTGCCCCTAGCGTACCGGCCCCGCCCCACTAGCCCGCCCTTGCTGGCCCCGTGCGACCAGGCCCCGCCCTAGCTAGCTCGCCACCTCGTGCCCCGTGCGGACTGCCCTGCACGCCCTCACGTGCCCCACCTCGAGTAGCCGCTGCCTAGCCGAGCCGAGCCGCCCCACCGAACCGCGTCACCCGGCCCGAGCCGCGCCGCCCTACCGAGCCGCGCCCCTGATTCTGTCACTGCTACTGTCACTACTGCTGTTTCTGCTACTACTACTGCTACTACTCCTACTGTCACTATGGCTAGCCCTCCTGTGCTAGCTTTCGATGCTGAGGGCCGCCCAGTGAAGTTTGACACCTGGCTCGATGACCTGCACCTATTCCTACAGCTCACTGCCAAGGAAGACATCTCACTGTACGATCACGCCTTAGGCCATGCCACTGCCCCTGCTGCTACTGCTGACAGCACTGCCCGCTCACAGTGGCAGACTCGTGACGCCCACGCTCGCTTTGCTATTCGCAACTCCCTGCCGATAGATGAGCGCGAGCACTTTGGCCAGCACAAGACTGCACAGGCACTGTACACCGCTGTCGTTGCCCGCTACTCCTCACCTGCCTCTGCCGCGCTAGGCCGTCTCTCACTCCCCTACCTGTTCCCCGACCTGGCCTCTTTCCACACAGTCGCTGACCTCATCACGCACCTCCGTACTAGTGAGGCCCGCTTCCGTGCCGCTATGCCCGATGAGTTTCTTGCCACGAACCCCCCCCCGCTCTGGCTCACTCTCTACCACCTAGTCACCCGCCTCCCTGACACTCTGCGTGCAGTCAGGGATCACTTCCTATCTCGCTGCCCCACTGAGCTCACCATTGCCCTCCTCGAGAAGGAACTACTTGCAGCTGAGGCTAGCATAGTCACTGTAGGTGCCTCTCGTGGCGACCCTCGCACCCCTTTCTTTGAGGGTTGTTCCCCTTCCCCCCTTCTTCCCTCTGTAGCCTCTGCTTCTGCTGCCGACCTCCTTGGTGCTGAGAAGGTCGGGACTGCGTCCACTTCGAGCTGGCGCCGCAGCGGCAAGGGCAAAGGGGGCAAGGGAGGCGGAGGTGACGGCGGGGGAGGCGGTGGTGGGGGCGGTGGAGGCGGTGGGGGTGGTGGTGGGGCTGGAGGGACTAGTGGCAGCGGTGGGGGTGGTGGCGGCAGCGGCGGGGGAGGTGGCAGGGGCGGGGGCGGTGGTGGGGGCGGCGGTGTTCGTGGCGGCGGTAGGGGAGGGGGTGGTCGAGGAGGTGGCGGCGGCGGTGGTGGTCGTGGAGGCGCTGGCAGTGGCCAGAGCCAGCAGCGCACTCCGTCGCCCCAGGAGCTCCGTGAGTGGTACTCTCAGCACGGGGGGGGGGGGGTGGCCTTAGCTGCACGTACGTCATCCGCACTGGTGACCACACTGGTCAGACGTGTGGGAGGGCGCACAACACGCAGCGCTGCTTCTCTCGCCTCGACGACGCTTGGCGTACTCAGTTCCCTGATGCCACTGAGCTGCCCCGCTGGGCTGATCTGATGAAAAAGAACATTGATATCTATGCTCTAGACTTTGATGCTATTCTCACTGCCATGTATGTGATGTCTACTAGTGGAGAGGGTGCTCAGTACCTGCGTGTTCCGCCCGACCCGGGCATTCGGACCAGTGAGGCTACCGCTCTAGGTGCTAGTGAGGCTGCCGCTCCAGGTACTCGTGTGTCTGCTACCCCAGGTGCTGGTGAGGCTGCTGCTCTAGGTGCTAGTGAGTCTGCGCCCCCTGGTACTGAGTCGACTGAGGCACTACACACCTTCACACTGGACTCAGGTGCTTCTCGCTGTTTCTTTCGTGGCCGCACTGCCCTTGAGCCGCTTGCTCGGCCAGTTGCTGTCTCCCTCGCTGACCCCTCTGGGGGTCCGGTCATTGCGACCTCCTCCACTGTCCTTCCTTGTCCTGCGGTCCCGTCGGGCACACTGTCAGGTCTCCACCTCCCCTCGTTCTCTACGAACTTGGTGGCGGGTTGTGCGCTCCAGGACAGGGGTGTTCACCAGTTCACCCCTGCCTACGAGCGCGTGACACACTGCACGTGTGCTCGGACGGGCCGTCACCTGGCTACCTTCACTCGGCAGCCGGGGTCGGACCTGTACACACTGACCACTGAGTCCCCTCAGGTAGCTGCGTCTGCGTCTGCGTCAGGTCAGCTGTCGGCCCCCTGCTCGTGTCGCTCTCTGGCGCACGAGACCGTCCTCTGGCACCACCGACTTGGTCACCCGTCTGTGCAGCGCCTTCGTGCCATGCATAAACGGTACCTTGTCTCTGGTCTTCCCAGGGTTCTCCCTCCCCTCCCACCCTCGCCTGCTCCTCCCTGTCTTCCCTGTGTCGAGGGGCGGCAGCGCGCCGCTCCTCACTCCTCCTCGTTTCCCCCGACGACTGCTCCCTTGCAGACGCTCCACATGGACGTGTGGGGCCCAGCCCGCGTCCGTGGTCAGGGTCAGGAAAGGTACTTCCTGATAGTTGTTGACGACTACTCGCGCTACACCACGGTCTTCCCCTTGCGCACCAAGGGTGAGGTCCCTGATGTTTTGATCCCTTGGATCCGCGCTTCTCGTCTCCAGCTCAGCGAGCGTTTCCACTCGGACTTTCCTGTCCTGCGCTTGCACTCTGACAGAGGTGGTGAGTTCTCCTCCGACCTCTTGGCAGCCTACTGTGCGGAGCACGGCATCCGCCAGTCGTTCATGCTTCCGGCCTCTCCACAGCAGAATGGGGTTGCTGAGCGCCGCATTGGCTTGGTCATGGAGGTCGCTCGTACCTCCTTGATCCATGCGGCTGCCCCCCACTTTCTGTGGCCGTTTGCGGTCCGATACGCTGCGCATCAGCTCAACCTCTGGCCCCGTGTCTCCTTGCCGGAGACTTCCCCGACACTGCGTTGGACGGGAGAGGTTGGCGATGCGTCGCGTTTTCGGGTCTGGGGATCTCGAGCTTTTGTTCGCGATACGTCCGCGGACAAGCTCTCCTCCCGCGCTGTTCCTTGTGTCTTCCTTGGCTTTGTCCCGGACGCGTCTGGTTGGCAGTTTTACCACTCCACCTCGCGCCGTGTCCTGCCCTCTCAGGACGTCACTTTTGACGAGTCCGTGCCCTACTACCGCCCCTTCCCCTACCGCACTGCCCCGCTCCCCCCCCCGCCTCTCTTCCTCGCCCCAGGTGCTGCTATGGTAGACCCCCTCCCCCCTCAGGGTGCCGCTCCCTCAGGTGTGTCCCAGGTAGACCCGGTTGAGCCTGTCGAGGTAGCTGTCGACTCTCGTCCTGCTAGGGGTGCTGAGCCTGAGCGTGCGGAGCCTGGGGGTGCGGAGCCTGGGGGTGCGGAGCCTGGGGTTGCGGAGTCTGGGGGTGCTGAGCCTGGGGGTGCGGAGCCTGCGGGTGCTGAGTCTGGGGGTGCTGAGTCTGGGGGTGCTGAGTCTGGAGGTGCTGAGCCTGGGAGTACTACACCTGGAGGAGCTCTCTCCTCACAGCAGCTGCGTGAGTGGTACTTACAGTACTGCAGCCTCAGGAGAGGTGCCTCTGGAGCTAGGAGTGCTGCTGGAGCTGGTGCTAGTGCTTCCCCTCCTAGGCGGGAGCTGCCCTCTCCCCAGCAGCTCCGAGAGTGGTACGCGCGGCGCTGCAGTCTCCGGAGTGGCGCTCCTAGTGTCGCGGACCCTGGTGCTGGAGGTGCTACTGCTGCTGGCAGTGCTGCTGGTGCTCCTGGAGGTGCTGCTGGTGCTGGTGCTACTGACGCTGCTGGAGGTACTGCTGGTACTGGTGGTACTGCTGGTGCTGCTGGAGCTGCTAGAGGTACTCCTACTACTGGAGGTGCTGCTGGTGCTGAGGACCCGGGCGTTGGAGCTGCTGCTGGTGCTGAGGATCCGGGTGTTGGAGCTGCTGCTGGTGCTGCGGACCCGGGTGTTGGAGCTGCTGCTGGTGCTGCGGACCCTGGAGTTGGAGCTGCTGCTGGTGCTGCCGACCCTGGAGTTGGAGCTGCTGCTGGAGCTGAGGACCCTGGAGTTGGAGCTGCTGCTGGTGCTGCGGACCCAGGAGCTGGTGCTGCTGGTGTAGCTGGAGACCCTGGAGCTGAGGGTACTGGTGGTGCCTCTGCTGGTTCTGGAGGTGCTGCGCGGCCGCGGCCGTACTTCGTTCTGCTCCTTCAGCAGGTTCTTGGTCAGCCGCCTCCCCCTAGTCCTGCTCCCTCCTTAGAGTGTCCTCCGCCTGTCCAGTCGCAGTCACAGTTACCGCCTGCCTCGCCACTCCCTGGTCCTTCTCCTTACACTGGTCCGACTGGAGGTCTTACAGAGCGTCGTGAGCCTGAGTCTTGTCCTGCGTCGCCAGAGTCTCGTCGTGCGTCACCTGTTCGTGCTGCTCACACTGGTCGTCGTGTTCCGCATCAGCGTCCTCCTGCTGTCCCAGGCACTCACCAGATGGCACTTCGTCCTTCCACTGCTCCTCAGCGTGTCCCTCTGCCGTCTCCTCCTGCGTCTTCTCTTCCTGCTCTTGCTGACCCGGAGTCTGACTCCCTTCGTGCTGCCAGTCCTACTGTCACGCGTCTCCTCGCCACAGTTGTCACTGACCCTTCCTTTGAGTCCTCTGCTGCGTCTGCTCTAGTCGCTGAGTTAGTTGACTTTGCTGCCGCTTGCCGTCTAGACTACGCCGCTAGCCTTGTCGCTGAGTCTGAGTCTGAGTCTGTCTGTCCTTTGTCCGTCGGGGGTGAGTGTGCTCTTGGCACGGACGTCCTTGAGGACAGGCAGGAGGAGTTTGAGTGCTTTGCCGCTGCTTTACCTCATCTCGTGTCCATGCTGGTTGCCCCTGAGGGAGACCCGGATGCTCCAGACATCCCGACCCCGCGCTCTTACGCTGAGGCGATCGCGGGTGAGTACTCCTCTCAGTGGCAGACAGCCATGGACGCAGAGATGGCTTCTTGGAAGTCCACAGGCACCTACGTCGACGAGGTTCCCCCACCTGGGGCGAACATCGTCAGTGGCATGTGGATTTTCAGGGTGAAGCGGCCGCCGGGTTCTCCGCCTGTCTTCAAGGCGCGTTACGTTGCACGAGGCTTCAGTTAGCGAGAGGGAGTTGACTTCTTCCAGACCTTCTCCCCGACCCCGAAGATGACCACTCTTCGGGTTCTGCTGCACGTCGCCGCTCAGCGTGACTACGAGCTCCACTCTCTTGACTTCAGCACAGCTTTCTTGCAGGGCAGCCTGCACGAGGAGATCTGGCTGCGCCGCCCACCTGGCTTCACTGGGTCGTTCCCTCCTGGTACCCAGTGGAGCCTCCGACGGCCAGTCTACGGTCTCCGCCAGGCGCCGCGTGAGTGGCACGACACACTGAGGACTACACTTGCGGCTCTTGGGTTCGCTCCTTCTACTGCTGACCCGTCGCTGTTTCTACGCACCGACACTTCACTGCCGCCGTTCTACATCCTCGTGTACGTCGACGACTTGGTCTTTGCCACTGCTGACACTACGGCACTCGCCCACGTGAAGTCGGAGCTGCAGAAGAGACACACGTGCACAGACCTGGGTGAACTGACAAGCTATCTTGGCTTGCGGATCACCCGGGACAGAGCACGGCGCACCATCACCTTGACTCAGTCACACATGGTGCAGCAGGTCCTTCAGCGCTTCCGCTTCACGTACTCCTCGCCTCAGGCCACTCCTCTGCCTACCGGTCACTCGCTCTCAGCTCTGCCTTCGGATGAGTCCGTAGAGCCGAGTGGCCCGTATCCAGAGCTTGTGGGCTGCCTCATGTACCTGATGACCTGCACTCGACCTGACCTTGCATACCCTCTTAGCATCCTTGCACGCTATGTCGCTCCTGGTCGTCACCGGAAGGAGCACATGGATGCCGCTAAGAGGGTGTTGCGTTACTTGTGCAGTACGTCGGGCATGGGGCTAGTGCTTGGAGGACGAGACCGAGTTGTACTCACTGGGCACTCAGACGCTTCTTGGGCTGACGACCAGGCTACTCAGCGGTCGTCTCAGGGTTACACCTTTAGCCTTGGCTCTGGTTCTGTTTCTTGGCGTTCTACACGCTCGTCTTCCGTTCTCAGCTCCAGTTGTGAGGCTGAGATCTACGCCACAGCCATGGCTGCACAGGAGTTACGCTGGCTCACCTACCTGCTGACCGACTTGGGAGAGCGGCCTCGTTCTCCTCCAGTGCTGTACGTCGACAACAAGGCTACCATTGCCTTGTGTGAGGAGCACAGACTGGAGCACAGAACAAAGCATATCGCTCTACGGTACTTCCTTGCTCGAGAGCTGCAGCAGCGTGGTCAGCTTCGTCTGCGTTACGTGGCCACTCGGGCCAACACTGCTGATGTGTTCACCAAGGCGCTTCAGCCTTGTGACCATCAGCGCTTCTGTACTGTTCTAGGCCTTGTGCCTACTGTGCCTCACTTGCTTACTTCTTGACTCTGTTTGTACTGTGATCTCTATATATATACCTGCATACTTACACTTGCTAGGTTGTGCTCACTGTACCCCTTGCTATATTATTAAACTGCATGTGAACTGGTCTTGTGACCACTTGCTTGTGCTCGGAATTTGTGTGGTTTCCTCGAGATCCACCCTGAGCTTGCTTTGCCCTTCCTGACTGGTCTTGTGACCACTACTTGCTCTGGCTATCCCCCATTTCGCCTATGGGGGTGTGTCAAAACATATGCATAATTGTATCTAGGCTATATTGGGGCTAGCCTTAGGGGGTACACAAATAGTCTCGACACTCTAGTCTTGTACCCCAATCTTCACCTAATCATCATCATTCTCGTTCCCTAGCTAGTGATTCTAACATGGGGTAAAGCCCCTTTTAGGGTTTCATATTTGTACCCAACTCTTCCATAGTTGATTCATTCCTGTCTCTAGATTCTAACATGGTATCAGAGCAGTAGGTCCGTAGGACCGTCTTTTTTTTCGGGCCCACCTACCGCTACCCCACGACTGTGACTGTGTCTGTGCCTGTGACGTGCTGCGCTGCGCGCGCCGTCTGCCTGCTGCCTGCTGTCTGCTGACTGTGCGGTCTGCTACTGCTTAGAGCGCGCAGACCTGATTCCTGCGCGCGGCCCGGTTTTTGCCCCGCGCGTCGCCCAAGCTGTCCGAGTCGCGCCTCGTCAGCCCGCGCGCGGCTCACTGCTGCTCCGCGTGCCGCGTCCGCAGCCCGCGCTGCTTGCTGCAGCCCCGCGCGTCACGTCTGCTGCCCGCGCATCGCGCTGCAGAACCGCGCGTCGCGTCCGCTGCCCGCGCGTCGCGCTGCAGCCCCGCGCGCCGCGACTGCCGTCCTCGCGCGGCCCGCTGCGGCTTCGCGCGCCGCGCCCGCAGCTCGCGTAGCCCGCTGCAGCCCCGCGCGCCGCGGCTGCCCCTGTTCGTCGCGGCCCCCCCCCCCCCCCCCCCCCCCCCCTTGGACGCCGCCCCTGCCTGACTGCCGCCGTCGCTCCTGCAGCAGCTGCCGCGGAGCGCCCTGCCACGGTCGCGGCCCCGCCCTGCAGAAGCTGCCGCGGAGCCTCTTGCTGCTGTCGCGGCCTCACCCTGCAGCAGTCCTCGCGGCCCCGCCCTACAGCAGTCCTCGCGGCCCCGCCCTGCAGCGGTCACGGCCCCGCCCTGCAGCAGCTGTCGCTGACCTGCTCTACCGCCGACGCGGCCCTGCTCTGCCGCAGCTGTCGCGGCCCCGCCGTCGCCGCCGTCGTGCGCCTACCCGCCCGCCGCCCGCCGAGCGCCGGCCCTGCTCGCCCGGCGAGCGCCTGCCCTTCCCGCCACTGGTGAGCACCTACCTTGTTCGCGCGCTGCCGCGCCATCTGCCTGCCTGTCTGCCTGCCTGCCTGTCTGCCCGCCTGCCTGCCGCACCTGCCCTGCCCGCGCTGCTACTGCTGCTACTGCTGCTACTTCTGTTACTGCTGCTAGGCTGCTGCTGCTGCTACTGCTGCTACTTCTGCTACTGCTGCTACTGGCGGTGGCCAGATGCAGCTCCAGCGACGTCCACGCGAGTCTCTCATGCCCCAGCAGCTTCGTGAGTGGTACGCTAGTTGGGGTTGTGGCGGTAGCCGTCGTAGCTGTCGCCCTGGAGCTGGTCAGTTGGGAGCGTCTGGCAGTGGCCAGCTGCAGCTGTAGCGGCGTCCACGTGAGACACTTACGTCCCAGCAGCTTCACGAGTGGTACGCTCAGAGTAGAGGGTCTCGGAGTACCGTTCGCTGCCCGTACGTCATTCGCACAGGTGATCGGGCTGGTCAGGCTTGCGGGACGCTTGGTCACACACAGTCCCGCTGCTTCGCCCGTCTGAGCGACGCCTGGCGTACCGAGTTTGGCGACGAGGCTGAGCTCCCCACCTGGCTAGAGCTGCTTAGGCAGAGGGTAGATATCTTTGCTCTTGACTATGATGCTATTCTCACTGCCATGTATGCATTGCCTACTAGTGCTGACGGTGCCTGTTACCTGTGCGTAACGCCTGACCCAGGTATAGAGCCTGCTGCTCTAGGTACTGGTGAGTCTGCTCTCTTTGGTACTGCGCCTACTAAGGCCTTGTACACCTTCACACTTGACTCAGGTGCTTCTCGCTCCTTCTTTCGTGACAGCACCACCCTCACGCCGCTCAGTCGGCCGATTGCAGTCTCCCTGGCAGACCCCTCTGGGGGTCCAGTCCTTGCGCACTCCTCCACGGTCCTGCCATGTCCGGCGGTCCCGTTTGGCTCCCTGTCAGGTCTTCACCTCCCCTCGTTCTCTACGAACTTGGTGAGTGGTGCTGACCTCCAGGACCAGTGGGTTGACCAGTTCACTCCTGGAGGTCAGCGCGTGACCCACTGTATGTGCTCCCGGTCGGGCTGGCACCTGGCCACGTTTACCCGTGCGCCTGGCTCGAGTCTGTACACACTGACTAATGTGTCCCCTCAGGTCGCTGCATCTGCGTCTGCGTCAGGTCAGCTAGCGGCCCCCTGCTCGTGTCGCGCTTTGTCGCACCAGACCCTCCTTTGGCACCACCGTCTTGGTCACCCCTCGGTGCAGCGCCTCCGTAGCATGCACCGCCGTGTCCTTGTCTCTGGTCTTCCCAGGGTTCTCCCTCCCCTCCCTCCCTCCCTCGCCTGCTCCTCCCTGTCTTCCCTGTGTCGAGGGGCGGCAGCGCGCCGCTCCTCACTCCTCCTCGTTTCCCCCGACGACTGCTCCCCTGCACATGGACGTGTGGGGCCCAGCCCGCGTCAGTGGGCAGGACCACGACCGGTACTTCCTGCTGGTTGTTGACGACTACTCGCGTTACACCACGGTCTTCCCCTTGCGCACCAAGGGTGAGGTCCCTGATGTTTTGATCCCTTGGATCCGCGCTGCCCGTCTCCAGCTCCGCGAGCGGTTCGGGACGGAGTTTCCCGTCCTGCGTTTGCACTCTGACAGAGGTGGGGAGCTTTCCTCCAACCTCCTGCAAAGCTTTTGTCGTGGGGAGGGCATTCGCCAGACGTTCACGCTTCCGGCCTCTCCGCAGCAGAATGGGGTTGCTGAGCACCGCATTGGCTTGGTCATGGAGGTTGCTCGTACCTCCATGGTCCATGCGGCTGCCCCCCATTTTCTGTGGCCGTTTGCGGTCCGCTACGCCGCGCATCAGCTCAACCTCTGGCCCCGTGTCTCCTGCCGGAGACCTCACCCACACTGCGGTGGACGGGGGAGGTTGGCGATGCGTCGGTGTTCCGGGTCTGGGGTTCTCCTGCCTTTGTCCGCGATACCAACGCGGACAAGCTCTCCGCCCGCGCTGTTCCCTGTGTCTTCTTTGGTTCTGTCTCTGACGCGCCTGGTTGGCAGTTTTACCACCCCACCTCGCGCCGTGTCTTCCCCTCTCAGGACGTCACGTTCGACGAGCCCGTTCCCTTTTACCGTCTCTTCCCCTACCGCACTGCCCCCTCTCCCCCCCCCGCCGCTCTTCCTCGCACCAGGTGCTCCCCAGTAGCCCCCCTCCCCGCTCCCGGTCCTGCTCCTTCAGGTGTGTCTCAGGTAGACCCTCCTCCCTTGACTGCGCCGGTTGAGGTCACTCAGGTCCTGCTGAGGGTGGTCCTGCTCGGGGTGCTGCTTCTGGGGGTGCTGAGCTGGGGGTGCGGAGCCTGGGGGTGCTGGTCCTGGGGGTGCGGAGCCTGGAGGTGCTGAGTCTGGGGGTGCCGGTTCTGGGGTGCCTACTTGCTGGGTTGGCGCTGGGAGCTGGAGTTCTGGAGCTGCTGCGGGTGGTGGCGCTGGGAGGTTCTAGAGCTGTTGGAGGTGCTGGCGCTGGTGGCGCGGGAGCTGGAGGTTCTGGAGCCTGTTGGAGGTGCTGGCGCTGGTGGGCGCGGAGCTGGAGAGGATCTGGAGCTTTTGTAGGTGCTGGCCTGGTGGTGCGGAGCTGGAGGTCTGGAGCTGTTTGAGGTGTCTTGCGCTGCGGGTGCTGGCGCTGGAGGTCTGAGGTGCAGGAGGTGCTGGAGCTACTGGTGCTGGTGGCGCTGCGCGCCGCGACTGTTCCTTCGCTCCGCCGTCACCTTCGTCT
>CANJKZ010000020.1:2520000-2664922 GCA_947471745.1 Closterium sp. Naga37s-1 | reverse complement strand
CCCCACCCCCCCGCCGCCGTCCCCACGCGGCCCGCCCGTCGCCACCGAGCCGCCGGCGTTCCGCTGAGCCTCGATCTACCGAGCCGCCCACCGCTGCCATCCGCCCGAGCCACCCGAACCGCCCTCCGCCGAGCCACCTGAGCCGCCCGAGCCGCCGAGTCGCCGAGCCGCCGAGCTCAAGTTGCTGCCGAGCCGCCGTGCCGCCGAGCCGCCCGAGCCGCCACGAGCCGCCGAGTCGCCGAGCCCGCCGAGCTGCAGTTGCTGCGAGCCGCCAGTCTGCCGAGCCGCCCGAAGCCGCCCTGTCCGGTAAGAGCGGCACCTCTACCACTAGCGCTGCCCTTACCCCTACTGCTCCAGCTGCTAGTCTACTGCTGTCATGGCTACCCCCAGTGTCCTCGCTTTTGACGCTGAGGGTCGGGCCATTGACTTTGACGTCTGGGTAGATGACCTGCAGCTTTTCCTACAGTGCGACAGGGCAGACGGTCTCTCTCTCTTTGACCTCACTTCTGGTGCCTCTTCTGCCCCTGCTGCTGATGCTGACGCCACTGTTCGCTCACAGTGGGCCACACGCGACGCTGCTGCCCGTCTTGCTGTGCGCCGCCACTTGCCTACCGCTGAGCGTGCACACTTTAGTCAGTACAAGAGTGCTAAGACCTTGTACGACGCTGTAGTTGCACGCTACTCTTCCCCTGCCACTGCTGCACTTAGCCGCCTCTCATCCTGCCGTACCTCTTCCTGACCTCGCCGCTTTTCCCACAGTCGCTGACCTCATTACGCACCTGCGCACAAGTGACACTCGCTACCGCGCTGCCCTTCCTCCTGAGTTCTGCGCCAAGAACCCCCCCCCTATGTACATCACCCTCTACTACGTAGTCACCCGGCTCCCTGACACCCTTCGCCCGGTCAGGGACCACTTTCTCTCTGTTTGCCCCACCACCCTCACCGTTGACCTCCTCGAGGAGCGCCTCCTAGCAGCAGAGAAGAGCATAGTCGCTGTAGGAGCCTCTCGTGTGACCCTCGTGCCCCTGTCTTTGAGGGGTGCTCCCCCTCTCCTCTCTTGCCCTCTGTTGCCTCTGCTGCTGCGGCCGACCTCGTTGGTCTTGAGTCGGTCGGTGCGGCGTCTTCCCCTAGCGGGAGACGCCGCACTGGCAGGGCAAGGGGTCAGGGGCGCTGGAGGAGCTAGCGGGGGCGGTGGAGGCGGCGGTGGAGGCGGCGGAGGGGGTGGGGGTGGCGGTGGGGGTGGTGGCGGGGGTGGGGGCGTCGGTGGCGGCAGTGGAGGCGGAGGCGGCGGCGGTGGCGGTGGGAGCGGAGGTGGCGGAGGTGGCGGCGGTGGAGGAGGCGGCGGCGGAGGAGGTGGAGCTGGTCGGGGTGGCGCTGCGCAGAGGGTCGGCTCCGGTGGTGGTCAGCGCCAGCAGCAGCAGCAGCAGCAGCAGCAGCAGCGCACTCGTGAGATCCCCCCCCCCTCAGCAGCTTCGTGAGTGGTACGCTGCACGCCAGCGGGGTGGGGGTACTGGTCCGTGCACCTACGTCCTACGCACCGGCGACCGCGCGGGTGAGCCGTGCGGAGGTGCGCACTCCACCCAGCGCTGCTTTGGCCGCCTGACGGACGCTTGGCGTCACCAGTTCCCTGAGGCAACTGAGATCCCTCGCTGGGGCGAGCTGTCTAGGGCGGGAGTAGCTATCGCTATCTTTGACCTTGACTTTGATGCTATGCTTGCTGCCATGTATGCTGTGACTATTAGTGATGAGGGTGACTGTTACTGGTGTTTTCCGCCCGACCCGGGCATTGGGACTGCTGCTCTAGGTACTGGTGAGGCTGCTGCTCTAGGTGCTAGCGAGGCTGCTGCTCTAGGTGCCAGTGTGTCTGCTTCCTCAGGTGCTGGTGAGTCTGCTCTCTCAGGTACTGCGTCGGCTCCGGCCTCCCACACCTTCACTCTTGACTCGGGGGCTTCTCGCTCCTTCTTTCGAGACCGCACCACACTCACGCCGCTTGGTCGGCCAGTTGCAGTCTCTCTGGCAGACCCCTCTGGGGGTCCTGTCCTTGCTCACTTCTCCACTGTCCTCCCGTGTCCGGCGGCCCCCTCTGGCACCCTGTCTGGTCTTTACCTCCCCTCGTTCTCTACGAACTTGGTGAGTGGTGCTGACCTACAGGATGCGGGGTTTCACCAGTTCACTCCTGTGAGCCAGCGTGTGACCTACTGCACGGACGCTCGGACGGGCCGACACTTGGCCACGTTTACACGTCGGCCGGGGTCGAGCCTGTACACACTGACCACTGAGTCTCCTCCAGTCATTGCGTCTGGTCAGGCAGCTGCGTCGGGTCAGGTGTTTACTGCAGCGTCTAGGTCTGGTCCTGAGTATGCCCCCTGCTCGTGTCGCCTCCTGTCTCACGAGACTCTCCTCTGGCACCACCGCCTTGGTCACCCCTCCCTGCCTCGTCTCCGAGGCATGGCCTCCCTCCGTGTCCTTGTCTCTGGTCTTCCCCGGTCCCCCCCTCCCTTCCTCCGGGGCCTGCCCCTACCTGCGTCCCCTGTGTCGAGGGGCGGCAGCGTGCTGCCCCTCACTCCTCCCAGTTTCCTCCGACAGAGGCCCCGCTGCAGACGCTTCACATGGACGTGTGGGGCCCGGCCCGCGTCCGTGGACAGGGTCACGAGCGCTACTTCCTGCTGGTGGTTGACGACTACTCGCGTTACACCACAGTCTTCCCCTTGCGCAGCAAGGGTGATGTCACTGAGGTGTTGATCGACTGGATCCGCGCAGCTCGTCTCCAGCTCAGAGAGAGTTTCGGCTCGGACTTTCCTGTTCTGCGTCTGCACTCTGACAGAGGCGGAGAGTTCTCCTCTGGCCTTCTGCGAGCCTACTGTCGTGCACGAGGCATCCGCCAGACCTTCACGCTTCCGGACTCTCCACAGCAAAATAGGATTGCTGAGCGCCGCTTGGCATGGTCATGGACGTCGCCGTACGTCCATGATGCATGCGGCTGGCCCCCCATTTTCTGTGGCCGTTTGCGTTCGGTAACGGCGGCGCATCAGATCACCTTCAGCCCAGGGTCATCCATGCCGGAGACCTCCCCAGCTTTGCTGTGGACAGGGGAAGGGTTGGCGATGCGTCTGCGTTCCGTGTCTGGGGATCTCGGGCGTTTGTCCGCGACTTGTCTGCGGACAAGCTGTCCCCTCGTGCTGCTCCCTGCGTCTTCCTTGGCTTCCCCCCTGACGCGCCAGGGTGGCAGTTCTACCACCCCACCTCTCGCCGTGTTCTGTCCTCCCAGGACGTCACTTTTGACGAGTCGGTCCCCTACTACCGTCTCTTCCCCTACCGGACTCCGTCCCCCCCCCCGCCTCCGCTCTTCCTTGTGCCAGGTCCCCCCCGGTAGACCCCCTTCCCCCTCAGGGTCCTGCCCCTTCAGGTGTGTCCCAGGTAGACGCAGTCGAGCCTGTGGAGGTCGCTGGTGACTCTGGTGCTGCTGGGGGTGCTGAGCCTGGGGTGCTGACTCTGGGGGTGCTGAGCGTGTGGGTGCTACGCATGGGGGTGCTGAGCCTGGGGGTGCTGAGCCTGAGGGTGCTACGACTGGGGGTGCTGAGCCTGGGGGTGCTGAGTCTAGGGGTGCTGAGCCTGGGGGTGCTACGACTGGGGGTGCTGAGCCTGGGGGTGCTACGCCTGGAGGTGCTGAGCCTGGGGGTGCGGAGCCTGAGGGAGCTGGGCCTGCTCGTGTGGCGTCTGGCGGTGCTGGGCCTGGAGGTTCTCTGGGTGCTCCGTCTTGACGGGAGCCACTCTCTCCACAGGAGGTGCGTGAGTGGTTTGCCCTGCGCTGGAGGCATGCTGCTGGAGCTGGAGGTTCTTCGGCTGCTGAGGGTGCTGGTGCCACGGGTCCCGGAGGTGCTCGTACTGGGAGTACTGGAGCTGCTGGGCCTGCGGGTACTACTGGAGCTGGAGCTGCTGAGGGTGTTGGCGCTGAGGGTACTGCTGGCGGTACTGGAGGCGGTCCTGCTGGGGGTGCTACTGGTGCTGCTGGAGGTCCTGGAGCTACTGGAGCTGCTGGGGGTACTGGAGATGGAGGTGCTGCTGGCGCTGGTGCTACCACTGGGGGTACTGGTGCTGTCCCTGCTGTGTCGGGAGTCGCTGCGCGCGCCGTCGGCCGTACTTCGTTCCGCTTCTTGAGCAGAGTTCTTGGTCTCCCGCCTTCTACTGGGCCTCCCTCCTCCCTTAGAGTGTCCACAGCCTGTCCCGTCACAGTACAGTTACAGGCCGGGCCTCCCCACCTGCCTGCGTCCTTATCCCTACACTGGTCCTACTGGAGTCTTGCTGAGCGTCGTGAGCCTGCGTCTCGTCCTGCGTCGCCTATCCGTGCTGCTGTCCCCGCTAGTGGTCGTGGTTCGCGTCAGCGTCCTCACCCCTGTGCCCGGCACGCACCTGGATGTCTCTCCGGTCCGTCCACTGCGTCCTCTGCGTGCCCCTTTGGCCTTCTCCTCCTGAGTCCTCTCTCCTGCTCTTGCTGACCCGGAGTCGGACTCCCTTCGTGCTGCCAGTCCGACTGTCACGCGTCTCCTTGCTAACTGTTGTCACTGACCCTTCCTTTGAGTCCCTGCTGCGTCTGCCCTAGTTCTGAGGGCTCGTCGACTTTGCTGCTCGCTGTCGTCTAGACTACGCTGCTAGTCTTGTTGCTAGCGTCTGAGTCTGTCTGTCCTCCGTCCGTCGGGGGTGAGTGTGCCCTTGCACGGACGTCCTTGAGGACAGACAGGGAGAGTTCCAGTGTTTGGGCTTGCTGGCTTCACCTCATCTCGTGTCCGTACTGCTTACCCCTAGAGGGGAGACCCGGATGCACTTGACATCCCGACTCCGCGCTCTTACGCGGAGGCGATAAGAGGGGTCCCTACTCCTCCTCAGTGGCAGGCAGCTATGGACGCAGAGATGGCTTCCTGGAAGTCCACAGGCACCTACGTTGACGAGGTTCCCCCGCCTGGGGCGAACATCGTCTGTGGCATGTGGATTTTCAGGGTGAAGCGGCCGACCGGGTTCTCCGCCTGTCTTCAAGGCGCGTTACATGGCTCGTGGCTTCAGTCCAGCGGCAGGGAGTTTGACTACTTTCAGACCTTCTCTCCCACCCCGAAGATGACCACTCTTCGGGTACTGACTGCACATAGCTGCTCACCGTGACTACGAGCTACACTCTCTTGACTTCAGCACTGCTTTCTTGCAGGGCAGGCCTGCACGAGGAGATCTGGCTGCGCCGCCCACTTGGCTTCAACTGGGACTTTTCCTCCTGGCACCCAGTGGAGCCTCCGGCGGCCAGTCTACGGTCTCCGCCAGGCAACCGCGTGAGTGCTACGGACAACCACTGAGGATTACGCTTTGCGCTCTTGGGTTTGCTCCTCTACTGCCGACTCGTCGCTGTTTCTGCGCACACCGACACTTCTTTGCCGCCGTTTCTTACATCCTCGTGTACGTCGATGACTTGGTCTTTGCCACAGCTGACAACTGCTGGACCGCCCACGTGAAGTCTGAGCTGCAAAAGAGGACACACGTGCACAGACCTGGGTGAACTGGCCAGCTACCTTGGCTTGCAGATCACCCGGGGACAGAGCACGCCGCACCATTTACCCTGACTCAGTCACACATGGTGCAGCAGGTCCTTCAGCGCTTCGGCTTCACGTACTCCTCGCCTCAGGCCACTCCTCTGCCTACTCGCCACTCGCTCTCAGCTCTGCCTTCGGATGGTAGTCCGTAGAGCCGAGTGGTCCGTACCCAGAGCTTGTTGGCTGCCTCATGTACCTGATGACCTGCACTCGACCTGACCTTGCATACCCTCTTAGCATTCTCGACGCTATGTTGCTCCTGGGAGACACAGACCGGAGCACATGGCTGCAGCGAAGAGGTGTTGCGCTACTTGTGCAGTACGTCGGGCATGGGGCTTGTGCTTGGAGGCAGAGTCCAGTGGTCCTCACTGGGCACGCAGAACGCTTCTTGGGCTGACGACCAGGCTACGCAGCGGTCGTCACAGGGTTACACCTTCAGCCTTGGTTCCGGCTCTGTCTCGTGGCGGGCTACCCGCTCGTCTTCTGTTCTCGGCTCCAGTTGTGAGGCTGAGATCTACGCAGGGGCCATGGCTGCACAGGAGCTTCGCTGGCTCACCTACCTGCTGACTGACCTCGGAGAGCCGCCTCGTTCTCCTCCAGTGCTGTACGTAGACAACAAGGCCATGCTGGCCTTGTGTCAGGAGCAGAGACTGTGAGCACAGAACGAAGCACATTGCTCTTCGCTACTCTTCCTTGCTCGTGAGCTACAGCAGCGTGGTCAGCTACGCCTTGCGTACGTGGCCTCTCAGGCCCAACACTGCTGATATCTTCACCAAGGCACTTGCGCCTTGTGATCATCAGCGCTTCTGTACTCAGCTGGGTCTTGTGCCTACCTTGCCTCACTTGCTGTCACCCCTTGACCTTGTTTGTACTGTTTACATATATATATATACACCTGCTCTTGCTTGTTTAGCCTTATATATATATATATATGTAATCCTGCATGTGAACTGCGCCTTGTGGCCTTGAACTTGTGCTCGGGAATGTGTGGTGACCGTTGTGATCCACCCTGAGCTTGCTTTGCTTTGCTTGACTGACTTGTGACCCCTTGTCCTCCCCACTTTGCCTATGGGGGTGTGTCAGATTTATATGACTTAGCTGCTGTAGGCTATAGTGGGGTAGCACATATGGGGTACAGCTTTCTAGGGTTTGTACTTGTACCCAACTTTCCCTTAGTCTTTTCATTCCTCGTTCATTTTCACAGAGGGAACTAGTGGGAGACAGGAGAGGAGGAGGAGGGTGAAGGGGCGGATTGTAGGAAGTGCAGGGCGCGCCACAAGGAGCTGCGAGCCGCATCAGATGGGGAGAGAAAATAGGAGGAGGAAGAGGTGAGGTAGTGGGGGGAAGCACAAAGGAGAGAGGGAAGGAGGAGGAGGGTGAGGGAAGGGGCGGATTGACGAAGGGCAGGGCGCGCCGCAAGGAAGGGCAGGCGCGCGCGCTGCTGGACGGTGCTCAGCGCGCGCGCTGCTGGACTGTGCTCAGCGCGCGCGGCGGCGGGAGCGCAATGCGCGCGCGACGGGAAGGGGGAAGGGGAGGGACGGCTGAGCGCGCTTTGGGCGGAAATGGGCGCGCGACCGCCAGAAACGGGAGGAGAAGGAGGCGCGACGAATGGGCAAGGCGCAGGAGGGTGATAAGGGCGGTATGGCGACGCGCTATGGACTGGATTGAGGGATCCGCGAGAGTATAAACGTGACAAAAAATGTGATTTTTAAGAGTGACGGGAAAGAAAGGAGATAATAAAAAATCCGTCTAACTAAGTAGCGCGGAATGGCCTAAGGGCCGGAGATTATCTAAGAAATACGGATAAATATGAAATGCCTAGAACCACGCTCTGATGACCATGTTAGCATGAGAGGAGCCATGGATGGCGAGAGAGATAGGTATGGTCGAAAAAGTTCCACTAGGAAGAAAATGTCGAGATACAAAAGAGAGAGGGTTGGAAACCCTAATTGAATATAGGTGCGTTCGGTTTGTACTAAGAACTACAAACTGAACCTAAAATGAACCTGAATGCGTAACTATCTCTAAGCATGGAGAAATAATATAAGAACAACCAAATAAAGACCAGAAGCGAGCTCGTAGCCTACTCCAACATCCCTACTCGCCATTAGCATGGCGTCTCCTCGCATCACCCAGCCGTGTCTCCAGGATATCGATTACGCCCCGCGTCACCTACGAACAAGATAGGTAGTGTGCAACTAAGTCGACTAGACTGAATGTAAGTCGCGGTGTCGTCCATGCTCACCGCACCATGCGGCAATAACTCGTACAACGGGGAGCGAGTCTATGGGGTAGGTACTAGAAGAGTGATCGTAGGCGTTCGTTCTTTAGTCATTCACTTGTGCTTGTTCTGTTTCTTGCGCATATCATGGGAAACTTGGCAAGAGTTTCACCAGCAAAAGTTCACAACAATGGTAGCAAGAACATTGGCAAGGTTGACTACATCAGAACTAGCATGCAAGCAGGTCGACTGGCCAGCGCAGCAACGGTCCGACCGCATCAGCGCTGCATGGTCGACCGCACTGCAGAAGTGCAAAGTCGCGGCCTTCCAACGCAGCAGTGGACGGCGTGCCAACGCTGGCAAGCAAGGGGGGGTTTTGGGGTTGGGCCCCTTGCAATAAAGTGTTTGCACCCGCATGACAGTAGCGCACAGGTGCCGCTTCGCAGGTGCTCAGCAGATGATTGGCATGTTGTGCATTAATCACCTGGCACAAACGCGTACAACCAGATCGACATCGTGCTGACGACTGCACTTATCAGCCATGTCGACCTTGGAATACCCCCACCGGAGTTGGCTTCACCACAGCCACCGGGGCGACTGTCACGCTCCTTCCTCCGCTGAACTCTGTCGCCAGGGTAAACTGGTCCGATAAGCAAGCCAACCACGTCGACCAAAGCTGCTCCTCCTTGTGCACGTCGACCACCGGAGGTCGACGAACACTCAGCCACTGTCACCAAGTCAGGCTTTCCCAGGTTGGCGCCAATAGAGTCGGCGCCCCTCAGGTCGACGCCCCCGAGAGTCGGCGTCCTCCCAGGTCGACCTCGCCAGGTCGAACAACCAAACTCGGCGCCCTCCAACTCGGCGCCACCCTTAGGTCAACGTCGGCGCCCTCCAAGGTCAGCGCCCTTCCCTCTCGTCGACCACATCGGAGTCGAAGTCGACCGCCGGCGCCCCAAAGTCGGAGGCGTCGCAGTGGCCCCGTCCAGGTCAACCAAGCCCGTCGACCTGCGCGCCTAAGTCGGGATCTGGTCAATGCATCTGGTCGGATGTGCTCCCCGCTCACCCGACTACGGAGTCCGCTCCGCCAAGCGAGGACGGGACCAAACACACAACCCCCGTTGACACAACACTTAGTGGCTTAGCTGGTACGAATTACGTCTTGGCTATATAAGATGGCATGTTCGATTCTCGGTGTTGGAAGAATTTTGGCAGGGGCTCGTTACAGTGTTTTGTTTCGCTTACGGCGCAATTCGGTATTAGTATAACTATGATCGTACCCTGTACAGTCGGAGAAAGAAATTCTTTACGTTGCTTTTCAAAGGGGTAAAAAAAAACTTACACTTTCTAGCCCTAAGATAAAAATCCCATTACCCTTCATGAGAAAGGGTAACTGAGAAAGAGCATCCGCCAGAAAGGGCATGAAAATGTAATTTTCCCTTGATATCGATAGCCCCTGTTGCCAGCGCGATATGAAAACCCACCCCAAAACCTGCAACCAGGTATGTGCATGTTTACGATTGTCGCGTAGAAAAAGGTTCCGCCTTTTTTCATCAGTCAGGTTGATTGATCAACTTTTTCCTCAAAGAAGGGGCAACGTTGAAATCTCAGTTTTTCCCCAAGGTAACAGTGATTGATCAGCGCACAACCATAAGGCTGACGAATCAGCCTAAGCCAAAACGAATATGAGGAACTAGTCATAACACATTCGCCTCTCACAACAAATCGCCAACTCACGCAGCGAATTCGCCACATTGGCGCAGCAAATTCGCCCTTTGACGCATGAAATTCGCCCTTGACGCGCAGCAAATTTGCCCTCTGAGACAGCCAATTCGCCCCCGACACAGCCAACATCGCCCCCCTGGACGCAGAAAAATTCGCCCCTTGATGCAGCAAAGTTTACCCCCCTACAGTCCAATTTCGCATCCTCCATGTTTCAGCTTAATTTTATTAATTCGATGTCTACATGGAAACACCCCTATAGGGGAAGGGGGGGGGGGGGGGGGGGGGGGGGGTCTTAATAAAGTAGCTCCCCACCCCCCCTTCGTACTAGCTACCCAGGGGTGTTCTAGTTTGGGGGGGGTCTTTTATTTTATCCAGGAAATTACGTGTCAGAGGTCCACTGGAGGATCCTCGATTGATTCTGGGGAGGGGTAACGGGCGCACTCACCCGCAATACAAACAAGCTATTTTATCACAGTGGTTAGTGTTGTCAGAATCTAACGAGCAGGAATGATGGCATTGAGATCAAACTGAGTAAAAGTACTAACCCTAATTGGGTTGTACCCCATATAGGTTACCCCACTACAGCCTACACAATATAAGCAGCAACATTATAGTTTGACACACCCGCATAGGCAAAGTGGGGGGAAACAAGGGGTCACAAGACCAGTCAAGAAAAGCAAAGCAAGCTCAGGGTGGATCACGAAGTCACCACACATCTGAGCACAAGCAAATGGCCACAAGGCCAATTCACATGCAGAGTCATATATATGGGAACAAGCAGTACAGTGATCACAACCTAGCAAGTGTAAGCATGCAGGTACAAGTATATAGATCACAGTACAAGCAAAGTCACGAAGTGAGCAAGTGAGGCAAAGTAGGCACAAGGCCTAAAACAGTACAGAAACGCTGATGATCACCAGGGTGAAGTGCCTTGGTGAATATATCAGCAGTGTTGGGTTGAGTGGTCACGTAAGCAAGACGAAGCTGACCCCGCTGCTGCAACTCTCGAGCAAGGAAGTAACGCAGAGCAATGTGCTTCGTCCTGTGCTCTAGTCTGTGCTCCTGACACAGGGCAATCATGGCCTTGTTGTTGACGTACAGAACTGGAGGAGAACTAGGCTGCTCTCCCAAGTCGGTCAGCAGGTAGGTGAGCCACCGTAACTCCTGTGCAGCCATGGCCCCTGCGTAGATCTCAACCTCACAACTAGAACTGAGAACAGAAGACGAGCGGGTAGACCGCCAAGAAACAGAAATGGAGCCAAGGCTAAAAGTGTAACCCTGTGACGACCGCTGCGTAGCCAAGTCGTCAACCCAAGATGCGTCTGCGTGGCCAGTGGGAACAACTCAAATCCGTCCTCCAAGCACGAGCCCCATGCCCGAGGTACTGCACAAGTAGCGTAACACCCTCTTAGCGACCTCCATATGCTCTGGTCGTTGTCTCCCGGGTGCAACGTAGCGTGCCAGGATGCTGAGACGGTAAGACAAGGTCAGGTCGAGTGCAGGTCATCAGGTACATGAGGCAGCCCACAAGCTCTAGATACGGGCCACTTGGCTCTACGGACTCATCCGAAGGTGGAGCTGACAGCTAGTGACTGGTAGCCATAGGAGTGGACTGTTGCGAGGACCAAGTGAAGCCGAAGCGCTGAAGGACCTGCGGCACCATGTGTAACTGATTCAGGGTGATGGTGCGCGTGCTCTGTTTCGGGTGATCTGCAAGCCAAGATAGCTGCGCAGGTCTGTGCATGTGTGACTTCACAAGGGCCAGTCCCTCCGTGTCAGCAGTGGCAAAGACCATTTCGTTGACGTACACGAGGATGTCGAACTGCGGCAGAGTAGTGCCGGTGCGCAGAAACGGCGACGGGTCAGCAGTTGAAGAAGCAAACCCAAGAACCGCAAGTGTCGTCCTCAGTGTGTCGTGCCACTCACGAGGCACCTGGCGGAGACCGTAGACTGGCCGTCGGAGGCTCCACTGGGTACCTGCAGGAAACAACCCCGTGAAGCCAGGTGAGCGGCGCAGCCAGATCTCCTCGTGCAGGCTGCCCTGTAAGAAAGCTGTGCTGAAGTCAAGAGAGTGAAGCTCGTAGTCACCCGAAGAGTGGTCATCTTCAGGGTAGGGGAGAAGGTCTAGAAGAAGTCAACTCCCTGTCGCTGACTAAAGCCCCGTGCAACGTATCGAGCCTTGAAGACAGGTGGAGAACCCGGCGGCCGCTTCACCCTGAAATTCCACATGCCATCGACTATGTTCGCCCCAAGAGGGGGAATTGCGTCGACGTAAGTGCCTGTGGACTTCCAGGATGCCATCTCTGCATCCATGGCTGTCTGCCACTGAGAGGAGTAGGGACCCGTAATCGCCTCTGCGTAAGAGCGCGGGGTCGGGATGTCTGGAGCATCCGGGTCTCCCTCGGGTGCAAGCAGCATGGACACGAGATGAGGTACAGCAGCTGCAAGACACTCAAAGACCTCCTGCCTGTCCTCAAGGACGTTCGTGCCAAGAGCACACTCACCCCCGACGAACGGAAGACAGATAGACTCAGACTCAGCAACAAGACTAGCGGTGTAGTCGAGACGACAAGCAGCAGCAAAGTCAACAAGCTCAGCGACTAAGGCAGACGCAGCAGTGGACTCAAACGAAGGGTCACTGACAACAGTGGCTAGGAGACGCGTGTCAGTAGGGCTGGCAGCACGAACCAGGGTCTGACTTAGGGTCCGGAACGTGCGGAAGAGAGGACTCAGGAGGAGACGGCAGAGGGACCCACTGTGGAACAGAGGAAGGAGGAAGTGTCATAGTGTGAGTACCAGGGAGAGGAGGACGCTGATGAGGAACGCGACGACCAGTGCGAACAGCGCGAACAGGCGAGGCGGGACGAGACGCAGGCTCACGACGCTCTGTAAGCGATTCTGTCTGCTCAGTGTAAGGAGAAGGAGCAGGCAGTGGGGAGCCTGGCTGTAACGGGAGGCTAGTAGAAGACGAAAGGCTAAGAACCTGGCGAAGTACCGAGTCAGGCGGTGGCAGAGACGACGGTGACGGCGGAGCGAAGAACAGTCGTGGCTATGCAGTACCACCAGCACCAGTACCACCCAGCACTAGCACCTCCAGTACGAGTACCAGCAGCTCCAACGCCTCCAGCAGCTCCAGAACCGCCAGCACCAGTGCCTCTAGCTCCAGCGCCTCCATCTCCAGTACCTCTAGCTCTAGTGCCTCCAGCTCGAGCGCCTCCAATGCCAACGCCTCCAACTCTAGAGCCCGCAGCAACACTGGCTCCGGCAGCTCCAGCACCTCCAGGACAAGCACCTCCGGGACCAGCAGTACCACCAGCTCCGGCAGATACAGTACCTCCAGTACTAGCACCTCCAGGACAAACAGCTCCAGCTCCTCTAGTACCTCCATCACCTCCAGCAGTACCTCTAGCACCTCCAGGTCTAGCAGCTCCAGCGCCTCCAGCTCCAGCAGCGCCACTCCAAAGGCGGAGCTGCTGAGCACACCACTCGCGCAGCGACTGTGGTGAGAGAGCACCTCCAGTACCTCCATTACGAGCACCTCCGGGACCAGCAGTGCCAGCACCACTAGTACTGGCAATACCACCAGCTCCGGCAGCTCCACTACATCCAGAACGAGTACCTCCTGGACTAACAGCTCCAGCTCCTCCAGTACCTCCAGCACCTCCAGCAATACCTCCAGCACCTCCAGGACTAGCAGCTCCAGGGCCTCCAGCTCCAGGAGCGACACTCCGAAGGCGGAGCCTCGTGGTGAGAGAGGATCCCGGAGTGGAGAAGCAGTACCCCTAGGCGCAGCACCCCTGACTCAGCAACACCAGGCTCCGCACCCGCAGGCTCAGAACCCCCAGGCTCCGCACGCTCAGGCTCAGCACCCCCAGGCTCCACACGCTCAAGCTCAGTACCCGTAGGCTCAGCACCCCCAGGCTCCGCACGCTCAGGCTCAGCACCCCCAGGCTCCGCACGCTCACGTTCGGCAATCCCAGGCTCCGCACGCGTAGGCTCAGCACCCCCAAGCTCCGCATGCTCAAGCTCAGCACCCGCAGGCTCAGTACCCCCAACAGCACCAGAGTCACCAGTGACCTCGACAGGCTCAACCAAGGGAAGAGGGTCTACCTGAGACACACCTAAAGGAGCAGGACCCTGAGGGGGGAGGGGGTCTACCGGAGGGGGACCTGGAGTGAGGAAGAGCGGGGGGGGGGGGGAGGAGCAGTGCGGTAGGGAAAGAGACGGTAAAAGGGAACCGACTCGTCAAACGTGGCGTCCTGAGAGGACAGAACACAGCGCGAGGTGGGGTGGTAAAACTGCCAGCCAGGCGCGTCAGGGGGAAAACCAAGGAAGACACAGGGAACAGCGAGGGCGGAGAGCTTGTCCGCGGAGGTATCTCGGACAAAGGCACGAGATCCCCAGACCCGGAACACTGACACCTCTCCCGTCCAACGCAGTGTCGGCGAGGTCTCCGGCAAGGAGACACGGGGCCAGAGGTTGAGCTGATGCGCAGCATACCGGACTGCAAACGGCCACAGGAAATGGGGGGCAGCCGCATGGATCATGGAGGTACGAGCGACCTCCATGACTAGGCCAATGCGGCGCACAGCAACCCCATTCTGCTGCGGAGAGGCCGGAAGCGTGAACGACTGGGTGATGCCCTCCCCCACGACAAAAGTCCCGCAAGAGGTCAGAGAAAAACTCACCACCTCTGTCAGAGTACAGACGCAGGACAGGAAGGTCCGTGTCGAACCGCTCGTGGAGCTGGAGACGGACAGCGCGGATCCAAGGGATCAGAACATCAGGAACCTCCCCCTTGCTGCGCAAGGGGAAGACCGTGGTGTAACGCATGTAGTCGTCAACAACCAGCAAAAAGTACCGCTCGCGGCCCTGTCCCTGAACTCGGGCTGGGCCCCACAGGTCCATGTGGAGAGTCTGGAGGGAAGCAGTCGTCGGGGGAAACGAGGAGTGAGGAGCGGCGCGGTGCCGCCCCTCAACGCAAGGAAGGCAGGGCAGGGCGGGCGAGCGCGGAAGGGGGGGCAGAGCCTGGGAAGGCCAGAGACAAGGAGGCGAGAGTGCATGCTACGGAGTCGTGGCAGGGAGGGGTGACCAAGACGGTAGTGCCAGAGGACAGTCTGGTGTGAGAGGGCGGCGACACGAGCAGGGGGCTGCTACCTGACCGGGCGTGGACACCTGACCAGACACAGCTACCTGGGGAGGCTCAGTAGTCAGTGTGTACAGGCTCGACCTAGGCCGACGGGTGAACGTGGCCAGGTGACGGCTCGTCCGTACACACGTGCAGATCCCCACACGCGGGGTAAAGGTATCAACCCAAGCATCCTGAAGGACGGCGTTACTCACCAAGTTCGTAGAGAACAAGGTGAGCTGAAGGCCTGTCAGTGAGCCAGACGGAACCGCTGGAAACGGAAGAACAGAGGAGGAACGTGCAAGGACTGGGCCCCCTGAGGGGTCAGCTAGAGAGACTACAACATGTGTAGGGAGTGGTGTGATTGTAGTGCTATCGCGAAAGAAGCAGCGGGAAGCACCTGAGTCAAGGGTGAAGGTGTGCAAGGTCTCAGCAGGCACAGTACCAGAGAGAGCAGACTCATTAGCACCTAGAGCAGCGCCGATATACCAGGGTCAAACAACACACAGGTAACAGTCACCCTCAGTACTATCAGTCAGAGCATGCATGGCAGTAAGGATAGTGTCATAGTCTAGAGCAAAGATATCCACCTTGTTGCGCAGCAGCTCTAGCCAGGGGGGAGCTCAGCCTCGTCGCCAAACACTTCACGGCAGGCGTCGCTCAGACAGGCGAAGCGGCGAGCCTGTGTGTGACCAACTGTCCCGCAAGTTTGACCAGCCCGATCACCTGTGCGAATGACGTACGGGCAGCGGGCAGTACTCCTAGACCCCCCACTCTGAGCGTACCACTCATGAAGTTGCTGGCACGTAAGGGTCTCGCTCGGACGCCGCTACAGCTGCATCTCGCCACCACCAGAAACTTCGCACTGACCAGCTCCACCGCGACTGCGAGGACGGCCGCCGCCAGCGCACCACCTGGCGTACCACTCACGAAGATGCTGTGGCGTAAGGGTCTCGCGCGGACGCTGCTGGCAGCTGCATCTGGCCACCGCCAGAAACTCTCCACCGAACAGCGCCACGGCGACCACTACTACGGCCGCCACCACTCCCACTGCTGCCACCACCGCCGTCACCACTCCCACCGCTACTACGAAGTGAAGTCATAGCGGGCAAGCAAGGAGGCGCGCGACCAGTAGGGCAGTACAGAGGGAAGGCAGTGGTACGAGCAGCAGCAGCAGCAGCAGCAGCAGTAAGAGCGCGGCTCGGTGAGGCTAGGCTGCAGCACCTCCAGCACTCCTAGCAGCACCTCCACCAGCTGCAGCAGTAGCACGAGCAGCAGGGCGGATCAGGTTGGGCAGGGCGGCTCGGGCTGGGCGGCGCGGCTCGGCCTGGGCGGCGCGGGCAGCAGGGCGCGCACTGTGCAGGGCAGCAGGGCGCGCACTGTGCAGGGCAGCAGGGCGCGACGCGCGGGCTGCAGCAGGGCGTGACGTGCGGGCTGTAGCAGAGCGCGACGCGCGGGCTGCCGTAGGGCGCGGCGCGCAGGGCAGCGGGGTGCGACGTGCGGGCTGCAGCAGAGCGCGACGCGTGGGGCAGCAGAGCGCGACGCGCGGGGCTGCCGTAGAGCGCGACGCGCAGGGCAGCAGGGCGCGACGTGCGGGCTGCAGCAGAGCACGACGCGCGGGCTGCAGCAGGGCGCGACGCGCAGGGCAGCAGGGCGCGGGCTGCAGCAGGACGCAGGGCAGGGCAGGGCGTGCGCGGGGCAGCGCGACGCAGGGCAAGGCGTACACGGGCAGTGTGACGCAAGGTAGGGCAGGGCAGGGCGCGCGCTGACGGCGCAGCGCAGGGCAGGGCGTGAGGTAACGCGGTAACTCCAGTCGGTCACTAGGTAATGGTGGGTTAAAAAAAAAAAAAAAAAAAAACGGTCCTACGAACCTACTGCTCTGATACCATCTCAGAATCTAACGAGCAGGAATGGTTGCATTGAGATCAAACTGAGTACAAGTACTCACCCTAATTTGGTTGTACCCCATATAGGTTACCCCATTACAGTCTACACAATAAAAGCATCAACATTATAGTTAGACAAGTGTCTGGGATTCTGACATGGTATCAGTGCGAAGATCTCGAGTTCGAATCTCAGTGTGTGCACCTCGGGCATCCCATTGCGGGGGGGTGTTAGAGGTCCACTAGAGATCCCCGGCTGATCCTACAGAAGGGGTTACAGGCATGTTGGCCTGGGAGGTTATGGGCGCACTCACCCGCTATACAAGCTACCCTTTTTATCCCATTGGTTAGTGGCTGGGATTTTGTGATAACGTTACAAAATGTGTGCTCGCTTCAAAATCGAAACTCGTTAATGTTTTTGGCATGTTTTCAAAATAAAATTATGAATGCGCTTATAATAGATCAAGGTTTTACAGGGTGGGGCGCTTATAATTGAGTTCCGGCAATAAACGCCATGCTCCATATACCGGTAGAGGCGCCTTTAAAACCCGCAGCCTGAATTACAAAAAAAAAGTTGGGAGGTGTTAACACCTCCCTCCCGAACCAGGGAGACGAGAGAGGGGAATGGGCATGGGCGACGGGGAGAGGAAGAGAGGGCGAATAAGATGGAAGATCGATGAAGAGTCGGCGGCGGGAATGAGAACGATGTCGACGCAGCGATAGGTGGGAGAGGAAAGGTCGACCGGGCGAGCGATGAAGAGGGGAAGCGAGGGCGACGGGCGGGGGAAGCGAGGGCGATGGGCGGGGGAAGCGAAGGCGACGGGCAAGGGAAAGCGAGGGCGACGGGCGGAGGAACCGAATGTCAACTTTATACGTGTTAGTTCAGTGTAGGCTATAGTGGGGTAGCTCATATGGGGTACTACCCGAAGTTAGGGGTTAGTTCTTGTACCCACATTTCATTCAATGCAACCATTCCTGCTTGCTGTTTTGACATGGTTTCAGAGCAGTAGGTCCGTAGGACCGTTTTTTTTTCCGGTCCCACCATACTTAGCTTCCGACTGCGGTTACCGCATTACCCCACTACCTTGCGGCACGCTGCCTCGCGCACGCCCTGCCCTGCGCCAGCACCTTGCCATGCGCCGGTGCCCTGCCCTGCGCCAGCGCCCTGCCCTGCGCCGGCTCCCTGCCCTGCGCCAGCGCCCTGCCCTACGCACGCGCTGCTGCCTTGCGCGTCGCGCCCTACGGTAGCCCACGAGTCGTGCGCTGCTGCCCCGCGCGTCGCGCTCTGCTGCAGCCCGCGCGTCGCGGCCTAAGGCAGCCCGTCGCGTCGCGCTCTGCTGCCCCTCGCGTCACGCACTGCTGCAGCCTACGCCAGCGCCCTGCTCTGGCTGCACGCCGCCCTGCTCTGGCTGCATGCCGCCCTGCTCTGGCTGCACGCCGCCCTGCTCTGGCTGCACGCCGCCCTGCTCTGGCCGCGCACCTGTCAGAATAGTAGCTAGAATGCAGGAGCCATAACTAGGGTTTGGGCTAGTTAGGCAAGAGAGAGTAAGCAAAGGAGGAGGTTCACTAGCTAGCAGGTGGATACATATAGGAGACCCTAAGGGGTCGTACTCACTATAGAGTACCCCACTGCAGGCTAGACAAACTACACATTCTAACACACCCCCATAGTCAAAGTGGGGTATGATCAGCACAAAGCAGCAGTTCATTGTTTATGAATATAAGCAAAGCTAGAGGCTATCACAGAGGGCTAGTGAGGAGGAGGAGGGACTATGAGAGGAGAGGAGGTAGTGGACGGCAGCTGAAGCTGCTGGCACACGACGCAACTGGAGCAACTAGCACACGGGAAACTGGAGCAACTGGCACACTGGCAACTGGAGCAACTGGCACACGGGCAACTGGAGTAACTGGCTCCGCGGCTAGACGAGCGGCAGGAGCAACTGACTCTCAGGCGACTGGAGCAACGGGCTCACGGGCGACTGGAGCGACGGGCTCACGGGCGACTGGCGCAACGGTCTCACGGGCGACTGGAGCTGCTGGCTTCACGGCGGCCACCCCCTTTCAACCTCCCCCTTTGTCTCAAAACCCCCGTTCACACACCCCTTGCTGCACCCCTAGCTTCACTCCCATGACACCCCCCTAGCACCACTCCTTCGGCTCCCACACACCCACCCCCCTCAGCGGCAGCTACAAGCAGTGGGAGACGGAGGAGGAGGAGGAGCAGGGGACGGCGCACACACCCGCCACCCCCACACCCGCCACCCCATACCCTAAATGCAGGTGGCGCACGGGTCCCTGGGGCGCTGCGACGGGCGACGGGAAGGGCGGCGCGCAGCCCCCAGGGCGCTTCGACGGGCGACGAGAGGGAGGGGCGACGCGCGGGCCCCCAGGGTGCCGCGGCGGGCGACGGGAAAGGCGGCGCGCAGGCCCAAGGGGCGCTTCGACGGGCGACGGGAGGAGGGGCAACGCGCGGGCTCCCGGGACGCAACGACGGACGACGGGAGGGGGGGACGTGCGGGCCCCCGGGGCGCCACGACGGGCGACGAGAGGAGGGGCGACGCGCGGGGCCCCCGGGACGCGACGACGGGCGACGGGAGGAGGGGCGACGCGCGGGCCCTCGGGACGCCACGACGGGCGACGAAACCGCCGCGCGTTCCCGGGGCGCGCGGCGGGCAGGAAACCGCCACGCGCCCAAAGCGCATGGCGGGCAGAAAACCGCTACGCACCCCGAGCGTGTGGTGGGAAGAAAATTTGAACATCGCACGCCACGGGGCGCGCGACAGACAGTATGGCAGCGGAAGCAGGAGGGCCCACAGGCCAGGAGCGTAACCGCTCTGATAGCATGTCAGAATAGTAGCTAGAATGCAGGAGCCATAACTAGGGTTTGGGCTAGTTAGGCAAGAGAGAATAAGCAAAGGAGGAGGTTCACTAGCAAGCAGGTGGATACATATAGGAAACCCTAAGGGGCCGTACTCACTATAGAGTACCCCACTGCAGGCTAGACAAACTACACATTCTGACAGTGCCGCCCTGCTGCTCTTACTGCTGCTGCTGCTACTCATGCTACTGCCTTCACTCCGTACTGCCCTAGAGGTCGCGCTCCTCCTAGCTTGCCCGCCATGACTTCACTTTGTTGTACCGGTGGGAGTGGTGACGGCGGTGGTGGCAGCAGTGGGAGTGGTGGCGGCCGTAGTAACAGTCACTGTGATGCTGTTTGGTGCGGAGTGTCTGGCGGTGGCCAGATGCAGCTACGGCGGCGTCCGACCCTTAAGCCCCGGCAGCTTCGTGAGTGGCTTTACCAGCGTGGGCTGTCTCCGAGTCCGGGTCGCTGCCCGTACGTCATTCGCACAGGTCGTCAAGCTGGTGAGACCTGTGGGACACCTGGTCACGCACAGTCCCGCTGGTTCGCCTATTTGACTGACGCCTGGCGCACTGAGTTTGGCGACGAGGCTGAGATCCCCCCCTGGCTTGAGCTGCTTAGGTCGGGCGTTGCTGTCTTTGCTTTAGACTATGACGCCATCCTTACTGCCATGTCTGCTTTGCCTGGTGGTGCTGAGAGTGACTGTCACCTAGAGGTTGCTACTCTAGGTGCTAGTGAGGCTGCTGCCTTAGGTGCTAGCGAGTCTGCTTCCTCAGGTACTGCGCGTGCTAAGTCCTTGCACACCTTCACGCTTGACTCAGGTGCTTCCCGCTGCTTCTTCCATGACCTGTTGCACCACTCCCTGCACCTGTTGCAGTCTCTCTGGCTGACCCCTCAGGGGGCCTAGTTCTTGCACGGTCCACCACTATGCTTCCGTGCCCGGCGGTTCTGTCTGGCTCACTGACAGGCTTCCACATCCCCTCGTTCTCTACGAACTTGGTGAGCAACGCAGTTCTTCAGGACTAGTGGGTTGACACCTTTACCCCTGGAGGACAGCATGTAGCGATCTGTACGTGCTCCCGGACCGGCCACCACCTGGCCACGTTTACCCGTCGGCTAGGGTCGAGTCTTTACACACTGACGACTGCGCCTCCTCAGGTAGCTGCTGCTGGTCAGGTTTCTGCGTCAGGTCAGGTAGCCTCCCCTTGTGAGTGTCGCTCCCTGTCGCACCAGACTCTTCTCTGGCACCACCGCTGGGTCACCCCTCCTTGCCACGTCTCCGTGGCATGCACTGTCGCCTCCTTGCGTCTGGTCTTCCCAGGTCTCTCCCTCCCCTCCCTGCCTCGCCTGCGCCGCCCTGCCTTCCTTGCGTCGAGGGGCGGCAGCGCGCCGCTCCTCACTCCTCCTCGTTTCCCCCGACAGATTGGCTCCTCTGCAGACCCTCCACCTGGACGTGTGGGGCCCAGCCTGCGTTCGTGGACAGGGCGGTGAGCGGTACTTTCTGCTGGTTGTCGACGACTACTTGCGGTACACCACAGTCTTCCCCTTGCGCACCGAGGGTGAGGTCCCTGCTTTCCTGATCCCTTGGATCCGAGCAGTTCGTCTCCGGCTCCGCCGCAGGTTCCGCCAGGACCTTCCATTCCTGCGTCTGCGCTCTAACAGAGGTGGTGAGTTCACATCCGGCCTCTTGCGGGCCTTCTATGAGGGGAGGGCATCGAGCAGTCGTTCACGCTTCCGGGCTCACCACAGCAAAATGGGTTTGCTGAGCGCCACATTGGCTTATTCATGGAGGTCGCTCATACCTCCTTGATTCATGCGGCGGCTCCCCATTTTCTGTGGCCGTTTGCGGTCCGGTACGCCGCGCAGCAGCTCAACGTCTGGCCCCGTGTCTCCTTGCCGGAGACCTCGCCCACACTGCGCTGGACGGGAGAGGTTGGCGATGCGTCGCGTTTCCGGGTCTGGGGTGCTCGTGCCCTTGTCCGCGATACATCCGCGGACAAGCTCTCCTCCCGCACCATTCCATGCGTCTTCCTCGGCTTTGTTCCTGACGCGCCTGGCTGGCAGTTTTACCACCCCACCTCGCGCTGTATCTTCCCCTCTCAGGACGTCACCTTTGACGAGTCGGTTCCTTTCTAGCGTCTCTTCCCCTACCGCACTGCCCCTCTCCCTCCCCCGCCGCTTTTCCTCGCTCCAGGTCCCCCTCCGGTAGACCCCCTCCCCCCTCAAGGTCCTGCTCCTTCAGGTGTGTCTCAGGTCGACCCGCCCCCCTTAGCTGAGCCTGTAGAGGTCACTAGCGACTCAGGTGCTGCTGCGGGAGGTGCTGCTGGGGGTGCTGCTTCTGGGGGTGCTGAGCCTGCGCGTGTGGTGCTGGGGAGTGCGGAGCCTGGGGGTGCTGAGCCCGTCCGTGAGGTGCCGGGGGGTGCGGAGCCTGGGGGTGCTGAGTCTGCTGGCGTTCCTCTAGGTCTTGTTTCACGATGCGGGCCTGTCTCACCACAGCAGGCACGAGAGTGGCTTGCGTCGCGTACCCGCCTGAGGAGTCGGGCTGCTGAAGCTGCTTGTCGTGGAGGCGCTAGGGGTGCTGGTGTCTCTGGTTCTGGAGGTGCTCGTACTGAAGGTACTGGAGGTGCCGGGACTAGTGCTGCTCTTGGAGCTGGAGGTGTCGGTTCTGGGGGTGGTGCTGCTGGAGGTACTGGGGCTGGAGGCCCTGGAGCTGGTGCTGTTGACCCTGGAGTTGGAGACCTTAGAGCTGGAGGTGCCGGTTCTGGGGGTGCTGCTGCTGGAGGTACTAGGGCTGGAGGTAGTGGAGCTGGTGCTGTCGACCCTGGAGCTGGGGGTGCTGAGTTTGCTGGCGTTCCTCTGGGTCTCGTTTCACGACGCGGGCCTGTCTCACCACAGGAGGCCCGAGAGTGGCTTGCGTCGCATACCCGCCTGAGGAGTCGTGCTGCTGGAGCTGCTTGTCGTGGAGGCGCTGGGAGTGCTGGTGTCTCTGGTCCTGGAGGTGCTCGTACTGGAGGTACTGGAGCTGCCGGGACTGGTACTGCTCCTGGAGCTGGAGGTGTCGGCTCTGGGGGTGCTGCTGCTAGAGGTACTGGGCCTGGAGGCCCTGGAGCTGGTGCTGTCGACCCTGGCGTTGGAGACCCTGGAGCTGGAGGTGCCGGTTCTGGGGGTGCTGCTGCTGGGGGTACTGGGGCTGGAGGCCCTGGAGCTGGTGCTGTCGACCCTGGCGTTGGAGACCCTGGAGCTGGAGGTGCCGGTTCTGGGGGTGCTGCTGCTGGAGGCCCTGGCGCTGGTCCTGTTGACCCTGGAGTTGGGGACCTTAAGGCTGGAGGTGCCGGTTCTGGGGGTGCTTCTACTGGTGGCGTTGGAGCTGGGGGTTCTAGAGCTGCTGGAGGCGCTGGAGCAAGAGGTACTGCTGCTGGAGTCCCTGGAGCTAGAGGTGCTGCTGCTGGAGGCGCTGGAGCTGGTTCTGGAGCTGCTGGAGGCGCTGGAGCTGGAGGTGCTGCTGCTGGAGTCGCTGGAGCTGGAGGTTCTGGAGCTGCTGGAGGCGCTGGAGCTGGAGGTGCTGCTGCTGGAGTCGCTGGAGCTGGAGGTGCTGCTGCTGGAGGCGCTGGAGCTGGAGGTTCTGGAGCTGCTGGAGGCGCTGGAGCTACTGGTACTGGTGGCACTGCAGCGTCGCGACTGTTTTTCGCTCCGTCGTCACCTTCGTCTCTGCCACCGCCTGACTCCGTGCTTCGCCAGGTTCTTAGCCTCCCGTCTTCTACTGGCCTCCCCGTTACAGCCCGGCGCACCACTACCTGCTCCTTCTCCTTACACTAAGCAGACAGACTCGCTTACAGAGTGTCGTGAGCCTGCGTCTCGTCCTGCCTTGCCTGTTCGCGGTGCGTCGCACTGGTCGTCGTGTTCCTCGTGAGCGTCCGCCTCCTGTCCCTGGCATGCACGCTATGGCACTTCATCCTTCCTCTGTTCCACAGCGTGTTACCCTACCGTCTCCTCCTACGTCTTCTCTGCCTGACGTTCAGGACCCTGAGTCTGACCTGGTTCGTGCTGCTCACCCTACTGTCACGTGTCTGCTCGCCACTGTTGTCACTGACCCATCCTTTGAGTCTGCTGTTGCGCCTGCCTTAGTCTCTGAGCTTCTTGACTTTGCTGCGGCCTGTCGTCTAGACTACGCTGCTAGTCTTGCTGCTGAGTCTGAGTCTGTCTATCCTCCGTTCGTCGGGGGTGAGTGTGCTCTTGGCACGGACGTCCTTGAGAACAGGCAGGAGGACTTTGAGTGTCTTGCAGCCGCTGCGCCTCATCTCATGGCCATGCTGCTTGCCCCTGAGGGAGACCCGGATGCACCAGACATCCTGACTCCGCGTTCTTACGCTGAGGCGATCGCGGGTCCCTACTCCTCTCAGTGGCAGACAGCCATGGACGCAGAGATGGCATCCTGGAAGTCCACAGGCACTTACGTCGATGAGGTTCCCCCTCCTGGGGCGAACATCGTCAATGACATGTGGATTTTCAGGGTGAAGCGGCCGCCGAGTTCTCCGCCTAACTTCAAGGCTCAATACGTTGCACGAGGCTTTAGTCAGCGACAGGGAGTTGACTTCTTCCAGACCTTCTCCCCCACCCCGAAGATGACCACTCTTCGGGTGCTGCTGCACGTTGCCGCTCAGCGTGACTACGAGCTTCACTCTCTGGACTTCAGCACAGCGTTCTTACAGGGCAGTCTGCACGAGGAGATCTGGCTGCGCCGCCCACCTGGCTTCACTGGGTCGTTCCCTCCTGGTACCCAGTGGATCCTCCGTTGGCCAGTCTACGGTCTCCGTCAGGCGCCACGTGAGTGGCACGACACACTATGGACGACACTTGCGGCTCTTGGGTTTGCCCCTTCCACTGCTGACCCGTCGCTGTTTCTACGCACCGACGCTTCACTGCCGCCGTTCTACATCCTCGTGTACGTCGACGATTTGGTCTTTGCCACTGCTGACACTGAGGCTCTCGCCCTTGTGGTGTTGGAGCTGCAGAAGAGACACACGTGCACAGACCTGGGTGAGCTGCGTAGTTACCTGGCTTGCAAATCACCCGGGACAGAGCACGCCGCACCATCACCCTGACTCAGTCACACATGGTGCGGCAGGTCCTTCAGCGCTTCGGCTTCACTTGGTCCTCGCCACAGCCTGCTCCGCTGGCTACAGGTCACTCGCTCTCAGCTCCACCGTCAGACGAGTCCGTAGAGCCGAGTGGCCCGTACCCAGAGCTAGTGGGCTGCCTCATGTACCTGATGACCAGCACTCGTTCTGACCTTGCGTACCCTCTTGGCCCTCTAGCACGCTACGTGGCTCCTGGTAGGCACCGAAAGGTGCACATGGATGTTGCGAAGAGGGTACTGCGCTACTTGTGCAGTACATCGGGCATGGGGCTCGTGCTTGGAGGGCGGAGCTCAGTTGTCCTCACTGGACACTTAGACGCTTCTTGGGTTGACGACCTGGCTACGCAGCGGTCGTCACAGGGTTACACTTTCAGCCTTGGCTGCGGCTCTGTTTCTTGGCGGTCTACCCGCTCGTCTTTTGTTCTCAGCTCCAGTTGTGAGGCTGAGATCTACGCCACAGCCATGGCTGCACAGGACTTACGTTGGCTCACCTACCTGCTGACCGACTTGGGAGAGCGGCCTCGTTCTCCTCTAATTCTGTACGTAGACAACAAGGCCGCCATTGCCTTGTGTCAGGAGCACAAACTGGAGCACAGAACGAAGCACATCGCTCTGCGTTACTTCATGGCTCGAGAGTTGCAGCAGCGTGGTCAGCTTCGTCTTGCTCACGTGGCCACTCGGGCCAACACTGCTGATATATTCACCAAGGCACTTCCGTCTGGTGATCATCAGCGCTTCTGTACTATGTTGGGCCTTGTGCCTGTTTCGTCTCACTTGCTCACTTAGTGACTTTGCTTGTACTGTGATCTATATATATACCTGCATGCTTGCGCTTGCTAGGTAGTGATCACTTTACTGTTGTTGTTGCATATATACCTTTGCATGTGAACTGGCCTTGTGGCCCTTTGCTTGTGCTCGATTGTCTAGTGACGTTGTGATCTACCTCGAGCTTGCTTTGCTTTTCTTGACTGGTCTTGTGACCCCTTGTTCTCCCCCACTTTGCCTATGGGGGTGTGTCAAACTATATATGTGTTAGTTCTGTGTAGGCTATAGTGGGGTAGCTCATATGGGGTACTACCCGAAGTTAGGGGTTAGTTCTTGTACCCACATTTCATTCAATGCAACCATTCCTGCTTGCTATCTTGACACCGAAGGCGACGAGCGGGGAGGCGGCGAGGGCGACGGGCGAGGCGAGGGTGGTAGGCGGGGAAAGCGAGAGCGACGGGCGGGGGAAGCGAGGGCGACGGGCGAGGGAGGCGAGGGCGACGGGATGGGAGAAGCGAGGGCGGGCGGAGGAACGAGGGCGACAGGCGGGGAGGCGGCGAGGGCGACGGGCGGGGAGGCGGCGAGGGCGACGGACGGGGCGAGGGAGGTGGGCGGAGGTCGGCAAAGCGCTAATTTCTCATCTCCTCACGACCATTTTCTCCGTGCTTCACACTCGCATCTGGCGCCTGCGTTTCCCTTCCGTTGCACCTACTAATTCTGGTTGTGTGAATTGTGTTCACAAAAAATCCCTAGCAGGTGTGTGATGGTGGTATTCTAAAAGCGAGTGAATGAATTAGCTTGTTCTGTCATGCCGATTTTCTTGCTCTGCTCTAGCTCTCGGAGGTTGGTTAGCGGGTTGCGTGCGAAGTTTTTGCCTCATGGGAGAGTCGCATCATGTTTCGCTAACCTGCCACCTTTCGCAATTCCTCCGCACCTCATTTTGCCCGAACCCCAGACCTACCAAACCAAGCGTTGACTCAGTTTTTGTAATTCAGGCTTCGGGTTTTAATAGGACAGCACTACTATCCGGGGCGATACGGTACCGCTGAGCTGACACGTGGCGCTCACGGGGTACTACGGTATTTCTGGCTGTGTAGCTAGGTCCAGAAACTGATTTGAAGATGATCATTCCGAGATTGGGTGCTTGGGAGGACTACTGTCAGACTTGGGAGGACTACTGTCATTCTCTTCAACTTTCCACAAATGCCAATACAGCACAACAATCATTGATACCTCCAAAAATGGTACGGCGCTACATCGCTAAAGTCACTTGAAGTCGGGCTTCTCCGGGAAAGTGCATCCTGACCGTTGGATGATGACGTTGGCTGCGTAATTACCGGCGCGGATGCACTCGGCAATGTCCTTCCCCTGCACCAGCTGCGACAGGAAGCCTCCCACAAAGGAGTCGCCGGCGCCGTTGGTGTCCACCAGATCCTCCTTCTTCACCAGAATCACCGGGTGGGTCGTCACCTGCGTGTGCGAGGGACATGCAGAGTTGCCAGTGAGAGCTCACATATAAGAGCGAACGCAGGCGACCACAAACGGGTCACCGGCCCGGCTGGTGTCCACCAGATCCTCCTTCAGCTAATCACCGGGTGGGTCTGTCACCTGGTCGTGTGGACATAGATACACACAAGGGGTGCAGGAGACGGGTTGACAACACACATGCATGAGTGCACCCGGCTAGGTACAGGAAAGGGGCCTCATTGGTTATTCGTGAGTGCATCGGGTTAGGGCCATTATCTCCTTCCCCTGCACCAGCTGCGACGGGAAGCCCCCCATCAACGAGTTGCCTGCCCCATCAACGAGTTGCCTGCCCCATCAACGAGTTGCCTGCCCCATCAACGAGTTGCCTGCCCCATCAACGAGTTGCCTGCCCCATCAACGAGTTGCCTGCCCCATCAACGAGTTGCCTGCCCCATCAACGAGTTGCCTGCCCCATCAACGAGTTGCCTGCCCCATCAACGAGTTGCCTGCCCCATCAACGAGTTGCCTGCCCCATCAACGAGTTGCCTGCCCCATCAACGAGTTGCCTGCCCCATCAACGAGTTGCCTGCCCAATTGGTGTCCACCAGTTTCTTCTTCACCGGAATCACCAGGTGGATCACTGGCTGTATTGATAGAGCTAGGAGAGAGATGAGGCTAGGGAGGTTGATCTCTCTGGAAAGCATAAATAACAAATCATCACACCTCTTCATCTCTTCCTCACTTCAGTTACTAGCGTTGACACGAGAATATCACTCGACAGTTACACAATGCAGGCAGGCACAGCCAGGATCAGAAGGAACATCCTTGCTCACAGGGCAGGACACAAGCAAAGAACATCATTTCACGGCACAGAACAGATACAGCCTGCCCCAGGTACACCTTCCATTTAAGTGACAGAAACCATCCCATGGTACGGTGCAAACACAACTTGCCCCCCACGCACCTTGCCCCCCACGCACCTTGCCCCCCACGCACCTTGCCCCCCACGCACCTTGCCCCCCACGCACCTTGCCCCCCACGCACCTTGCCCCCCACGCACCTTGCCCCCCACGCACCTTGCCCCCCACGCACCTTGCCGTCGGTGGCGATGACGGTGTCGTCCTTGCCCTGCGTGATCACCACCACCCGCTTCCTCGCCTCGTTCACCTTCGGCAGCTCCGTCATCTTGAGCGCTATCTCCTCCACCTTCTCCGTCTGCTCACAGCCCGTGCGGTGAACAATGACGGAGAATAGGTAGCGAGTAGGTCAGGCTAAACCAGGTGAAGAAATGGTTGTGGAACCATGCTGTACTCTCCAGAGCGCTCATAAAAGAAAGAAAGAAAGAAAGGGAGAAAGAAAAAAAGAAAGCGAAAAGAACAAAGGACAACAGAAGACCATAACACATCATGCATCGTAAGCACGGCTTACGATTGAGTAGTGACACAAGAGACATGTCTTATGGTTAAGCCCCAGCACGCACCTCCCAGCCCCAGCGCGCACCTCCCAGCCCCAGCACGCACCTCCCAGCCCCAGCACGCACCTCCCAGCCTTGAACCTTGGCGAAGGTCTGCGCCTCAGTCTCGTTCCCAAACAGGTAGTCCACGTAGCTGCACGGGCGGGCATGGGCGGACATGGGCGGGTGGACATGGGCGGGTGGACATGGGCGGGTGGACATGGGCGGGTGGACATGGGCGGGTGGACATGGGCGGGTGGACATGGGCGGGTGGACATGGGCGGGTGGACATGGGCGGGTGTGGACATGGGCGGGTGGACATGGGCGGGTGGACATGGGCGGGTGGACATGGGCGGGTGGACATGGGCGGGTGGACATGGGCGGGGTGGACATGGGCGGGTGGACATGGGCGGGTGGACATGGGCGGGTGGACATGGGCGGGTGGACATGGGCGGGTGGACATGGGCGGGTGGACATGGGCGGGTGGACATGGGCGGGTGGACATGGGCGGGTGGACATGGGCGGGTGGACATGGGCGGGTGGACATGGGCGGGTGGACATGGGCGGGTGGACATGGGCGGGTGGACATGGGCGGGTGGACATGGGCGGGTGGACATGGGCGGGTGGACATGGGCGGGTGGACATGGGCGGGTGGACATGGGCGGGTGGACATGGGCGGGTGGACATGGGCGGGTGGACATGGGCGGGTGGACATGGGCGGGTGGACATGGGCGGGTGGACATGGGCGGGTGGACATGGGCGGGTGGACATGGGCGGGTGGACATGGGCGGGTGGACATGGGCGGGTGGACATGGGCGGGTGGACATGGGCGGGTGGACATGGGCGGGTGGACATGGGCGGGTGGACATGGGCGGGTGGACATGGGCGGGTGGACATGGGCGGGGTGGACATGGGCGGGTGGACATGGGCGGGTGGACATGGGCGGGTGGACATGGGCGGGTGGACATGGGCGGGTGGACATGGGCGGGTGGACATGGGCGGGTGGACATGGGCGGACATGGGGAAGGCACGCATGACAGGGCAGGCGTGAGAGGGTGGGCATGGGAGGAGAGGCATGGGAGGGAAGGCATGGCGGCGGAGGAGGGAGGACTGGTGAGTGAAAGTAGATTACTCAGGGACAGGAAAAGGAAGGGAGGCGGGGGTGCATGACTCACGATAAAGTGTTCATTAAAGGCCGCGTGAAGAACAGTGAAACGAGCGTAGATCACTCAAAGCAGGAGTTGGGAACGGAGGTGCGAGTAGGGCCATGGAGAAGTAGGGCGGGGAGGGGGTGCCTGACTCACGCGAGGGCGTGTGTGAGAGGCTGTGTGCGGCACTGGGATCAAGGTAGATTAGTAGATTACTCCGGGAAAGTTGTTTGGCGGAAGAAGAAGGTGTGCACGTGGGGATGGGCTGGTGCATGACTCACGGGAGGGCGTCCATGAGCGACTGTGTGAAGAACTGTGCGATGAAGGGCGCCGCCAGATTCATGGTGAACACCTGGCGTGGCAGGGAAGGAACCACATGGCACGGGGGCGAGACAATGGTAGTCGGGTGAATTGCAGAGCACATTGAGGGAGGTACGATGAGATGAAGGGCGCTGTATGGTGAACAGCTGGCAGGGATGGGGTGGGATGGACCAGGGGTTGAAGGGGAAAACTGGTTGCTGGGAGATTTCAGGGCACTTACATGCTTGACGCTCCTAGAGTTATTGCGTGATGAAAGGCGCATGGAGGATCAACCTCATGCTCTCCACTGGCCGCTTGACTTGTGAGGACCACGCCCCGCCACGGCCATGATGCTCGCGGGCGTCACTTCCGAGTCCACTCACAAGTCAACTTGGCTCACGCTCTTCTGCTCCACTGCATGCTCGGTCACGACTGGGCGCCACAGTGAGCAAGGAAGGAAGACCACTAACCGTTCATTCCCCCTCCATCTTTCCCGTCCCTCACCGTGTTCTTCTCAGCGGCGTGCGTCGCCCCTACCAGGATCATCTGGCAGCACACTCACACTCCGCACTCAGGGTGGAAAAAAGGCCACCAACCAACCCTCAATCTCCCCCCCTTCCACCTGGCCCCAGACCAAACCCTCACCAACGTAATAATTCTGCAGCACATTACGGAAACACAAAAACCACCAACGCTCCATCTCCTCGCCACCTAACCCCAGACGCTCACCTTGTTGTTCTCCGCTGCATGCTTGGCGACGGCCATGATGCTCTCGGGGCTCACGGTGAGGAAGAACCCCGCGATGTAGTAGAACTGCGCCCTCTCCACTGCGCACGCACGATGGGACGAGACAAGGCGCAAACAAAGGACGGTTGAAGTGAGAATCAGTATGGGCGACTGATTGTGCACAAAGGTAACTTGAGCATGGGAAGAGAAATGAATCTGAGCATGAGCCGAGAAATGAATCTGAGTTAGCAGTCGCGAAAGGGCGCGTGATGAGATGAATCTGAGCCTTCTGGGAGAATGGAACGGGGCGAGCCATGGCATCACGGGCGAGTCCGGGAGAAAGAGGATGGGGCATGGCGAAGTACGGGTTTAAGGCTTATCAAAGAAACTTTTCTGCGGTGTGAAAAAACTGCGCTTCCTTCACTGGGAGAAGGCGACAGGGCATGTACTAGGTCTCACCTAGCGCCCAGTTCTCTGGCGCGTGCAGATGATCGACCTTGTAGCAGTTGGCCGCTGCCAGGTTGGCGATCAACGACCTGCGGTACGATGACCAAGAACAATGAAACCGACAAGATTCTCTAACGCAACCTACACTCGCTGGCTTTCCTATAGACAAGACGAGAATCAGAGGCGGGTGTTCCGAGAAAGCAACGCGTGGGTCTTTGCAGGGGCATACATGGGCACTACGCGCTGCCATTGTCATTCTGGAGCATCAGAGATGCACACGCGCTCGTGCAATCGCGCGGCAGAGCACTACGGCATGGACATACCGTTCGCCGCCACGACGGCATGGACATACCGTTCGCCGCCAACAATAAGGACGGCGCACGTGCCAGTTGGCGTGGTGTCGTCCTCCCTATAGTGGACCTGAAACAAGTACAAGATTGAATAACATGAGTACATCGTAAAGTCTGAACGCGCAACCTGATATAGTGAGCGTTCGCACGTCCTGTGAAAGTGCCAACTTTGCTCCTGAGTGCGGCCTGAAAGAGCTTCAAATCGACTCACATTGACTCCCACGGACGTGCAGTTCTTGGTCATCTCCTGCCCGAACTCGTCCCTGCCGATGCACCCCATGTACGACACCGCCTTGGGCGTTTGGAGCATCCACTGAAAAGGGAGAGAGGGAACGACCCCACCGGACGAAAACACGTAGCAGAGGCACATTGGTCCCAAGTGCGGAGGCGTCGACGCAGGGACTTCACGCGACCCTCATTTACGAAAGGGTGAGGACGAGACGGGAGAAAACGGAAGCCATGGTGAGGCAGGAAGGCGGGCGACATGGTGAGGCAGGAAGGCGGAGGTGGGACCTGAGCGACGCGGATGGAGTTCTGCGTGGCGCCGCCCGCGATGTACTCCACGGGGTAATTGTCCTTGAGCTCCGCGTACCTGCCACGCCGCCGCGCATAAAATAAACATTGCAAAAGAAATTACGAAAACACAAGAAAGTGTGAGTTTAGGGGATCAGCGACACGAGATCGGGAAAAAGTGCCATGTGTACATGTCGCCGCGTTTGAAGCTCGCTTCGAAGATCAGCGCATGGATCTGACATGAATCCGCGTCGCATTGAATGAAACGGCATTGACCTCATATGTCCGTTGGCACCGACACTCCCCTCATGCCGGCAGCGACTCACATGGGAACGTGTTTCTCCTCCGCCAGGATGGCGTTGTTGAGCTTCACGTCGTATCTGCTCCAACATGCGCACGTCATGGGGACAATGGCGGCACGTCAGTAGCTGACACACGCACGCACGCATTTCAAACGGAAAAGAGATCGAGATCCCAAAGCGCGAGACGTATAAAACTCGCTAAGACAGTCGAGGCCCACTTGTTGAGAAACGCGTCGTCCACGACCGCTGAGATATCCAGCAGCGGGTTGCCCATTCCGAGAAGAATCCCCTCCTGAGCCATCTTAAACGTCGGATAAAGTCGGAGGTTCCTAAGATCCCCAGGCAGGGTGGAGGCTGCGAAAGACTTCCTGAAAACGGATCGGGCCAGAAGCATAAAATGACTTGTGGAAAGCTGAATACGAAGCTGAGCCGTGAAATTCTCCTCGTGGAGCCTTCCGTGACTAGTGTGGGTCGGACTTGGTTGCCCCGCTTCTGGCAGTGTGGCAGACACCAGTGATCTGCAGACGGTAGATTCCCGCACATCGAGCGGATCCAAATTGGAGAAAATCGACGGCGAAGAGCCTGCGAGGGAGACAAATCTAACCGCTGCGACATACTCGGAGGGAAAAATCCTCCCGCCAAAGGAACAAGGAAACAAGCGGAGACATGTTGCAGCGCGCCTTGGCACGCCAGGAGTTAGCATGGTTGAAAATCCTGATGGAGGGGGACACGGAGCGGAGCAACGCCCTTATTGCGCCTTCCTCTTTCCCCACAATACTCCGAAGGCAGGGTTCGGCGACTGAAACAAACAGTGCACGCACACCAGAGCTACTGTAGAAGGGCAAAACGTGCCTAACGGCGTGTCGTGCAGCCTATAAGGAATTTTCCCTTAGGGCGTGTGTCTTTTGGTGTAGACTTTAGAAATTATGGTCTAACTTTTGCTGGTAAACGACTTCGTTAATTTCGTTTGGGCTACTTGCGAATTTCATGATTTTTGGCGGATAATTCGGAAAACCGTCGGGACACAGATCTGGAGTCAACCTCGCAATCGAACTTGCACGTGCACGGTTATCCAACGTGCGTCCTTCTAGTCATGCGTGATGAAGTTGCGAATTGTGCAACAAACACAGACTACATTCTACCGTGTTACCGAATTCGGATTCGGTCACGAACTACATTCTACTAGCCGGGTAACCTACGAACTTAGGGCGCAACTCGCATGAGTGCTGTACAAGGCATGTGCTAGGATTTATGGCATCCTGAGCTCTTAGGGCAACGCTTGAAAGTGTTAAAGAAAGCTCTAATTTTTTAGGGCAAAACTATATGGCCATCCTGAAGTTTAAGGATATTCGTAGGCCTTATTCTGACATCTCTGTTAATGGGATTGGAGTGTTGGCCCCGCCCTCGCTTGGGCAACGCCGACGACTTGGTCGGATGTATGGGAGAAGCAGCTGACCGTTCACAGTGAAGGTGCTACTCGACAGGCTTCGTCGAGCTGCAAGGGATCATTGTGGTGATGCCCTCGACTAGGAGTGCTCGGCCGCCTTCTTCTGCGTGGCAAGTCGACGAGGTGACTGTCGACCTGCATAGGACTGTCACGGGGCTGGAGCCGTCGACCAGGGAGCTCGACAGTTGCAGTTGACTCGGCTGGACGACGGGTGGGCCGTCGACCACGAGGAGCGGTTCGACCGGGAGGTCGACGGAGCAGTCCGTCGACCTGACAAGTGAGGAGCGGTCGACGAGGGGAGCTCGGCGACAACAGCTGACAATGCTGGTCGACGGAGGGGCCCGTCGATCAGACGGTAGCTTGACGGGAGCTGTGGTCGACTAGAGGAACCTGGTGGTCGACCAGGTCGACCGGGTAACCTTCTCGGCGAGTTCTGCGGGGGCACGCGAACGTCGTCGATGTCGCGGTGACGAAGGCGACTTCGGGCTGGTATCTCGAAGTCGATGTGGCTCGTCAGGCGCAGACAACAGCCGACGGATGCACAACGAAGCAAGTCAGACCAATCGTCTGCGCGCACCTACGAGCGTACTGTCGAAGTGAAAGGCCCCGCCCTCGCTTGGGCGCAGGCATTCTCTGCGACGACGCGGTGAATTCGTCGAAGTGATAGTCGCATTGGATCAGCCCGTCCTCTGAAACCGCGATGGGTTTTTGAGGAGGTGGTCCTCTTACTCACCAGCCCATCAGCGAGCTCTGGTCAACGGGGTGCTGTTCGACGAGCTCGTCCTCTGATCTGCTAGTGAGTCGCGCGATCTCTGACGGACGGGGTGCAGTCCGAAGAGCCTCGTTCTCTGATCGAAGGGCACCGTTAAGCGAGCCTCGTCTCGGCGAACTGGTCAGCCGAATTCGCGCGACTGCGGAACTCTGTGAAGGCATGCGAAATTCGCTCAGGTGGCTCTTAGCGAAATTTCACCTGCGGAATGGCATTACGTGTTCGACGGTGGACACCTGACGAAAGCGTCGGAAGGTTTTTTACCTGGCACATGCGCAATGTCTCTAACGGTGCAACCGTCTACCTGCACCTACTCGGCAGGTGCACACCTGCGCAGATTTTCACCTGCGAATGCAGCGCTGGCAGGCCGCCCTGCTGCAGCGTTGGCGAATCTCTCTGATGCAGTGCTGGCAATTCGCCTTGCAGAATTCTTGCTAGGGGTTCCAATGCCATTCTAGTCAAATCACTTGCATGCCTCTTTTTTGTACTCTAATTCTCAAATTTCAATGTACTTTCAATTTCCTTAGTGGAAACTCTTGCCAAATTTCTCAGTGAATACAGCAAGTAGTAAGAACTCTGATAGAACGCTACTAGAGCGCTACGATCACCCGCACAACTCCGTGCCCTCCTTCGTACTCCACTCCCGTTGTAGGGTGACTCTCCGCATAGTGCGGTGAGCGTGGACCGACCCCGGGTAAGAACCTTCAGATTAGACAACATTTCGCTCTATACCTAAGTCGTTGTAGGCTGGCAACCATCTAGACCGCCGTGGACGACCAAGGAGTCGATGCAGGAGTAGAGGATACTCTGCAAGCGCGGTTGGATGCTGTTCGGGCACGCCACGAGGCTGGCGGGTACGGCGAGGAGGACTTGGAGATTTTGCTCCTTGGAAATCGTGCGCAGTGGGCGCGTGAGCATCCCCCTCCCCGTGCTGAAGCGGACGGCGCGTCCGCCTCTCCCCGACCCGTGCACAACGAAGGTGACGGCGGCAATGTTGTCGGCGGTGGAAGCACGAGGGTTCGCGGAGTGATTCGGGCCGCCGACGTTGGCGTTGGCAGAATGCAGGCGCAAGTGCTGCGGTCGATGGCGGCTGCAAGCAGCTCGAACGGCAACACCGATGGTCGGCGTCATTCTCCTCAGCGGAGTAGAGTCAGGCCGATTTCGGCAAGTCAAGCGTCGGCTGGTCGTGACGGAGGCATCGCGCCGGCGTACGGCTACTTCAAATTTTCGCCGGACAAGATCGATGTGCCGAAGCTGCTTGAAGGACGCCACGATTTAATCACATGGATCAAATCCATAGAGCCGCTATTACAAAGTAAGGAATGAGAATTATTAGAATGAGAACAGTATAGGGTTTGTAAAGCAAAACCTAACAGGGCTGTACCCTATAAGGAGTGCCCCACTACAGCCTAGAGTATAGTTTTGACACACCCCCATAGGCAAAGTGGGGGACAAGCAAGAGAACCAAGCAAGGTCAAGCTCAGGGTGGATCAAAACGTCACCACGCATTCTGAGCACAAGCAAATGGCCACAAGGTCAGTTCACATACAGAGTTATATAAAGGCCAACAAACGATACAGTGATCACAACCTAGCATGTGTAAGCATGCAGTCATATGTGCAAAGATCACAGTACAAGCAAAGTCAAGGAGTAAGCAAGTGAGGCCCAGTGGGCACAAGGCCTAGAACAGTACAGAACCGCTGATGATCACAAGGCTAAAGTGCCTTGGTGAAGATATCAGCAGTGTTGGCCCGAGTGGCCACGTAAGCAAGGCGAAGCTGACCACGCTGCTGCAACTCTCGAGCAAGGAAGTAACGCAGAGCGATATGCTTCGTTCTGTGCTCCAGTCTGTGCTCCTGACACAAGGCAATGGCGGCCTTGTTGTCTACGTACAGAACTGGAGGAGAACGAGGCCGCTCTCCCAAGTCGGTCAGCAGGTAGGTGAGCCAACGTAACTCCTGTGCAGCCATGGCCCTTGCGTAGATCTCAGCCTCACAGCTGGAGCTGAGAACTGAAGACAAGCGGGTAGAACGCCACAAAACAGAGCCGGAGCCAAGGCTGAAAGTGTAACCCTGTGACGACCGCTCCGTAGCCAAGTCATCAGCCCAGGAAGCGTCTGCGTGACCAGTGAGGACAACTCGAGCCCGTCCTCCAAGCACGAGCCCCATGCCTGACGTACTGCACAAGTAGCGCAACACCCTCTTAGCGGCATCCACGTGCTCCTTCCGGTGTCGCCCAGGAGCAACATAGCATGCCAGGATGCTAAGAGGGTATGCCATGTCAGGTCGAGTGCAGGTCATCAGGTACATGAGGCAACCCACAAGCTCTGAATACGGGCCACTCGGCTATACGGACTCATCCGAAGGCAGAGCTGAGAGCGAGTGGCGAGTAGGCAGAGGAGTGGGCTGTGGCGAGGAGTACGTGAAGCCGAAGCTGTGAGGATCTAGGATCGAGCTCAGAAAAGAGATTTGTAATTGAATGATCACCTGGGTACAACACGAGGCTATATATAGGCTCGACACAAGGCCCCGTAACCAGGTGTTACGCGAAGGTTCCGCGGGTCGCGAAGCGTCCCGAACAGATCCTTCCCGAATTCGGTAGAAGGCAATTCGGTGGCAACCGAAAAGCCAGAATTCGGTGCACGCAACCTAGCTCGGTGCTATAACTATAATAAAATATAGGAAAGCACATAGCCTAGGAAATCAAGCAATTCATGCATGCATATAATTATCCTATGCTAGAAATAGCATGATAAAGTAAAGGCAAGCAAGCATAGCTGGCATAAGCCGTCGTACTCTCACACGTCCCCCCCTCAAAGCTGGGTGGCGTGAGATACACCCTGCTTGACAAGATAGTCCTTGAGAGCACGGCGTGCGTTGCCCATATCAGCTTCTGCAACCCAACTATCCTCAGTGGGGTCGTATCCCTTCCAACGTATCAGGAACTCGAGGGCCTTGCCGCTGCGGCGCCGATGAGTGAGAACGCGCTCGATCTCGTACTTGGGTTCATCCTGTATGAGAACAGGTGGTGGTGGCGGTAGTTGCCGTCCCTGGAACTGTTGGTTGGGGTCCTTGTAGGGCTTCAGTAGCTGAACATGGAAAGCGTTGTGAAGCTTCCATGTATCTGGTAAGCGCAAGCGGAATGTAACTAGAGTCACCTGTGCCTCAACGAGAAAAGGACCACAGAAGCGAGGCCGGAGCTTGGATGGTAGGTGAGACAGGTTCAAGTTGTGTGTGTCAAGAAGCACCTGATCTCCGACTGCTACTGAGTGATCTCGTCGCTGACGATCGGCATACTGCTTCTGGGAGTTCTGCATCGTGGTGAGACGTCGCTGAGTCTTCTCCCATAGCTGCTGCATGGTGGTTGGCCATGTAGTTGGCTGCTGTGGGGTGAGTGGTTCCCGTCCGTAACACAGGAAGAAAGGAGTTTTCCCTGTGGCCGCATGTGACGCGTTGTTGTAAGCGAACTCTAGGGTCGGTAACTGTGTGTCCCAGTGGCTGACGTTGTCCTTGCAAGCTGTGCGCAGTAACTGTTCAACCACTTGATTGAGTCGCTCTGTCTGTCCGTCAGTCTGGGGGTAGTATGATGAAGACATTGCAAGCTTTGTCCCCAACAGTCCCATGAGCTCCTTCTAGAACTTACTGGTGAATTTTGGGTCTCTGTCTGAGATGAGTGTAGCGGGGATGCCGTGGATGGTGATGATGCGGTCAAAGAAGAGGCGCGCAGTTGCTTCAGCTGTTGCCATGGCGTTGGTTGGTATGAAGTGACCCATTTTGGAGAACTTATCGATTACTACGAGGATGGAATCGTGCCCCCGTAAGGTCGAAGGAAGTCCTGTGATAAAGTCGAGGCTAACGACCTGCCATGGCTGCTCCGGTACGGGTAGAGGCTGAAGTAACCCTGCTTTTTTCTGCTTGCTGCTCTTCATCCGCTGGCACGTGTCGCATGAGGTGACAAACTGCTGCACGTCTGCTGCCATCCCGGGCCAGTAGTAATACTTCGCTATCCCTGCTAACGTCTTGTTGCTCCCGAAATGTCCCGCGTAATGTACGTCGTGAAATTCCTCCAATAGGATCTGCCGTAGCGGGGCTTAATTCGGTACCCAAATCTTTCCTGGTCCCTTTCTTACAGCTAAGTCCTTCTTCCACTGTAACAGCTTCTTACTGAGGTAGGCGATAGGCTGCAAACTGCGTTCGTGATGCTGCATCAGTACTGCTCTGACTGCTTGGTCACTAGCGTCTGCTTCCACCACGTAGTCTCTGTCTGGATCCGGTAGGATGAGTACTAGCGCTGTAGTCAGTGCTGTCTGTTTGTTCAGTGCGCGGTAGTCGATGCACATCCGTAAACTACCGTCTGGCTTTGGAGTGAGGAGAACTGGTGCACCGTAGGGAGAGGTGGATGGGCGGATCAGTTGTCTGTCCAGTAGATACTCTATCTGTTTTTTCATGTCTGTTAGTTCAGTCGGACTCAGTCGGTATGGTGCACGTGAGACGGGTTTCGCACCTGGTTCCTCCACGATCTCGTGCTCGTCGGTGCGTGCTAGAGGTACGCCTGCGGGTAGGTTGTCGGGCATTATATCCTTGTACTGCTCCAAGACCTCCTCCTCTGCTGCTGCCATAACCAGTGCTAAGTAACCCGTGTTACTCTCGTTCACTGTCCGTTCGAACCGTGCCAGTGTCGTTTCAGGAACGCTTCCTGTATCCGTCCAGCTTCGCAGCTCCACTCGTTTCCCGTTGTTGTAGATGCACATTTTCCGGTTGACCCAGTCGATCTCGGGGTTGAACCGCTTCAGAAAATCTCGCCCGAAGATGAAATCTAATCCCTTGATGTTCGTGATCGGCAACGTCGGCTTCCACCTCAACGCCCCTATCTGCAGCTGCGGTGTTGACTTGCCGTGGATGGGAAGCTTCGTACCGTCCACCATCGTTGCTGTAAACTGGGTTTCTTCTAAGGATTCTCCAATTTCTCCAACGTCCCGCGGTCGCACACCGAGTGGGACGCACCACTGTCCACCAGGGCCTGGAGGCGACGCCCGTTGCAGATCACCTCGAGTACTAGTGGTTGCTGCTGCTCCGAGTATCCGTAGATGGTATCGCTTATAGGATCGTAGGGTACGTCGAATATGTTATCCCTAGGTCCTGCGCTCGAAGATGCAGCTTCAGTATCAGTTTTCAACTGAGAAAGGTTAGAAGGATTTATCCGAGGCCGATTCGGCTTCTCTTGGGCCTGGAACCTTCCACTAAGCCTTTGCAGCTGTGTAGGCTTCATCTGTGGGGAACAGGGAGCCTTTAAACACTGCTGCTGGGAGAGAATATTAACTCCTCGGAACGCTCGACCCGTATTAGCGCTCTGGAGTAGGGTCCCCATAATACCCAGTACCGGTTTAATTTCTGACTCTCCCTTAATAAAGGCTTGAAACCCACGAGAAGTAATATTCTTACTTGTCGGGGTATACGGCTGGAGTTTCCCGGTCGGTGCAGGGTCTTGTTTCGCGGATCCTCCATTAGTCTCTGCGATTTCCCCTGGTGCCGGCTGGTCGTGACGTTTTAAATTTGCGCCACCATATTCTCCTTTTTTCGCCCTCTCCGAAGTTGCCACGTTGTTCGTTTTCTGCTTTGGGGGTGCCGCACTGTTCTTGTCCTTCAACTCCGCACACCTTCTCTTCATTTTCCAACACGCCAAGATACGATGTCCTGTAGCGCCGCAAAATTTGCACGTCTCATTATTTGCTAGCCGCTGCTCCACATCGCCCTCGTCGTTCTCCATCGGGTCAGCAGTCGTGGGTGGTGCCAATCGCCCCATGCCACTAGTTGGCTTGTTGCGTCGTGTTCCATAGTAGCTACTGTTCAACGTGTCGAACTGTTCGATTTGTGCTGCCGGAAACTGCGCCCACGTCCCCTCGCCTTGGACTATTCTGTTGTTGATCCACTCTAGAACTGGGCCTCGTAACAGTGTTGCTGCGAGCCGTATGCGCATTGCGTCTTTTGTCGGGGTCGTGCATCCAACGGCTTCGAAGTAAATTTCGAGTTCAGCTACAAATCTACGAACGTCGTTCTTTTTTACTGTAGGATCGAACGCCTCCGGTAGCCTCGGCTTCACTGCTTCGAGCTTAACTGTAGCTGCTGCCGTTGTCGCATGTAGAATTGTCGGTGTTGCCGCTGCTGCTGCTGCTGTGGCGGTTGTCGACTGGTTCGCAAGGAGTTTTTCGAGTCGTGGGAGCGCGGCATGTATTTGCTTATGCTCAGCACGTAACTCCGCGATTTTCTGTACTGAAATATCTCCTTTTCCCTCCATTTGGCGATTTACAGGAAGATGCGCGACGAAAATAATCGAATTCTAGGTGCTGGTCGACTTACTGCGAGTCAAGTTTGACTATAGGTTCGACGAGCGCGAATTCTGTAGGTCGCATAAATCTCCCTTGGGCGAAATTCGCGTCCGATCTTGGCCGTTTGAGGAGAAAATCAATCCGACGCTCCAAATTCCAACTTTTTTGGGTGAATTCTCTGGGCCGTTGAGGTGAAACTCGATCGAACGGTCGAAACTCCAACCTTTCCACCAATAAATCTGAGGGGTGTTCGAAAACCGAATCGAGGGGGACTTAGAAAAATTGTGCGGAACTGGTTTTACATACCCGTATCGGCGCTTTCGTCGTCGCCCCCGCGGTTTTTAAAGGCCGGAACTAAGCGGTTGAAGACCTTGCGTGTAAACCCGCTCTGATTACCAAGTGTGAGGATCTAGGATCGAGCTCAGAAAAGAGAATTATAATTGAATGAACACCTGGGTACAACACGAGGCTATATATAGGCTCGACACAAGGCCCCGTAACCAGGTGTTACGCGAAGGTTCCGCGGGTCGCGAAGCGTCCCGAACAGATCCTTCCCGAATTCGGTAGAAGGCAATTCGGTGGCAACCGAAAAGCCAGAATTCGGTGCACGCAACCTAGCTCGGTGCTATAACTATAATAAAATATAGGAAAGCACCTAGCCTAGGAAATCAAGCAATTCATGCATGCATATAATTATCCTATACTAGAAATAGCATGATAAAGTAAAGGCAAGCAAGCATAGCTGGCATAAGCCGTCGTACTCTCACAGAAGTGCTGAAGGACTTGCTGCACCATGTGTGACTTAGTCAAAGTAATGGTGTGTTGTGCTCTGTCCCGGGTGATCCGCAAGCCAAGATAGCTGCGCAGCTCACCCAGGTCTGTGCACGTGTGTCTCTTCTGCAGCTCCGACTTCACGTGGGCGAGTCCCTCAGTGTCAGAAGTAGCAAAGACCAAATCGTCGACGTACACGAGGACGTAGAACGGCGGCAGAGAGGTGTCGGTGCGTAGAAACAGCGACGGGTCAGCAGCGGAAGGAGCATAGCCAAGAGTTACATGGGTCATCCTCAGTGTGTCGTGCCACTCACAAGGCGCCTGGCGGAGACTGTAGACTGGCCGCCGGAGGCTCTACTGGGTACCAGGAGGAAACGACCCAGTGAAGCCAGGTGGGCGGCGCAGCCAGATCTCCTCGTGCAGGCTGCCCTGTAGGAAAGCAGTGCTGAAGTCAAGAGAGTGAAGCTCGTAGTCACGCTGAGCAGCGACGTGCAGCATAACCTGAAGAGTGGTCATCTATGGGGTAGGGGAGAAGGTCTGGAGAAGTCAACTCCCTCTCGCTGACTGAAGCCTCGTGCGACGTAACGCGCCTTGAAGACAGACGGAGAACCCGGCGGCCGCTTCACCATGAAAATCCACATGCCACTGACGATGTTCGCCCCAGGCGGGGGAACCTCGTCGACGTAAGTGCCTGTGGACTTCCAGGAAGCCATCTCTGCGTCCATGGCTGTCTGCCACTGAGAGGAGTAGGAACTCTCTATCGCCTCTGCGTAAGAGCGCGGGGTCGGGATGTCTGGTGCATCCGGGTCTCCCTCAGGGGCAATCAGCATGGACACGAGATGAGGTAAAGCAGCGGCAAAGCACTCAAACTCCTCCTGCCTGTCCTCAAGGACGTCCGTGCCAAGAGCACACTCACCCCTGACGGACGGAGGACACACAGACTCAGACTCAGACTCAGCAACAAGACTAGCGGCGTAGTCTAGACGACAGGCGGCAGCAAAGTCAACAAGCTCAGCAACTAGAGCAGACACATCAGTGGACTCAAAGGAAGGGTCAGTGACAAGAGTGGCCAGGAGACGCGTGACAGTAGGACTAGCAGCATGAATGGAGTTAGACCCCAGGTCAGTAAGGTCAGGAAGAGAGGATGCAGGAGGAGACGGCAGAGGGACACGCTGCGGAGCAGTGGACGGACGAAGTGCCATCTGGTGCGTGCCCGGGATAGGAAGAGGACGCGGACGCGGAACACGATGACCAGTGCGAGCAGTGCGATCAGGCGACGCAGGACGAGACTCAGGTGACGCAGGACGAGACTCAGGTTACGCAGGACGAGACTCAGGCTCACGACGCTCCGTAAGACCTCTAGTCGGCCCAGTGTAAGGGGAGTGACCAGGTAGTGGAGAGGCTGGCTGTAGCTGTGACTGGGACTGGGCAGGCTGTGGACGCACTAAGGGAAGAGTGGGACCAGTAGAAGGTGGAAGGCCAAGAACCTACTGAAGAAGTGGAACGAAGTACGGCCGCGGCCGCACAGCACCTCTAGAACCGGCAGAGACAGCACCAGCACCCCCAGCTCCAGGGTCTCCAGCTCCAACTCCCGCAGCACCACCAACTCCAGCACCTCCTGCAGCTCCAGCTCCAGTGGCACCTCCAGCATTAACAACACTAGTGCCTCCAGCTCCAACTCCGGTAGCACCACTAGCCCCAGCAGCTCCAGTACCTCCAGTACGAGCACCTCCGGGACCAGCGGCTCCAGCACCTCCAGCAGTACCAGCACCAACAGTACCTCCAGCAGCTCCAGCTGCGGCAGCACCTCCAGCTCCAGCAGCTCCAGCTCCTCCAGCAGCTCCAGCATCAGTAGTACCGCCAGCAGGACCTCCAGCAACTCCAGCTCCAGCAGTAGCACCTCGCTGGAGTCTCCAGCGACGAGCAAACCACTCGCGCAGCTGCGGTGGAGAGAGAGTCTCCCGCCGAGACGAGGCACCTGCAGGAACTCCAGCAGACTCAGCACCCCCAGTCTCAGCAACCGCAGGCTCAGCACCCTCAGGCTCAGCTCCCCCAGGCTCCGCACCCTCACACTCAGCACCCCCAGGCTCCGCACCCTCAGACTCAGCAACCCCAGGCTCAGTACCCCCAGACTCCACACGCTCAGGCTCAGCACCCCCAGGCCCCACACGCTCAGGCTCAGCACCCCTAGACCCGGCACCCGCAGGCTCAGCACCCCTAGCAGTACCAGAGTTAACAGCTACCTCGACAGGCTCGACTGTGTCTACTTGAGACACACCTGAGGGGGCAGAACCCTGAGGGGGGAGGGGGTCTACTGGAGGAGGACCTGGCGCTAGGAAGAGCGGCGGGGGGGGGGAGGGGGGCAGTGCAGTAGGGGAAGAGACGGTAGTAAGGAACCGACTCGTCAAATGTGACGTCCTAAGAGGACAGAACACGGCGCTAGGTGGGGTGGTAAAACTGCCAACCATACGCGTCAGGGGGGAAGCCAAGGAAGACGCAGGGAACAGCACGGGAGGACAGCTTGTCCGCAGACAAATCGCGGACAAAAGCCAGAGATCCCCAGACACGGAACGCAGACTCATCGCCAACCTTCCCCGTCCACCGCAGAGCAGGTGTGGTCTCCGGCATGGAGACTCGGGGCTGGAGATTGAGCTGATGCGCAGCGTACTGAACCGCGAACGGCCACAGAAAATGGGGAGCAGCCGCATGGATCATGGACGTACGAGCAACGTCAATGACCATGCCAATACGGCGCTCAGCAATCCCATTTTGCTGTGGAGAGGCCGGAAGCGTGAACTGAGAAACTTAGAACGAGAATGAGAGAAGAGGAGAGGGATTCACTAGCAAACATTGGGATACATATAGCAAACCCTAAAAGGGCTGTACTCACTATAGAGTACCCCACTGCAGACTAGAGAAACATAATATTCTGACACACCCCCATAGTCAAAGTGGGGTGTAATCAGCACAACAAGCAAAGCAGAACAAGCTCAGGGTGGATCAGAATGTCACCACACATTCTGAGCACAAGTACAAGAAGCAACAGTTTAAAGTTCACAAATGTAAGCAAAGCTAGAGGCTATCGCAGAGGGCAAGTGTGGAGGAGGAGGGACTATGAGAGGAGAGGAGGTAGTGGGCGGCAGCTGAAGCTGCTGGCACACGGCGCAACTGGAGCAACTGGCACACGGGCAACTGGAGCAACTGGCACACTGGCAACTGGAGCAACTGGCACACGGGCTACTGGAGTAACTGGCTCCGCGGCTAACTCTGAGCGGCAGGAGCAACGGACTCACGGGCGACTGGAGCAACGGGCTCACGGGCGACTGGCGCAACGGGCTCACGGGCGACTGGCGCAACGGTCTCACGGGCGACTGGAGCTGCGGGCTTCACGGCGGCCACCCCCTTCAACCTCCCCAAACTATCCCACCCCCATTTCACACACCCCCTACTGCACCCCTAGGTTCACTCACACCCCACCCCCTAGCACCACGCCTTTGGCTCCCACACATCCACCCCCCTCAGCGGCAGCTGCAGCAATGGGAGACAAAGGAGGAGGAGGGGAAGGGAAACATACCATCCATCACCCCCATACCCGCCACCCCCATACCCTCCATTCCACGGCTGCACGCGCAGCAGGGAGACGAAGAAGGGGGGGGGGGGGGGAGAGCAGCAACGGGCAGCAACGGGCGGCAATGGGCAGCACAGGGAGGCGGCGGCACCGGGTCCAGGGGCGGCGTCGCGGGGTCCAGGGGCGGCTGCTCCAGGGGCCAGGGGCGGCTGCTGAGGTCTAGGGGCGGCTGCACCAGGGGCGGCTGCTCCAGGGGCCAGGGGCGGCTGCTCCAGGGGCCAGAGGCGGCTGCACCAGGGGCGGCTGCTCCGACGCACGGCCCCCCCCAGGTCGCCCCTCCCGTCGCCTGTTGAGGCGACCTGAGGGGGGGGGGGGGGGAGGAGTACGGGGGCCGACGCGCGGCCTCCCAGGGCGCCAGAGCAGGCGGAAGAAGGGGCGACGCGCGCCCCCCCACGGCCCCCCCCCCCCCCGGCTCGCCACGTAAGGCGACGGGAAAAGGGGGGGGGGGGCGGTGCACGGGCCCCTGGTGCGCCACGACAGGCATGAGGAGGGCGGGGCCTGGGCAGGGTCGGGGCATGGCAGGGGCAGGGCCGCGATAGGGCCACGACAGGGTCGGGGCAGGGCCGCGACAGGTCCGGGACAGGGGCGACGCCGGGCGACGGGGCCGATACGGGGGGCCGCGACGGGGGGCCGCGACGAGGGGCCGCGACAGGGCCTTACGGGGGGCCGCGAAGGGCCGTACGAGGGGCCGCGAAGGGCCGTACGAGGGGCCGCGAAGGGCCGTACGAGGGGCCGCGAAGGGCCTGACGAGGGGCCGCGAGGGGGGCCTAACGAGGGGCCGCGAAGGGGCCTTACGAGGGGCCGCGAAGGGGCCTAACGAGGGGCCGCGAAGGGGCCTTACGAGGGGCCGCGAAGGGGCCTTACGAGGGGCCGCGAAGGGGCCTTACGAGGGGCCGCGAAGGGGGGGCCTAACGAGGGGCCGCGAAGGGCCTTACGAGGGGTCGCTAAGGGCCGTTAAGGGCAGGCGCGACGCGCGCCTCGGGTAGGAAAAAAATTTTCAGTGGTGGGCCTAAGGATCGAGACAGCTCTATACCATGAGAAACTTAGAACGAGAATGAGAGAAGAGGAGAGGGATTCACTAGCAAACATTGGGATACATATAGCAAACCCTAAAAGGGCTGTACTCACTATAGAGTACCCCACTGCAGACTAGAAAAACATAATATTCTGACATGAACGTCTGGCGGATTCCCTCCGCACGACAGAAGGCTCGCAGAAGGTCGGAGGAAAACTCTCCACCTCTGTCGGAGTGTAGACGCAGAACAGGAAGGTCCGAGCCGAAACTCTCACTGAGCTGATGACGAATAGCGCGGATCCAGTCGATCAGCACCTCAGTGACCTCACCCTTGCGGCACAAGGGGAAGACTGTGGTGTAACGCGAGTAGTCGTCAACGACCAGCAGAAAGTAACGCTCGTGACCCTGTCCACGGACGCGGGCTGGGCCCCACACGTCCATATGAAGACTCTGCAGGGGAGCCTATGTGGAATCAGGAAACTGTGCACGCCAGGCGTCAGTCAGACGGCCAAAACAACGCTGCGTCGGATGCGGCAGCCCCCACGTCTCCCCACGGCGGTCACCAGTGCGGAGAACGTAAGCGCAGGGACCAGCACCGCCAGACCTCCCACGCCCAGCGTACCACTCACGAAGCTGCTGGGGCGACGGGGCCTCACGGGAACGCGGCTGCTGCTGTACCGCCAAAGCCCCCACGTTGTGCTGCTCCACCCCGCCCAGCACCTCCGCCGTCGCCACCTTCACTGCCGCCACCACCGCCGCCTCCACCTCCACCGCCGCCACTGCCCCTTCTCCCACCAGAGCCTCCACCTCCACCCCCACCCCCGCCGCCGCTTCCACCGCCACCACCACCGCCCCCTCCGTCTCCTCCACCACCCTTGCCCCCCTTGCCCGTGCCGTTGCGGCGCCTCCCACTAGGAGCAGACGTAGCCCCGACCTCCTCGGTGCCAACGAGGTCGACAGCAGCAGCAGAAGCAACAGAGGGCAAAAGGGGGACGGGGGAACACCCCCTCAAAGAAAGGGCCACGCAGGTCGCCACGAGAGGCTCCTACAGCAACTATGCTCTTCTCAGCTGCAAGGAGGCCCTCCTCGAGCAGGTCAACGGTGAGCTCGGTGGGGCAAAGTGTTGTGTGATGCAATCATATGCATTCACGTCTGTCTACCTCCCATCATATGTTCGTGCGTTGCATGCGTTGTGTGAGCATGTGCAAGAATTTGTGTTCGATGTGGTTTTCTTTTTCTGAGTGTGTATGAATGTTATTTGGCTTGAGCAGATATTTGAAGTGACTCCTCTGCTCAAGAGCTTTCCGACGAACCAAGAATCGTCGCGATCGGAGCAAGAACGAGGAAGTTATGATCGTTCAAAGATTTGTTTGTGTTGCGACGACTTTGGGAAGTTGTGAAGTGACTCAATATGGGGTACAGACTTTTGGGGGTTGGGAAGTTTGTCCCCATCACTGTAGATGCTGCCAAGTGGTTGGGAGAAACCAAATTGGGTTGGCAAGTGTGGCCAACTTGGGTGAGGTGGATTGTGGAGGTTGGGAAAGTGACAAATGTCAAAGTTGGGTTGCCTAGAGAGAGGGGAATTGTGTGGCATGGGGTTTCCCTGGTTGGGGACTCTCTTGGGACCTTCTCTCTCGTCCTCCTCATCCCCTCCCACCTGGTTTAATGCTACTCTAACTCTCTTGCGTAGTAATTGTGGAACTTGTAAGAATGATTGTGATTGAGTTAAGTTTTCTATGGCAGCTTACCCCCTAGTGCGCTGAAATTCATAACTCAAGAAATACTTCACCTTATCGTACGATTCAAATTGGGAATTGTAGCCACGGACTAGGGATACAACATATCTGAGTTTTGACAGTGTACTTTTCGTCGACGACGTTTCTTGTGAACTCGACTTTTCTGTCCAGAAACTAGGCCCAACGATTTTGAGATATTTCGGCCCATAATCTTTCTAGACTCCGTCCTTAGTCTCTAGCAAGTGGTATCAGAGCTGATTAAGGACCTTGTGGGGAGTTTACTGAAGTGTGAAGACCCTCGTAGACCCACCATGTGACTTCCGCTAAGGGGAAACTCTTGCCGAAATTTCGTTGGCGCCGACACTTGTGAAAATATTGTGGGACTTCGGTGTGGACAGCAAAAGGGGGAGCTAAAACGTGTGATTGGGAGCAGAGGAGATGACTCAAGGGAGTGGAGAAGCAGCTGAGAAGAGGAGTGAGCCACCACCATACAAGATTGAGGCGTTGGATGGCTCCAACTACGAGGAATGGAGCGGGCGGATGAGGAGCATCTTCAAGCGCTACAAGCTGCTGAAACTTGCGATGGGAGAAGAGAAGATGCCTGAGGAAGGAGATGCTAGAGATCGGAGGATTGAGCGGAGTGCGGTGTTGTTCGACCTCATCTTTCAATCGGTCAACAACGACATGTTCCAGCACATCAAGGACTTGGTTGAGTTGGACGACTCTGGTCCAAAGGCGTGGAAGCTATTGCACGACGTGATTCAGCCCAACACGCTGCCCATGGTGATCGTGCTCGAGAAGGAGCTGGCGGCCATCTCCATGCGATTGGGAGATGATGTGAAGCCAGTCCTGATCAAGGACACATATGCGAGGATGGCAGTGGCGGGCAGCGAGGTGTCGCAGATGCAGCAATGCACCAAGATCATCTCGATGCTCGATAACTCGTGGGACAACCTCATCCCCACCCTCAACGTTCAGCAGGATAAGTGGACACCTGAGTGGCTATGGCAGCGGATCCTGCAGGAGGACTTCCGCAGGCGCCACACGGGAGGTGGTGCTGCCAACAAAACTGCTGAGCGGCATGGAGCTGCAGGAGGCAGCAGAGGAAGAGGGGGAGGGAGAGGCCGAGGCCGTTGGAGAGGCTTTGGCAGAGGGAGAGGCCGAGGTGACTACAATGAGGGGCATGGGAGCTCTGGTGGCAGGGGGAGCACCCGAATGGAGGGTGCGTGCTGGTACTGCAAGAAGGCTGGACACCCATGGTTCAAGTGTTTCAGCCGGCCTGAGGGATGGGCGCCCCCCGGCATGAAGCCGCCAAGTGGTGAATGTTCACGAGGTGGTGCTGTGCGAGGTTCAGGTGCACAAGGTGATGGTGCACAAGGTAAAGCTGACCCTAGAATGTTCCTCATGGTTGAGGATGTGAAAGGGAATGTGGATGATGTGGGTTCAGTTGGGAAGGTTGTGATGCACCCCCTCACTCACTGGGTGATCGATTCAGGTTGCACAAGTCACATGACACCGAGGGCAGATTTGCTTGATGAGGTAAAGCCCCTTAGGAAGATCAAGTTTGTGGCTGCCGCTTCAGGTGCTTTGCTCCCTGTGATTGGTGTTGGGAATGCCAAGGTAATGGGAGCCAATGGGGGCCTTGTGGGGCTGGGGAATGTGCTGTTGGTTGAAGGTTTGTCCGCTAACCTTCTTTCTGTGCGCCGATTGCAGAAAAGCAAGGCTAAGGTTACATTCGGCCCAACGAGCTGCCGTGCGAAGATTGAGAAGTTGCTGTTGTGGGATTTGGAGGAGAAGAGCAGCTGCATCAAGGACCTTGTCAGAGGTCCACTGGTGATCCCCGATTGATCTTAGGGAAGGGTTACAGGCTCGCTGTCCTTGGGGGTTATGGGCGCACTGATCTGCTACTTAATAAGCCCTTTTATCCCAATGGTCTAGTGGTTGGGATTCTGACATGGTATCAGAGCGAAGGTCTCGGGTTCGAATCCCAGTGTGTGCACTTCGGGCATCCCAGTGCGTGGGGGTGTCAGAGGTCCACTGGTGATCCCCGATTGATCCTAAAGAAGGGTTACAGGCTCGTTGTCCTGGGGGGTTATGGGCGCACTGATCCGCTACTTAACAAGCCCTTTTATCCCAATGGTCTAGTGGTTGGGATTCTGACAGACCTATGGCAGCTGCCCATCATTCCTTGGAATGGGAAACCACCAGCAACAGCAACGGCAGCAGCAACGGCTAAAGCAACTGCGGGAGGAGAGGAGACTACACAAACTGATGGGGCCCTGGATGCAGTCAAGAAGGTGCAGCGGCCACAACAGCCACATGGTGAGGTGCTTGCTAGTTTGGATGGGACAGCTGCATGGGCAAAGGCTTTATCTGGGAGTGGTGAGGCCGATTGGGAGACGTGGCACGAGAGGCTATGTCACGTGAACTTTCCTATGCTGCAGAAGTTGGTGAAAGATGGGAGCTTGAAGGGGGTTGGTGGTAAAGGGGGCAGCGAAGGAGATTGGGAGCTGCCCTACATGCCTTGAGACCAAGTTCACAAAGTTTCCCTTCAGCAGCAGCACAGGACCAGCCAAGGCACCACTCGCACTTATGCACATGGATGTGGTGTGCCCTACAAGGGCCCTTTCTCTCTCGGGGAGCCGCTACTTCTTGACGATTGTGGACGACCACACGCGTGCGGTGTGGGTCTACCCTCTGAAGACTGAGGGGGAGGTGGCAGCGGCTGTTCTTAAGGAGTGGATGCCGAGAGCTCAAAAGGAGAGCGGACACAAGGTGAAGGTGATCCGCACTGACAACGGGGGAGAATTCATTGGCGCTGATTTTGAGGCGGTGCTGAAGAAGAAGGGGATCAAGCATCAGCTCACAGTGCCCTACAACCCTTAGCAGAACAGCGTGGCTGAACGGTTCAACCGGACCCTGGAGGAAGGTGCTCGCACTCTCCTTGGGCGTGCAGGGCTGCCGGATCCGATTTGGGTGACTGCACTGCGGGAGGTCGCCCTTGTGAAGAACAGGGTGCTGGCAACTGTGGGGGACAAGCAGTGGGTCCCCTATACCAAATGGTATGGGAGTGCACCAGCAGTCAACATGCTGAGAGCCTACGGGTGCATGGTGGTGTTTCATGTGCCGAAGGAGAAGAGGGGAAAACTGGAGGCTTCTGGGAGATGGGGTGTGCACTTGGGGCTTTCTAAGGATCACAAGGGCTGGTTGATATCGGACTTGACCAGCGAGCAGCTGACTGTGTCGAGGGATGTGAAGTTCCTCGAGTCCTTATACTACAAGGAGTGGAAGCAGCAGCAGCAGAAGCTTCCTACTACACCGATGATTATTGAGGCCGATGAGGTGCAGCGGCCTTCGAGGCAAGTGCAGGTCACTGTCTCAGAGGATGAGATCTCTGGGGTGACTGAGGATGGGGGAGAACCTGAGGTGGAGGAGCAGCAGCAGCAACAGCAGCGGCAGCAGCCGCAGCAGCAGCAGCAAGGTGCTCCACAAGGTGCTGCACGTCCGGCTGACCGTCCTAGGAGGGATGTGCGCCCTCCTAACCGGCTGACCTATCCGAGCTTTGGCAAGCCAAAGGTGGTACGGGCTGGGAGTGTGGCTGAGCAGTGTGATGAGGAAGAGATAGCACACTGATACTGGGCAGCCGTCCCTGAGCCCAAGACACTAGCTGAGGGATTGAGCGGGCCCGATGCTGAAAAGTGGAAGCAGAGTGCGAAGGAAGAGTATGACTCTTTGCTGGAGAATGAGACGTGGGAGTTGTGTGAGCTGCCACCTGGGAAGAAGGCCATTTCTTCCAAGCTAATCTTCAGGCACAAGTATGGACCTGATGGGGAGTTGACCCGCTACAAGTCAAGGCTTGTGGCAAAGGGGTTTCAGCAGACAAAGGGGAAGGACTTCGACGAGCTCTATGCTTGTGTTGGGAAAGGGATAACACTGAGGGTGATGTTGTCTATGGCTGCAAACCGTGGATGGAGGATCAAGCAGATGGATATCATAACTGCCTTCCTCAACGGGATCATTCTGGAGGAGCTGTACATGCTGCAGCTTGAGGGGTTGGGTGATGGGAGCGGCAGGGTGTGCAGGCTGAAGAAGGCCATCTATGACCTGAAGCAGGCTCCTCGTGCATGGTACCACAAGCTAGAGGAGACACTGCTGGCTGGGGGTTTCAAGAGTGAGTGTGATCACAGCCTGTTCCTGCTGCAAGAGAAGGAGCGTTTTCTCATGCTCCTGGTGTATGTGGGTGACATCCTGCTTTTCTCTGAGTCGTCTGCAATGATTGACCGTGTGTGTGAGGATCTAGGATCGAGCTCAGAAAAGAGAAATGTAATTGAATTGAATCATCACCTGGGTACAACACGAGGCTATATATAGGCTAGACACAAGGCCTAGTAACCAGGTGTTACGCGAAGGTTCCGCGGGTCGCGAAGCGTCCCGAACAGATCCTTCCCGAATTCGGTAGAAGGCAATTCGGTGGCAACCGAAATGCCCAGAATTCGGTGCACGCAACCTAGCTCGGTGCTATAACTATAATAAAATATAGGAAAGCACCTAGCCTAGGAAATCAAGCAATTCATGCATGCATATAATTATCCTATGCTAGAAATAGCATGATAAAGTAAAGGCAAGCAAGCATAGCTGGCATAAGCCGTCGTACTCTCACAGTGTGGAGGAGATGCAGGAGATGCAGTTTAAGTGCTCCAAGATGGGGGATGTGAAGTACTATTTGGGGATGCATGTGGAGAGGGACCTTGACAAGGGAGTGTTGAGGTTGCACCAGAGGAAGTATTGTGAGGGGCTGGCCGAGAAGTATGGGCTGCAAGATGGAGGAATGCCAGCAACCCCACTGCCTTCGGTGTTCACTGTGGAGCCCTGTGCTGATGAGGAGGTGGTGGGTGAGAGTGATAGGAAGCTGTTTCATTCCATGGTGGGGGCACTCAATTATGCGGCTAACCACACGCGGCCTGACATTGTCTTTGCTACATCCAGGCTTGCTAGTGTGGTTTCACGCCCCAGTCATGAGCAGCTGGAAGCGGCCAAGAGGTTGGTCCGCTATGTGAGCGCTACAGCATCTGTGGGTTTGGAGCACAGTGCTGTGAGGCAAACGCTGCAGAGGGGTGCAGCTGATTTGAGCAAAGGGGAGATGCTCCTGACCTGCTACACTGACGCTAGCTTCCACTCTGTGAAGGCGGATGGCACCAGCATTGGAGGCTATGTGTGCCTGTTTGGAGGTGGTGCAGTAAGCTGGCGCAGCAAGAAGCAGAACGAGGGGCAGTCCTTGTGTGAGACAGAGTACATGGCCCTTCATCATGGGGCAAAGGAGGTAGTGTGGCTGAGGCGTTTGTTGGAGGAGATCAGAGTGTGCCAGAAGGGGCCGACTGTGATGTTCTGTGATAATGAGTCGGCAGTGAAGTTAGCCAAGAATGCTTGCCTTCATGGGCTGACGAAGCACATCAGGCCCAAGTGGCACTGGGTGAGGAGGCTCTTGGACAAGGAGGTGCGGCTGGAGATTGTGAAGACCCATCAGCAGGCGGCTGACGTTCTCACCAAGCGCCTGGCTGAATCTAAGCATTGGAAGGGCATGAAGCTTGCTGGGATGAGTGTGCATTGAGGGTGCATGATTGAGCTATGGCATGTGGGATGATGGTTGTCAGCCAGAGGGGGAGTTTGTTGTGTGATGCAATCATATGCATTCACGTCTGTCTGCCTCCCATCATATGTTCGTGCGTTGCATGCGTTGTGTGAGCATGTGCAAGAATTTGACAATGAGTCGGCAGTGAAGCTTGCCAAGAACGCCTGCCTTCATGGGCTGACAAATCACATCAGGCCCAAGTGGCACTGGGTGAGGAGGCTCCTGGACAAGGAGGAGCGGCTGGAGATTGTGAAGACCCAGTAGCAGGCCGTTGACATTCTTACCAAGCGCCTGGCCAAACCTGAGCATTGGAAGGGCATGAAACTTGCTGGAATGCGTGTGCATTGAGGGTGCATGCTTGAGCTATGGCATGTGGGATGATGGTAGGCAGCCAGAGGGGAAGTTTGTTATGTGATGCTATCACTTGCATTCACGTCTGTCTGCCTCCCATCACATGTTCGTGCGTTGCATGCGTGGTGTGAGCGTGTGCAAGAATTTGTGATCCGTGTGGTCTGGTTTTTCTGAGTGTGTGTGAATGTTATTTGGCTTGAGCAGATGTCTGAAGTGACTCCTCTTCTCAAGAGCTTTCCGACGAACCAAGAATCGTCGCGATCGGAGCAAGAACGAGGAAGTTATGATCGTTCAAAGATTTGTTTGTGTTGCGACGACTTTGGGAAGTTGTGAAGTGACTCAATATGGGTTACAGACTTTTGGGGGTTGGGAAGTTCATCCCCATCACTGTAGATGCTGCCAAGTGGTTGGGAGAAACCAAATTGGGTTGGCAAGTGTGGCCAACTTGGGTAAGGTGGATTGTGGAGGTTGGGAAAGTGACAAATGTCAAAGTTGGGTTGCCTAGAGAGAGGGGAATTGTGTGGCATGGGGTTTCCTTGGTTGGAGACTCTCTTGGGACCTTCCCTCTCGTCCTCCTCATCCCCTCCCACCTGGTTTAATGCTACTCTAACTCTCTTGTGTAGTAATTGTGGAACTTGTAAGAATAATTGTGATTGAGTTAAGTTTTCTATGGCAGCTTACCCCCTAGTGCGCCGAAATTCATAACTCAAGAAATACTTCATCTTATCGTACGATTCAAATTGGGAATTGTAGCCACAAACTAGGGCTACATCATATCTGAGTTTGGTGAAGTTTCAACAGTGAACGTTTCGTCGACGGCGTTTCTTGTGAACTCGACTTTTCTGTCCAGAAACTAGGCCCAACGATTTTGAGATATTTCGGCCCATAATCTTTCTAGACTCCTTCCTTAGTCTCTAACACAAAGGGAGAGGAAGTGGTCCATGACTGAGCGAAGGGTGTAAGGGAGCCGGGTGACGAGGTAGAAGAGGGTGATGTACATAGGGGGGGGTTCTTGGAGCATAACTCGGAGGGAAGTGCAGCTCGGTAGCGGGTGTCACTAGTGCGGAGGTGGGTAATGAGGTCAGGGACTGTGGCAAAAGCGGCTAGGTCAGGGAACAGGTACGGCAGCATGAGGCGGCTGAGGGCAGCAGAGGCAAGGGAGGAGTAGCGTGCAACAACAGCGTCATACAGAGTCTTAGCAGTCTTGTACTGGCTAAACTGCGTGCTCTCAGCAGAGGGCATGTGGCTACGAACAGCTAGGCGAGCAGCAGCGTCACGAGTGGTCCACTGCGAGCGAACCACACTGTCAGGGTAGCGCGGCTCGGCAGGGCGGCGCGGCTCGGCAGGCTCGCGGGTTGGTAGGGCGGGCGCTTACCAGGGGCGGGAGAAGGGTAGGGCCGCGACTGGCAGGGCAGGGCCGTGACGAGCCGGAAGAGCAGGGCCGCGACGAGCAAGCAGGGCAGGGCTGCGACTCGGCGGCTGCAGGGTAGGGCCGCGTCGGGGCGGCGTAGAGCAGGGCCGCGACTAGTGGCGGCAGGGCAAGGCCGTGTCTGGGCGGCGTCAAGGCCGCGTCAGAGCCGCGTCGGGGCGGCGTCAGGGCCGCGTCAGGGCCGCGTCGGGGCGGCGGAGAGCAGGGCCGCGACTAGCTGCGGCAGGGCAGGGCCGCTACGAGCGGCGGAGAGCAGGGCTGCGACGCGCGGCAGAGAGCAGGGCCGCGACGAAAGGCGGCAGGGCAGGGCCGCGACGACGACTTCAGGGCCGCGTCAGGGCTAGGGTGGGCCGCGAAGGGCGCCGACAGGGCAGAGCCGCGAATGGCGGCTAGAACAGGGCCGCGACGGGCCGCTAGGGTAAGGCCACGACGGGCCGCGAGGGCAGGGGCGCTAAGGGCGGCAGTAGGGCAGGGTGCGCGACGGCGCAGGCGAGGCAGGCGCGATGTGCGCTTCGAGAAGGGCAGGAAAAAAAAAGAACTTAATGCGGTGGGCCCTAAAAAAAACGTTCCCACTAGGGAACCTGCTCTGAAACCATGTTACAAAGTAAGGAATGAGAAAGATTAGAATGAGAACAGTACAGGGTTTGTATAGCAAAACCTAACAGGGCTGTACCTCATAAGGAGTGCCCCACTACAGCCTAGAGTATAGTTCTGACAGCCGCAACTGGAAATCGTTGGATTAAAGAAGTTTGTTGACGGCGAGGTGGAGACGCCGGACGAAGACGACTCTGAGTTGTGGGCGGAATTTTGCGCCGCTCATCTTCTGACCTTTATGGTCCTTTCGCGGTGCTGTTCTGTGAGAGGACGTCACCGTTATAATATTTCTCATCATTATATTTTTTCCTTTATCTTATTCTCCTTTTTCTCCTCTTTATTTTGGTCTTTATATCATCTCAATCGGCCTACTATTCTACTTTATAGAGCCTTCTATTTATTTCGCTTATTTCCTACTTTTCCCACCGACATATCTATTATACGGCACCGACAGCGCCGACAGTGGTGTATACGGTGTAATCTGGGCGTAATCCCAAGTGCCAATAGCCTTTGCGTGCTTGTGCGCACTTGTGATTGTAGTATCGGGAAGGGCGTGTTCCCGAAGGTTCGTTTTAACTCATTTATCCATGTATTTTCCGAGTATAAAAACGCATTGTATTCAGTTTCAGTGAAAAGTTTCGATTGAGAATTCGATCTTGTGACACTTGGTAATCCGAGCCGTTCTCACTTGACAACTCTCGGCTAAGTAGCGGTCGCGGAAAAAATCGCCTCGAAAAACCGCCGGGGGCGACCGATTCGACGCCGATTTCTGGTAAGCACCAGTTCCGCGCTTTTCGAATTAACCCCCTCGCGTGGTTTCTGAACAGAATGGGTTCGCTGGCGACCAACGACGTTACGCAGCAGCTCTTCGCGCAATTCACCAGGATGGAGGCGGAGATGCGAGCGACGACCGAACAGTCGCAATTGGAGAACGAGCAGCTGCGAAATGAACTGCAGCGCGTTACGCAGCCTCTCTCGACCATGAACATTCCTGCGTCGGTGACTTCGCAGCAGTCGCAGCGTCAGTTCGAGGTTCCGAAACTTTGCTCTCCGGAATCGTTCGACCTCAGCGACAAGAAATCCGATGTCAGGCGATGGCTCGCAACGATCGAAATTTATTTCGCGGCGATCGGATGGTCGACGACGGAGTACGACGGCGAAAAAATTCGTTTCGCAACAACGTTGATGCGCGGTCCAGCTCTCGAGTGGCTCGGAAGCAACAGTAGGATTTTCCAGGACGAAGCCACGTGGCAACAGTTTCGGGCAGACCTGCTGAAACGTTTTGAGCCGATTAATTCCACTTACATTGCGCGCAAAAAATTACATCACCATCGGCAATACGGGAGTGTCACGCAGTACATGCAGCAGATGGAGGAATTTTATAATCGCATTCCCGACATTACCGAGGGTGAAAAAATTCAGTCCTACATTCGTCGCCAGGTTGCAGCAGCGAATTGCAGCAGCTACAGCGAAGTCGTATCGACCGCGGAGTGTTTTGACTTTGTCAACGCTGGAATACGACGACCCCACGTCGTCAGATTACGACAAGGGGATCGCTCGGCTTCAACCACGTTCGCTGACACCATGGAAGTCGACAAATTCGATGCGAAGTCACGTCCTGCAAAAAACAAAACGATTTGCGATTTTTGCGGTGGAAACGGACATCGGATTATCGACTATTTTCACATGAAATCCTCACGAGCGGCATTCCGAGCTCGAGGGAGTGGCAAAACTAAAGACAAAAAGTCAAAACACGGATCTCGCAAGTGATTGCGGATCGTGCTGGCGAGGAAAAGCAGATTCGAAAGAGTCAACGCAATCTTGACCGAATCGAAACTGAAGGACAGCATTGGGCGCGAGATTTGGAGAATCAGGGGTGAAATCCCAAGCCCCTTGACCAAAATTTGTCAGAGGGATTTGCCGAGGAAAAGAAAACCTCTGCGAAAACAGACTCGACCAAATCGGGAACTCTCCAATTCGACCGCGGATGCCGTGGCCCTCCATGGCCTCCTTGCCGTGGAACTGCTCCATGTCAGAACGTTATAGCATATACTTTTGTGTAGGCTGTAGTGGGGTATCCCACAAGGGGTACAACCCAATTAGGGTTAGTACTTGTACCCACTTCATTCATAGTTCATTCACTCTTGTTTCTTCTCATGGTATCGAGCAGGTTCCCTAGTGGGAACTGATCCTAGGGCCCACCATCGAATTTTTTTTTTTTTTCTGCCCGAAGCGCGCTCCGCTTAGGCCCGAGTCGCGCCTCGGGTCCTCTCTCTACCGTCACGGCCTCCCTCGAGCCGCCCTTGCTCGGCCGTCGCCGCCCTTAGCGGCCCGTCGCCACCCTACGCGGCCCGGCCGCCGCCCTTTTGACGCCCGCCCCGGCCACGTGAGCCGCCCGTCCCGTGCGACGCGGCCCCTGCGCCGCCTGTCCCGGCCCGTCGCCACCTGACGCGGCCCGACGCGGCCCGTGCGCCGCCTGTCCCGGCCCGTCGCCGCTCGTCTCGGCCCGTCGCCGCCCGTCGCGGCCCGTGCGCCGCCTCCCCCGGCCCGTCGCCGCTCGTTGTGGCCCGTGCGCCGCCTGTCCCGGCCCGTCGCCGCCTGGCTCGTCGCCGCCCTACCCTACCTGCGGCCCCGCCGCCCTACCTAGCGGCCCCGCTGCCTCACTCGGCGGCCCCGCCACCCTACCTGCGGCCCCGCCACCTCGCTCTCGGCCCCGTCACCTGCTGCAGCGCCGCCCGCCACCCTAGCCGCCCGAGCCGTCTCACCCGGCCGAGCAGCTGACCGCCGTGCCGCCCTTCAGCAGCACAACCGAGCCGCCCGACAGCAGAGCAGCCGAGCCGCCCAGCAGCCGAGCCGCCCGGCAGCCGAGCCGCCCTGCAGCCGAGCCGCCCAGCAACCGAGCCGCCCAGCAGCCGAGCCGCCCAGCAGCCGAGCCGCCCAGCAGCCGAGCCGCCCAGCAGCGGAGCCGCCGACCCGCCGAGCCGCCCAGCAGCTGAGCCGCCGAGCCGCCGCGCCGCCCTCCTTCCGGGCCGCCCGACCTGCCCAGTCTGGTGAGCACAGCGCCTTTTCACTGCACTGCCCTCACCCTACTGTTTGCGCTGCTAGTCGTCTCGGGTCATGGCTACCCCTACTGTTCTCGTCTTTGACGGTGAGGGTCGGGCCATTGACTTTGAGGTCTGGGTAGATGACCTGCAGCTGTTCTTACAGTGCAATAGGGCAGACGGCCTCTCTCTCTTTGACCTCACCTCTGGCGCCTCCACTGCCCCTGCTGCTGATGCTGACGCCACTGTTCGCTCCCAGTGGGCCACGCGCGACGCTGCTGCACGTCTTGCTGTGCGTCGCCACCTCCCTACCTCCGAGCGTGCGCACTTTAGTCAGTACAAGAGTGCTCAGACCTTGTACGACGCTGTAGTTGCGCGCTACTCCTCCCCTGCCACTGCTGCACTGAGCCGTCTCATGCTACCGTACCTCTTTCCTGACCTTGCTGCCTTTCCCACAGTCGCTGACCTCATTACGCACCTCCGCACTAGTGACACTCGCTACCGCGCTGCACTCCCTCCTGACTTCTGCGCCAAGAACCCCCCCCCCATGTACATCACTCTTTACTACATAGTCACTCGCCTTCCTGACTCCCTTCGCGTAGTCAAGGACCACTTTCTCTCTGTCTGTCCCACCACTCTCACTGTTGACCTCCTCGAGAAGTCCCTCCTAGCGGCCGAGAAGAGCATAGTCGCTGTAGGGGCCTCTCGTGGTGACCCGCGCACCCCCATCTTTGAGGGGTGTTCCCCCTCCCCCCTTCTGCCCTCTGTTGCCTCTGCTGCTGCGGCCGACCTCCTTGGTCTTGAGTCGGTCGGTGTGGCGTCTGCCCCTAGCGGGAGACGCCGCTCTGGCAAGGGCAAGGGGGGCAAGGGCGCTGGAGGAGCGAGCGGGGGCGGTGGAGGTGGAGGTGGCGGCAGTGGGGGGAGTGGGGGTGGCGGTGGGAGTGGAGGTGGGGGTGGAGGGGTCGGTGGCGGCAGTGGAGGCGGAGGTGGCGGCGGCGGTGGCGGTGGGAGCGGAGGTGGCGGAGGAGGCGGCGGTGGAGGCGGAGGCGGAGGCGGCGGCAGTAGCGGAGGCGGCGGAGGTGGCGGAGGCGGCGGGGGTGGCGGTGGTGCTGGTCGCGGGTCTTCGCAGAGGAGTGGCTCCGGTGGTGGCTCGCGCCAGCAGCAGCAGCGTGGTCGTGACACCCTGTCCCCTCCGCAGCTTCGTGAGTGGTACACTGCGCGTCAGCGGGGTGGGGGTTTTGGTCCGTGCTCCTACGTTTTGCGCACCGGCGACCGTGCGGGTGAGCAGTGTGGGGGTGCCCACCCCACCCAGCGCTGCTTTGGCCGCCTGACGGACGCGTGGCGTCACCAGTTCCCGGAGGCCTCAGAGATCCCTCGCTGGGGCGAGCTGTCCAGGGCGGGTGTTGCCATCTATGATCTTGACTTTGATGCTATTCTCTCTGCCATGTATGCTGTGTCTATTAGTGATGAGGGTGACTGTTACCGGTGTTTCCCGCCCGATCCGGGCATTGAGACTGCTGCGCTAGGTCCTGGTGAGGCTGCTGCCCTAGGTGCTTGCAACGCTGCTGCTCTAGGTGCCCGTGTGTCTGCGTCCTCAGGTACTGGTGAGTCTGCGCTCTCAGGTACTACGTCGGCTTCGGCCTCCCTCACCTTCACCCTTGACTCTGGGGCGTCTCGCTCCTTCTTTCGGGACTGCACCACACTCACACCGCTGAGTCGGCCGGTTGCAGTGTCTCTGGCTGACCCCTCTGGGGGTCCTGTCCTGTCTCGCTTCTCCACAGTCCTCCCGTGTCCGGCGGCTCCCTCTGGCACCCTGTCTGGTCTCTACCTCCGCTTGTTCTCTACGAACCTGGTGAGTGGTGCTGACCTCCAGGATGCGGGTGTACACCAGTTCACTCCTGCGCGTCAGCGGGTGACGCACTGTACAGAGGCTAGCACAGGCCGACACCTGGCTACGTTTACCCGTCAGCCGGGGTCGAGCCTGTACACACTGACCACTCCGTCTCCTCCCGTTACTGAGTCTGGTAGAGTCGCTTCGTCGGGTCGGGTGTTTGCTGGAGCGTCCAGGTCTGGTCCTGAGTCTGCCCCCTGTTCGTGTCGTCTCCTGTCTCACGAGACTCTCCTCTGGCATCACCGTCTTGGTCACCCCTCTCTGCTTCGGCTCAGAGGCATGGCCTCCCGTCTTCTAGTGTCTGGTCTCCCCCGGTCCCTCCCTCCCCTTCCTCAGGGCCCTGGCCCTACCTGTGTCCCCTGTGTCGAGGGGCGCCAGCGTGCTGCCCCTCACTCCTCCCAGTTTCCTCCGACAGAGGCCCCGTTGCAGACGCTTCACATGGACGTGTGGGGCCCAGCCCGCGTCCGTGGGCAGGGTCACGAGCGCTACTTCCTACTCGTTGTTGACGACTACTCGCGTTACACCGCAGTCTTCCCCTTGCGCAGCAAGGGTGATGTCACTGCGGTGCTGATCGACTGGATCCGCGCAGCTCGTCTCCAGCTCAGGCAGAGCTTTGGCTCCGACTTTCCTGTTCTGCGTCTGCACTCGGACAGAGGCGGGGAGTTCTCCTCTGGCCTTCTGCGAGCCTACTGTCGTGCACGAGGCATCCGTCAGACCTTCACGCTTCCGGACTCTCCGCAGCAAAATGGGATTGCTGAGCGCCGCATTGGCATGGTCATGGACGTCGCTCGTACGTCTATGATGCATGCGGCTGCCCCCCATTTTCTGTGGCCGTTTGCGGTGAGGTACGCGGCGCATCAGATCAACCTTCACCCTAGGGTCTCCACGCCGGAGACCTCCCCAGCCTTGCTGTGGACGGGGAAGGTTGGCGATGCGTCGGCGTTCCGGGTCTGGGGATCTCGGGCGTTTGTCCGCGACTTGTCTGCGGACAATCTGTCCCCTCGTGCTGCTCCTTGCGTCTTCCTGGGGTTCCCCCCCGACGCGCCTGGGTGGCAGTTCTACCACCCCACCTCTCGCCGTGTTCTGTCCTCCCAGGACGTCACGTTCGACGAGTCGGTCCCCTACTACCGCCTCTTCCCCTACCGCACTCCGTCCCTCCCCCCGCCCCCGCTCTTCCTTGTACCAGGTCCCCCCCCGGTAGACCCCCTCCCCCCTCAGGGTCCTGCCCCTTCAGGTGTGTCCCAGGTAGACGCAGTCGAGCCTGTCGAGGTCACTGGTGACTCTGGTGCTGCTGAGGGTGCTGAGCCTAGGGGTGCTGAGACTGGGGGTGCTGAGCCTGGAGGTGCTGAGCCTGGGGGTGCTGAGTCTGGGGGTGCTACGCCTGGGGGTGCTGAGCCTGGGGGTGCTGAGCCTGGGGGTGCTGAGTGTGGGGGTGCTACGCCTGGGGGTGCTGGGTCTGGGGGTGCTGAGCCTGGAGGTCCTCCGCCTGGAGGTTCTCCGCGTGCTTCGTCTCGTCGGGAGCCACTCTCTCCACACGAGCTGCGCGAGTGGTTTGCCCGGCGCTGGAGCCGTGCTGCTGGTGCTGGAGGTTCTTCGGCTACTGAGGGTGCTGCTGTTGCGGGTCCCGGAGGTGCTCGTACTGGGAGTACTGGAGCTGCTGGGCCTGCAGGTTCGACTGGAGCTGGTGCTGCTGAGGGTGTTGGCGCTGCGGCTACCACTGGTGGAGCTGCTGGAGGTGCTGCTGGAGCGGGTGCTCCTACTGGGGGTACTGGTGCTGTCCCTGCTGTTTCTGGCGTCGCTACGCGGCCTCGACCGTACTTCGTTCCACTCCTGCAGCAGGTTCTTGGTCTTCCGCCTTCTGCTGGTCCTCCTCCTCCCTTGGAGGGTCCACAGCCTGTCCCGTCGCAGTCACAGCTCCAGCCTACCTCCCCTTTGCCTGCTCCTTCTCCCTACACTGGTCCTACTGGAGGTCTTACTGAGCGTCGTGAGCCTGCGTCTCGCCCTGCGTCGCCTGTCCGTACTGCTCGCGCTAGTGGTCGTGGTTCGCGTCCGCGTCCTCCTCCTGTCCCTGGCACGCACCGGATGTCTCTGCGTCTGTCCACTGCTCCTCTGCGTGCCCCTTTGCCTTCTCCTCCTGAGTCCTCCCTTCCTGCTCTTCCCGACCCGGAGTCGGACTCTCTTCGTGCTGCCAGTCCTACTGTCACGCGTCTCCTTGCTACTGCCGTCACTGACCCTTCTTTCGAGTCTACTGCTGCGTCTGCCCTAGTTGCTGAGCTCGTCGACTTTGCTGCTCGCTGTCGCCTAGACTACGCTGCTAGTCTTGTTGCTGAGTCTGAGTCTGTCTGTCCTCCGTCCGTCGGGGGTGAGTGTGCCCTTGGCACGGACGTCCTTGAGGACAGGCAGGAGGAGTTCCAGTGTCTGGCAGCTGCTTCACCTCATCTCGTGTCCGTACTGCTTACCCCTGAGGGAGACCCGGATGCACTTGACATCCCGACTCCGCGCTCTTACGCGGAGGCGATAGAGGGTCCCTACTCCTCTCAGTGGCAGGCAGCTATGGATGCAGAGATGGCTTCCTGGAAGTCCACAGGCACCTACGTTGACGCTGTCCCCCCTCCTGGGGCGAACATCGTCAGTGGCATGTGGATCTTCAGGGTGAAGCGGCCGCCGGGTTCTCCGCCTGTCTTCAAGGCTCGTTACGTGGCTCGTAGCTTCAGTCAGCGGCAGGGAGTTGACTACTTTCAGACCTTCTCCCCCACCCCGAAGATGACCACTCTTCGGGTACTGCTACACGCTGCTGCTCACCGTGACTACGAGCTGCACTCTCTCGACTTCAGCACTGCTTTCTTGCAGGGCAGCCTGCACGAGGAGATCTGGCTGCGCCGCCCACCTGGCTTCACTGGGTCTTTCCCTCCTGGTACCCAGTGGAGTCTCCGGCGTCCAGTCTACGGTCTCCGCCAGGCGCCACGTGAGTGGCACGACACACTGAGGACTACGCTTGCGGCTCTTGGGTTTGCTCCTTCTACTGCCGACCCGTCGCTGTTTCTGCGCACCGACACCTCTCTGCCGCCGTTCTACATCCTCGTGTACGTCGACGACTTAGTCTTTGCCACAGCTGACACTACTGGACTCGCCCACGTGAAGTCCGAGCTGCAGAAGAGACACACGTGCACAGACCTGGATGAACTGCGCAGCTACCTTGGCTTGCAGATCACCCGGGACAGAGCACGCCGCACCATTACCCTGACTCAGTCACACATGGTGCAGCAGGTCCTTCAGCGCTTCGGCTTCACGTACTCCTCGCCTCAGGCCACTCCTCTGCCTACTCGCCACTCACTCTCAGCTCTGCCTTCGGATGAGTCCGTAGAGTCGAGTGGCCCGTATCCAGAACTTGTTGGCTGCCTCATGTACCTGATGACCTGCACACGACCTGACCTTGCATACCCTCTTAGCATTCTTGCACGCTATGTTGCTCCTGGGAGACACCGACCAGAGCACATGGCTGCTGCGAAGAGGGTGTTGCGCTACTTGTGCAGTACGTCGGGCATGGGGCTAGTGCTTGGAGGGCGGAGTCCAGTGGTCCTCACTGGGCACGCGGACGCTTCTTGGGCTGACGACCAGGCTACGCAGCGGTCGTCACAGGGTTACACTTTCAGCCTCGGTTCCGGCTCTGTTTCGTGGCGGGCTACTCGCTCGTCTTCTGTTCTCGGCTCCAGTTGTGAGGCTGAGATCTACGCCGGGGCCATGGCTGCCCAGGAGCTTCGCTGGCTCGCCTACCTGCTGACCGACCTTGGAGAGCCGCCTCGTTCTCCTCCAGTTCTGTACGTAGACAACAAGGCCATGCTGGCCTTGTGTCGAGAGCAGAGACTGGAGCACAGAACTAAGCACATTGCTCTTCGCTACTTCCTTGCTCGTGAGCTACAGCAGCGTGGTCAGTTGCGGCTTGCGTACGTGGCCTCTGAGGCCAACACTGCTGATGTCTTCACCAAGGCTCTTCCGCCTTGTGATCATCAGCGCTTCTGCACTCAGCTGGGTCTTGTCCCTGTCTTGCCTCACTTGCTCACCCCTTGACCTTGCTTGTACTGTTACATATATATATACCTGCTCTTGCTTGTCTAGCCTTATCTATATATATATGTACTCCTGCATGTGAACTGGCCTTCTGGCCTTGAACTTGTGCTCAGAATGTGTGGTGACGTTGTGATCCACCCTGAGCTTGCCTTGCTTTGCTTTGCTTGACTGGTCTTGTGACCCCTTGTTCTCCCCCACTTTGCCTATGGGGGTGTGTCAGAACGTTATAGCATATACTTTTGTGTAGGCTGTAGTGGGGTATCCCACAAGGGGTACAACCCAATTAGGGTTAGTACTTGTACCCACTTCATTCATAGTTCATTCACTCTTGTTTCTTCTCACTCCATGTCCAGGATGGACGCGGGCCACAGTAGCGCCACCAGCAGCAGGAAGAACACGCGCTGCTTCTCCACCTCGCCGCGCAGAATGGCAAGGTTGATGCGTGAAGGCGGGCCTGGGGGAAACGGCACAAACCCCACGATCTTCACAAGCTCGTCAAACCCATCAGAGTGTGGCGGGAAGACAGAGAGGAAGCGGTTGAAGAGGACGTAGAGGGGGCGGTAGGCGAACTTGGCGATGAGGGCAATGGAGGGCAGGCACAGGTTGAAGTCGCGCCAGCAGTGGATGCACTGGGCGCACGCCGGCGCACTCATCACCTGCCCGGCCGCCTGCACAAGGTACTCTGCATCCATCACGCACCGCACGATGGGCAGCTTGCTCATGGCAGGCGACCATGCAGCAGCCGTGCCGGCTGCATCAGAAATGGCCCTCTGCTCTTCGCCAAACCCTCTGTTTGTGTCACCCCCACTGCTGTCACTTCCTTGGCCTGGTGCCTTGCCTCCTCGCACCTTCCGCCTCATGTGCTTCCCCCCACACTTTGATGCTTCTTCTGCTACCCTCTGCTCACTCGCCACTCCCCTTGTACTCTCCTCCACAATGCCCAGCTGGTAGAATCTCGCGTCGGGATCATCAGGAAGCTTCAAAGCAGCTTCATCGCCATGTGGCCATTCCTGCCACTCTATCAGAAAATTAGCATCATCGAGAGGCTTAGGGATGGCATCGAGCCTCAGCAGCATGTTAGATGCTAAGGACAGAGTCTACGAAGATTAGGTGCTTAAATTTCTCAAAATCGTTGGCTTAAAATTCTGGACAGAAACGTCGACTTCACAAGAAACGCCGTCGACGAAAGGTGCACCGTTAAAACTTCACCAAACTCATGTTGTAGCTCTAGTCCGTGGCTACAATTCCCAATTTGAATCGTACGATAAGATGAAGTATTTCTTGAGTTATGAATTTCGGCGCACTAGGGGGTAAGCTGCAATAGAATCTTAACTCAATCACAATAGTCTCACACAAGTTCACACAAGAGAGTTAGAGCAGCACTAAACCAGGTGGAAGGGATGAGGAGGACGAGAGGGAAGGTCCCAAGAGAGTCCCCAACCAAGGAAACCCCATGCCACACAATTCCCTTCCCCATAGGCAACCCAACTTTGACCTTTGTCACTATCCCAACCTCCACAATCCACCTCAACCCAACTTGGCCACACTTGCCAGCCTGGTTTGGTTTCTCCCAACCATTTGGCAGCATCTACAGTGATGTTGGCGAATTTCCCAACCCCCAGAAGTCTATACCCCTTATGGAGTCAACCCCACAACTTCCCATAGTCACCACAACCAAATATCAAAAGCATACGAACTTCCAACGTTCGTAACTTTCTTGTTCGTGCTCCGATTGAAGCGATGCTTGGTTCGTCGGAAAGCTCTTGAGCAGAGGAGTCACTTCAGATATCTGCTAAAGCCAAATAACATTCACACACACTCAGAAAAACCAAACCGCACAAAACACAAATTCTTGCACACGCTCACACCACGCATGCAGCGCACGAACACATGATGGGAGGCAGACAGACGAGAATGCATATGATTGCATCACACAACACAGCAAGCTCAGGAGGAGTCGAAAGGGATGGGGCATTTGCAGGATGTCTTTCTGTGGCCTGCTCCTGCAGCATCGGTCCACCAAGACAACATCTGAGCCGTAGAATCGAACCCACTGTAAGATGCGTGCAAGTCGGTATGTGAAGGCTGCGAAGATAGGATTCGTGTTGACAGGCACTAACCCAGGATTGTAGCTGCCACAAGTGCCACCTACTCGTGCACAAGGCCGGGTTTCGTAAGCAGCGGCTGATGCTTCAGCTGCCCCACTCGTGCTCGCTGCTGCCCCACTCGTGCTTGCCTGCTGCTGCCCCTTTGTTCTCAGCCTGCTCCGAGCCTCCTCGATGGCAGCCTCTTCCACCTTCCCCTTGGCCGCGTTGTTGCCATCCATGATATACATGCACGTGTCAGCACACCTCTCTGACTGAGACAGCGCCGTGGCTAGAGCAAGAGCCAAGTCCGTGGCGCTCACCCCACTCACATACATGCCCTTGGGGGCACCTTTCACCTGCTCGTCACCACCATTGCTGCTGCCCTCCTCACTGCACTGCCTGCCCTCCTCACTGCACTGCCTGCCCTCCTCACTGCACTGCCTGCCCTCCTCACTGCAGTGGCTGCATCTAAACTCCCTCCCCCCCCCCTCTCCATGCTCCAGAATCCAAGCCATGCCATCCACATACCTCTCCCACTCACGCCCCTTCAGATTTTCCCTCCACTGCCCATTCCTCCCCCCTCTGCCCCTCTGCTGCTCCCCAGCACCTCCATGAGCCGCGCCGCTGCTGCGTCGCTCGTCCCCTCGTCTCGCCGCGCTGCTGTGCGTTGGATCCGCTACGTGACTCGCACCGCCACCATCAACATGCATGACAATCAACCGGACGCCCCCGCGCTCCTCCTCATATACCACGCGCCCACGCCTATTCATCACCTCACAATCTGCCTGTCCCTCCTCCCCCTGCGCCTTCTCAGCATCCTCGCCCCCCCGCCCTTCCTCTCCCGTTTTCCTCGGCATGCGCCTTCTCCACCCCGCCTGACAGCACGTGTTGCACGAAGAACCCAAACCCCTCCTGCAGGTCAGCGCGCTCCTTCACCCCCAGCACCTGCACTAGCATGGACGCGAAGCAGTCGCTCTCCACCTGCCTGCCCGCGCCCAGCTCGCCCGCAATAGCGGGATACACGGCGGCGTCGCCACCGAAGATGATGAGGTTCACCACGCGCGGGCACCTCGCCACCAGCGCCAGGAAGGCCGCGAAGCTCACAGCACGGCGGTAGGCCGCCCAGCGAGTCGCCCACGTGCCACTGCCAATGGCAGCAGCAGGGGCAGCAGCTGTTCTGGGAGCAGGTGCAGCTGTAGCGACATCTGTAGCGGGCAGGATGGCGGGCAGGCGGGATCTGATTCGTGCCAGGTCCATGAGCACGCCCACACAGGGCTCCGCCATCCACTCGAGGATCATCGCCTCGACGGCGCGAATGGGCGCCACGGCGCACTTGAAGCCGAACAGCCCCTCGCCGCACCACCGCTCCACCCGCTCCAGCGCCGCCATGGGCACTCGCGCCGAGTACTCCACGATGGCGCTGCATGGTCGCTCCTGGGGAGCAAGCGGGGTGGAGTCGAGCAGCGGCGTGCGCATCATGGAACGGAACTGCGCCAGGTCGACGATGCCGAGCGCGCGCTGTGCGCGGTAGCTGACAGCGCGGTCGTAGCAGCACTCGCACTCGTGCCGCTCCCATGCGCCGCTCACATCCACGTAATGCACTATGTCCGCCTGCGACATCACCTGAAACTTCTCGGATCCTTCCTGAGCCCCTGCTCTTCTGCCGCCCTTCCTTCGTCGTCGCAGTGCCGTGCCTGGGTCACCCTCAATGCCGTAGCGGAGCCACTGCCCCGTCATCTTCACCAGGTGTATCCATTCCTCAATCAACTCCTCGTCAATGCTCGTGCTCTCCTCCTCAACTTGGGTCGCGGACAGAGGCACAATCACAGCGGCCGATGCACCAGGAGGCACGTCCAATTGGTACTGCCCACGTGTATCGTCATCGCCACCTGCTCCTCCCCCATCTACACTCCTCACACAAAGCATTTCCTCAATCGTCGTACCCGTGTTTCAAGCTTTGCTTGCCGCACTTATTTTGCGGCGGATGGCAGAGAACTCAAATGAGGAGCTCATGCGTCTGATGCGCAGAGACGGACTTCTATCGCCTTTCTCACACCTGTTTTCACCCTGCTGCTAAGTCTCGCAGGCGGTAGACGGATCGGACGGAGTGACACTGATGACTGAGCTTCTCTTCAGGAATGTCAGCAAGCAGAACCTTGTGAAACAGACGTCTACCGAGTTTCTCTGTTTTGTCTGATCGTCGGATTTCGAGTCGCACCTTGTAAACCATGTCCGAAGTAGTTCGATTTGAGACGTGCCACATTTGTTCAGCTATTTGTTCACACTTGCATCGCATCAGCATCAGGGGTCCTTCCCACTTGTCACAAGTGAAGTGATGTGGCGAAGTTGCTCGTGAGTGTAACTTCAATTGGTATTGGCTGGTAGCTCGAACTTCCACTGGCTCCGGCGAATGGGGAGCGACTTCTGTGCGACATCCAAATGGCACGGCGAAACTCCAAGGATTGATGTGGCGAAGGGAGAGAGACCTACAGTATGTGTCTCGTTTGAGAACAGAGCAAATGCGGTTCTAGTCTCAAGTTGCATATTTTACCGGACCTTACTGTATTCTAACGTAGCATGTAAATCAATTTTGATAACAACTTAGTAACCAACAAATCTGGAAAATTGCAATCCTGATCAGCAGTGTTTCATTCAAAACAGTATATATTAGATGCATTACTTCTTTCAAGTTGATATTACAGATTTACATGATTTTTTTATTGGCAAATGTTAAATCTTTTCTGACATGCATTGTGCTATACCTGATACACTGGCACATTAAATGTTAAAACTCTTCTGACATGCATTGTGCTATACCTGATACACTGCTACATTAAATCGAATCAAACGCATGAACATACCTTTTTTCCATGCAACCAGCCTAGTACATCGATAACTACCTTTTTTAAAGGGGTGTTAGTTCGATTTTGGGGCCAGTGTAAGCATACAATAGCATTTTCAAATGTGAACAACACCATTTTCACGCGTGCACAACACCGTTAGTTATGCACATGTTTTCTGTACTCAACTCACTTGGTTGATCGAATCGAGCGGAAACAAAATTTGCAGTGCGAGGCATGTGATGCAGAGTGAGGCAGGCTCCTCACACGCCAGAATTCATCGACTGCAGTGCAGCCCTCCAGGCTTGCCCGACAACCTTTCAACAGTGACGCGCTCCATAAAAAAAAAAACTCATTTAGTATCACCTTGTTATACGTAGATCAGAAAGGGAAATTGGGAGACAGGGGGCAACAAGAAGGCATCACAAGGACACTTGGGGTAACATTGGGATATGGGAATCTTGGGGAGGCATGGGAAAAAAACGAAGGCATGGGGAAACAGGGAGGCATGGGAAAAAGCGGAGGCACGGGGAAACAGGGAGACATGGGAAGCAGTGAATGACATGGGAAGCAGTGAATGACATGGGGAAGCAGTGAATGACATGGGAAGCAGTGAATGACATGGGGAAGCAGTGAATGACATGGGGAAGCAGTGAATGACATGGGAAGCAGTGAATGACATGGGGAAGCATTGAATAGCATGGGAAGCAGTGAATGACATGGGGAAGCAGTGAATGACATGGGGAAGCAGTGAATGACATGGGGAAGCAGTGAATGACATGGGGAAGAAGTGAATGACATGGGAAGCAGTGAATGACATGGGGAAGCAGTGAATGACATGGGAAGCAGTGAATGACATGGGAAGCAGTGAATGACATGGGGAAGCAGTGAATGACATGGGGAAGAAGTGAATGACATGGGAAGCAGTGAATGACATGGGGAAGCAGTGAATGACATGGGAAGCAGTGAATGACATGGGAAGCAGTGAATGACATGGGAAGCAGTTAATGACATGGGGAAGCAGTGAATGACATGGGGAAGAAGTGAATGACATGGGAAGCAGTGAATGACATGGGGAAGCAGTGAATGACATGGGGAAGCAGTGAATGACATGGGGAAGCAGTGAATGACATGGGAAGCAGTGAATGACATGGGAAGCAGTGAATGACATGGGAAGAAGTGAATGACATGGGAAGCAGTGAATGACATGGGAAGCAGTGAATGACATGGGGAAGAAGTGAATGACATGGGAAGCAGTGAATGACATGGGGAAGCAGTGAATGACATGGGGAAGCAGTGAATGACATGGGAAGCAGTGAATGACATGGGAAGCAGTGAATGACATGGGAAGAAGTGAATGACATGGGAAGCAGTGAATGACATGGGGAAGCATTAAATAGCATGGGAAGCAGTGAATGACATGGGGAAGCAGTGAATAACATGGGAAGCAGTGAATGACATGGGGAAGCAGTGAATGACATGGGAAGCAGTGAATGACATGGGGAAGCAGTGAAGGACATGGGAAGCAGTGAATGACATGGGAAGCAGTGAATGACATGGGAAGCAGTGAATGACATGGGAAGCAGTGAATGACATGGGAAGCAGTGAATGACATGGGAAGCAGTGAATGACATGGAAAGCAGTGAATGACATGGGAAGCAGTGAATGACATGGGGAAGCAGTGAATAACATGGGGAAGCAGTGAATGACATGGGGAAGCAGTGAATGACATGGGAAGCAGTGAATGACATGGGAAACAGGGAGTGACATGGGAAGCAGTGAATGACATGGGGAAGCAGAGAATGACATGGGGAAGCAATGAATGAAATGGCCAGCAGTGAATGACATGGGAAGCAGTGAATGACATGGGAAGCAGTGAATGACATGGGAAGCAGTGAATGACATGGGAAGCAGTGAATGACATGGGGAAGCAGTGAATGACATGGGAAGCAGTGAATGACACGGGGAAGCAGTGAATGACATGGGGAAGCAGTGAATGACATGGGAAGCAGTGAATGACATGGGGAAGCAGAGAATGACATGGGGAAGCAATGAATGACATGGCCAGCAGTGAATGACATGGGAAGCAGTGAATGACATGGGGAAGCAGTGAATGACATGGGAAGCAGTGAATGACATGGGGAAGCAGTGAATGACATGGGAAGCAGTGAATGACATGGGAAGCAGTGAATGACATGGGAAAGCAGGGGGGCTCGAGGAATAGGGAGATGGGGGAAACGGGGAGACCTGGGGAACATGGGGAAAAACAGGGAGACATGGGGAAATCGGGAGACGTGGTGAATCGGGGAGAAATGGAGAATCAGGAAACAGGGAGGCACGGGGAAAGAACCAGGTATGCAGGGAGTGACTGGGAGACACGGTGAAACAGAGAGGCATGGGGAAATAGTGAGGCATGGGGAAATATGAAGGAACAGTGGGACATGATGAAACAGGGAAATGGCGAGAGATGGGGAAAAAGGGAGTCATGGAGAACAGGCAGACATGATGAAACAGGGAGAGATGGGTTAACAGGATGACATGGGGAAACAGGTAGATGGCAGTGTATTGAAGCACTGTATTAAACGACGATATCCAATCAGCAATTGCAAGTGGGCATGCATTACAAGGCTTCACATTGCATTACAGATTTATTAAAGGCAGGATCTACAGCACTTGGTTTTCGTATTGCCTATTTTCCTACAATGCTCAAGCCTGGAGCCATCCGTCAGGAGCGCTCAAGCCTGGAGCCATCCGTCAGGAGCGCTCAAGCCTGGAGCCATCCGTCAGGAGCGCTCAAGCCTGGAGCCATCCGTCAGGAGCGCTCAAGCCTGGAGCCATCCGTCAGGAGCGCTCAAGCCTGGAGCCATCCGTCAGGAGTGCTCAAGCCTGGAGCCATCCGTCAGGAGCGCTCAAGCCTGGAGCCATCCGTCAGGAGCGCTCAAGCCTGGAGCCATCCGTCAGTAGCGCTCAAGCCTGGAGGTGTCATTTAAGGCACAGCAGCACAACAGCTTTCCCTCACCCCCTCCAGCCATCAACCACCCACCAGGCTCCCACAAACACCCTGCTGTGAAGCAGGGCGCAAAAAAGGGTAGTGCCACCGTGTTCCCCATCCACACCACACCGTGTAGCTGTGCTGTGCCTTTTACATGCCTTTCATGCCATCCCTCCATCTCATACCCCAAGCTTTCCTCTTTTCAACCTCCATTCTCATCAATTTATTTTTCAAAAATTTCAGTGATAGCTTATTTTCTTTTTCTTTTTTCGCCATATTTTCCCTTCTTTTCTTTCCATGCGTGCAGCAGTCAAGGGCGCCATGGCCGGCGTGGGATTGCAGCCGGCACGGCCTTGGACGTCCTGCGAGGCCGCTTGCCTGCAGCTTCAACTTCCACTCCGCTCACATCCCTGTGCGGTGCGGCACACTTAGGCCTGGGAATCAGTGTCGTTCCCTCCACTAGCCGTATCGCTGCTCCCTTGCTTGGTTTCGGGATGCGCGACTGTAAGACCATACTCACTGACTTCGCGCAAGCAGCCGTTGGAAGTGAAATGAGCGGGTCTGATGCAGCATTAGAAACGGCTGCATCCGACAATCTGGTAGTCGACGCTTCAGCATCCTGCGCTGCAGGCTCTGAAAGTTTGGCTTCCGAAGCTCCAGTGTCGGACGGTTCGGCATTCGAAGCGGCAGTATCAAACGCTTCGGTGGCATCAAACGCTTCAGCATGCGACGCTTCAACATGCGACGCTTCAGCATGCGATGCTTCAGCATGCGACGCTTCAGCATGCGACGCTTCAGCATGCGACGATTCAGCATGCGACGGTTCAGCGTGCGACGGTTCAGCATGCGACGGTTCAGCATGCGATGCTTCAGCGTCCGACAATCCTGGAGCATCCGACGTCACCGCCGGCAGCTCTAGCAGCAGTGTCGCTGCAGCGATGGTTGGGAGTACGAGATTGGTGCTGCTGTTGGAACTCGCACGCTGCAGGCACGAGTTTGCCTGTTTCTCGCTCTTCTTCCAAAAGCTAAGCGCGGAAACAAACGAAGGGTAGTTTGAGGCCATTTCGAAGTGAATGAACGAGGAAGCAAACAGAACTTGGACGACGAGCAGGGTAGAAGCTTGTGATGAGTGAGATAAGGCTGGCATGGCGGATTTGTAGGCAGACTTATGGCTGGTGTTGGCAGATGTGCTGCTGTGGGGGGAGAAGGGAGATGCAGCGAGATACGGAGAGAGACAGACTCGAGGCTTGGGGAGGGAAAGGCGGAACACCGCAGCCACGGAAAGGCGGGTGTTGCGCCGCGGGGAGCTTTCAAGGCAGGGCTCGAGATGACTGCGGTTGGAGAGCATTTCGCGGTCATTGTAGAACGGTTGGGTAGGGTTGGAACAACATTGAACTCATTTCGGGCACCCGAGATTTGGGTAGGCTTGGAACCCTTTCAGCGCAAGTTTCCCAACCAAAGCAGTGCGTTTAGTACCCAAGGCAATTTCGCGAGGCTGCCCGGACCCGAGATTGTCGCCGGAGCTGTAGGCTCTTGCTCTGCCGTGTGGTTTGGTTGGGCTACCTCCGACTATATCTCAGCGGACAAGCGAGTCCCTCGTTTGGCAAAAGTCACGAAACCAGACCCCACAACCAAGCACAGAGGCTCGGAGAGGATTTCCCTTCAACCGAGACTGGCCCCGAACTTTGAGGTTTCGGACCTTGAGTGTTCCGAACCGAAGCCAGCCTGACACACCAAGGTCCCTGCCGAGCTACAAACCCCCTTATAGACGTGCTCGTGCGTTGACAGTCCCTCCCATTAATGTTGCAATATCATTTTCAACTCTATGTGCACACAAGTTACAGATGAAAACAGAACATGAAAATATATCTTATTACGGTAAAATAACATACCATATATATTATACACCAGGTGAACTCGCTAAACTGCGTCGAAACATGTTGATTCCATCACATCACATCAACAAATTCAAGCTTCCACGCCAATACCAGTAGGCCATAATATTGCCTACTATTTCTATCGTACTCTTTGCATTATGATACACCAGTGATTTGTGCTTTGGAGCTTGCTGATATAACCAAGGGATCGAATTGGATATGATAAGTTTGCTAAGTCAGGAGAAAACAATGAAGTCTTGGTAGTGACCTTGTTGTGATAGTTGAAAGAGAACAAGATGAATATAAGATAGGAGTACAAAGGTTGAAATAGCAAACTAGCTAGCAATGTACACTGTGTTAAGAACAGAACTAGGAATGAATGTCGATTAGGTAAGAGGGAGGGGTACAAGACTATCGAGAGAAATGGATTGTACCCTCTAAGGAATGACCCCTACACAACCAAGAGTGAAATTGAACATAAATATGTTATGACACACCCCGATAGGTGAAGTAGGGGATAGCCAAACCTAACAGTGGTCACAAGACCAGTCAAGCAAGAGAACAAGCAAGGCAAAGCCCAGGGTGGATCTTAAGGACACTACACAATCTGGGCACAAGCAAGCGGCCACAAGGCCAGTTCACATGCAGATTTATAATAGCAAGGCAGTACACTGATCACAACCTAGCAAGAGTATACAAACAGGTATAAAGATATATAGCAGTATACAACAAGAGCAAGTCAAGCAACCAGCATGTGAGGCAGAGTGGGCACAAGCCCAAGAGTAGTGCAGAAACGCTGATGATCACCAGACCCAAGGGCCTTGGTGAAGACATCAGCAGTGTTGGCCCAAGAAGCCACGAAAGCAAGGCGCAGCTGACCACGCTGCTGCAGCTCACGCACCAGGAAGTAGAGAAGAGCAATATGCTTCGTTCGGTGCTTCAGTCTCTACTCGCGACACAAGGCAAGCATTGCATTGTTGTCGACGTACAGAATTGGAGGAGAACGAGGCCGCTCCCCCAAGTCGGTCAGCAGGTAGGTCAGCCAGCGGAGCTCCTATGCAGCCATGGCCCCAACGTAGATCTCGGCCTCACAGCTGGAACCAAGCACAGAAGAAGAACGAGTGGACCTCCATGAGACAGAACCAGAGCTAAGACTGAAGGTGTAGCCCTGTGACGAACGCTGAGTCGCCTGGTCGTCGGCCCAAGAAGCGTCAGAGTGTCCTGTGAGGACCACCGAACCCCGTCCTCCAAGCACGAGCCCCATGCCCGATGTGCTGCACAAGTAACGCAGTACCCTCTTCGCAGCATCAAAGTGCACCTTTCGGTGTCTACCGGGTGCCACGTAGCGAGCCAGAAGGCTGAGAGGGTATGCGAGGTCACGTCGTGTGCATGTCATCAGGTACATGAGGCAACCCACAAGCTCTGGGTACGGGCCACTCAGCTCTACGGACTCGTCCAAAGGTGGAGCTGAGAGCGAGTGGCCGGTAGCCAGAGGAGTGGGCTGTGGCGAGGAGAACGTGAAGCGGAAGCGCTGAAGGACCTGGTGCACCATGTGTGACTGAGTCAAAGTGATGGTGCGCCGTGCTATGTCCCGGGTGATCTGCAAGCCAAAGATAGCTCCGCAGATGACACAGGTCAGTGCAGGTGTATCTCTTCTGCAGCTCCGCCTTCACTAGGGCCAGTGCCTCAGTGTCAGCAGTAGCAAAAACCAAGTCGTCAACATACCCAAGGATGTAGAACGGCGGCAGCGAAGTGTCGGTGCGCAGAAACAGCGACGGGTCAGCAGTCGAAGGAGCAAACCTAAGAGCCGCAAGTGTCGTCCTCAGTGTGTCGTGCCACTCGCGGGGCGCCTGACGCAGGCCGTACACTCGTCGCCATAGGCTCCACTGGGTACCATCAGGAAACGACCCAGTGAAGCCCTGTGGATGGCGCAACCAGATGGCCTCGTGAAGGCTACCCTGCAAGAAAGCTGTCGAGAAGTCGAGGGAGTGCATCTCGTAGTCACGCTGAGCTGCAACGTGTAGCAACACCCAAAGAGTGGTCATCTTCGGGGTGGGGGAGAAGGTCTGAAAGAAGTCGACCCCCTCACGCTGACTGAAGCCTCGAGCAACGTAACGTGCCTTGAAGGCAGGCGGAGAACCCGGCGGCCGCTTCACCTTGAAAATCCACATGCCACTGACGATGTTCGCCCCAGGTGGGGGAACCTCGTCAACGTAGGTGCCTGTGGACTTCCAGGAAGCCATCTCTGCGTCCATGGTTGTCTGCCACTGAGAGGAGTACTCACCGGAAACGCCTCCCTGTAGGAGCGGGGGGTGGGGATGTCAAGTGCATCCGGGTCTCCCTCAGGGGCAAGCAGCATGGTCGCGTGATGGGGTGAAGCGGCCGCAAGGCATTCCAGCTCCTCCTGTTTGTCCTCAAGAACGTCACAGCCAAGTGCAGTACAGCCAAGGGCAGTCTCACCCCCGACGGACAGAGGACAGGCAGAGACACGGTTAGAGACAAGACTCGCAAGGTAGTCTAGGCGGTACACAGCAGCAAAGTCAACGTTCTCAGCTACTAGGGCAGACGCAGTAGGAGACAAGAACGTAGGGTCCGTCACAACTGTAGCAAGAAGGCACGTAACAGTCGGACTGGACGCACGGGCAAGGTCAGACGGAGGGTCAGCAACGTCAGGCAGAGAGGACGCAGGAAGAAACGGTAGGACAACACGCTGAGGAACAGAGGAAGGACGGAGTGTCATATCGTGAGTGCCGGGGACAGCCGGAGCACGCGGACGACGAACATGAGGAACACGAGCACGGACAGCAGCTCTAGGATCTCTAGAGTCAGGACCTCCAGCACCTCCAGCACCTCCAGAGTCAGGACCCTCGGTCCCAGCACTCTCAGTCCTAGCACCCTCAGTCCCAGCACCCTCAGGCTCAGTACCCTCAGTCCCAGCACCCTCAGGCTCAGTACCCTCAGTCTCTACTCTAGTGTCCACAGCAGCAGGCTGCAGAGGCGGCGAAGACGGCAGAGGTGGGAACCCGGGGGGGGGTAGCCAGACGAGGAGAGCGGGCACCCCCAGACTCACCACCCCCAAGCCCAGCTCCAGTAGTCTCAGCTCCAGAGTCCACAGCAGCAGGCTGCGGAGGCGGCGAAGACGGCCGTGGCCGGAAACCCGGGGGGGGGTCTCCAAGCGAGGAGTGCGGCGAGTGGTCGCCGTGTCTTCGGCGACGGCGTCACCCCCCTCAGCTGAGTCAGAGGAGTCAGAAGAGATCTCAACTGGCTCATCCAAGGGGGGTTGGTCTACCTGGGACACACCTGAGGGAGCAGGACCCTGTGGGGGAAGGGGGTCTACCGGGGGGGGACTGGTACCAGGAAGAGAGGTGCGAGGGGGACCGGGTGGGACGCGTGCTGGTGAAGTCGGTAGTAACAGACCGACTCGTCGAAGGTGACGTCCTAAGAGGACAGAACACGACCCGAGGCAGGGTGGTAGAATTGCTAGGGTGGAGCGTCGGTGGGGAAGCCCAGGAAGACACAGCGTAGAGTGCGAGGAGAGAGCTTGCTGGCTTGGGTATCACGAACAAGTGAGAGCGCGCCCTAGACCCGAAATGACGACGCATCACCAGGCTGTCCTGTCCAACGGAGTGTGGGCGAGGTCTCTGGAGCAGAGACACGGGGCCAGAGGTTGAGCTGATGCGCGGCGTATCGGACCGCAAACGGCCACAAGAAATGGGGAGCAGCCGCATGGACCATGGAGGTACGAGCAATCTCCATGATCAGGCCAATGCGACGCTCAGCGATCCCATTTTGCTTCGGAGAGGTCGAAAGCGTGAACGACTGGGCGATGCCCTCATTCTGGCAGAACGTCTCAAGGACGCCAGATGAGAACTCACCACCCCAGTCAGAGTGCAGACGCCCGCTCGCGCCGAAACCGCTCGCGCAGCTGGTGACGAGTAGCACGGATCCAGGGGATCAAGACACCACTGACATCCGCCTTGCGCCGCAAGGGGAAGACGGTGGTGTAGCGTGTGTAGTCATCAACCACCAGCAGGAAGTAGCACTCCTGGTCCGTTCCACCGACGGGGGCCGGGCCCCACACGTCCAGGTGGAGAGTCTGCAAAGGAGTAGTGGTCGGAGGAAACTCGGAGGAGTGAGGAGCGGCGCGCTGTCGCCCCTCGACGCAAGGAAGGCACGACGGCGCAAGCGAGCGCGGGAGGGGGGGTAGGGTCGTAGGGAGACCAGAGACCAGGAGCCAGGAGTGCATGCCGCGCAGACGCAACTGCGACGGGTGGCCAAGACGGTGGTGCCGAAGCTGGGCAGGGTGGGTGAGGAGGCGACACGAGCAGGACGCAGCGAGCTGACCAGACGCAGCCACCTGACCAGACGCAGCTACCTGTGCAGATGCTGTGGTGAGTGTGTATAGGTTCGACCCCGGCTGTCGTGTGAACGTAGCCAGGTGATGGCCTGTCTTGGCGCATGTGCAGATCGCCACATGCTGACCTCCCGGAGTAAAGGTGTCAACCCATACATCCTGAAGGACAGCGATGTCACCAGGTTCGTCGAGAACGAGGGGAAGTGGAGACCTGACAGAGAGCCAGAGGGGACAGCTGGGCACGGGAGGACAGTGGAGTGGCGTGCAACCACCGGGCCCCCAGAGGGGTCCGCCAGTGAGACTGGGACTGGTGTAGTGAGTGGGGTATTATAGTCTACCCCACTACAACCTACCCAGTATTATAGCATACACAGATATGTTTGACACACCCCCATAGGCAAAGTGGGGGAGAACAAGGGGTCACAAGACCAGTCAAGAGAAGCAAAGCAGCTCAGGGTGGATCACAAAGTCACCACACACTCCAAGCATAGGCAAAAGGCCACAGAGCCAGTTCACATGCAGAGGTATTTATGGAACAGCAACTGTACAGTGATCACTACCTAGCAAAATCAAGCAAGCAGGTATATATATAGAGATCACATTACAAGCACAGTCTACAACAAGTGTGGAAACGTAGGCACAAGGCCCAACAAGGTACAAAAGCGATGATGATCACCAGACGGAAGTGCCTTGGTGAATATATCAGCAGTGTTGGCCCGAGTGGCCACGTGAGCAAGACGAAGCTGACCCCGCTGCTGCAACTCTCGAGCCAGGAAGTAACGCAGAGCAATGTGCTTCGTTCTGTGCTCCAGTCTGTGCTCCTAACACAAGGCAATGGCTGCCTTGTTGTCGACGTACAGAACTGGAGGAGAACGAGGCATCTCTCCCAAGTCGGTCAGCAGGTAGGTGAGCCAGCGTAACTCCTATGCAGCCATGGCTGTGGCGTAGATCTCAGCCTCACAACTGGAGCCGAGAACAGAAGACGAGCGAGTAGACCGCCAAGAAACAGAGCCAGAGCCAAGGCTGAAGGTGTAACCCTGTGACGACTGCTGCGTAGCCTGGTCGTCAACCCAAGAAGCGTCCGAGTGACCAGTGAGGACAACGTCGCCCCGTCCTCCAAGCACGAGCCCCATGCCTGATGTACTGCACAAGTAGCACAGTACCCTCTTAGCAGCATCCATGTGCACCTTTCGGTGCCGACCAGGAGCCACGTAGCGAGCCAGAAGGCCAAGAGGGTACGCAAGGTCAGGACAAGTGCAGGTCATCAGGTACATGAGGCAGCCAACTAGCTCTGGGTAAGGACCACTCGGCTCTACGGACTCGTCCGAAGGTGGAGCTGAGAGCGAGTTACCTATAACCAGAGGAGTGGCCTGTGCCGAGGACCAGGTGAAGCCGAAGCGCTGAAGGACCTGCTGCACCATGTGTGACTGAGTCAGTGTGATGGTGCGGCGTGCTCTGTCCAAGGTGATCTGCAAGCCAAGGTAGTTGTGCAGCTCACCCAGGTCTGTGCACGTGTGTCTCTTCTGCAGCTCCGACTTCACCAGGGCGAGAGCCTCAGTGTCAGCAGTGGCAAAGACCAAGTCGTCGACGTACATGAGGATGTAGAACGACGGCAGCGAAGTGTCGGTGCGCAGAAACAGCGACAGGTCAGCAGTCGAAGGAGCACACCCAAGAGCCGCAAGTTTCGTCCATAGTGTGTCGTGCCACTCACGTGGCGCCTGGCGGAGACCGTAGACCGGCCGCCGGAGGCTCGACTGGGTACCAGGAGGGAACGACCCAGTGAAGCCAGGCGGGCGGCGCAGCCAGATTTCCTCGTGCAGGCTGCCCAGTAAGAAAGCTGTGCTGAAGTCAAGAGAGTGAAGCTCGTAGTCACGCTGAGCGACAACGTGCAGCAGCACCCGAAGAGTGGTCATCTTCGGGGTGGGAGAGAAGGTATGGAAGAAGTCAACTCCCTCTCGCTGACTGAAGCCTCGAGCAACGTAACGAGCCTTGAAGACAGGCGGAGAACCTAGCGGCCGCTTCACCCTGAAAATCCACATGCCGTCGACGATGTTCGCCCCGGGAGGGGGAACCTCATCGACGTAGGTGCCCGTGGACTTCCAGGATGCCATCTCTGCATCCATGGCTGTCTGCCACTGAGAGGAGTACTCACCTGCGATCGCCTCAGCGTAAGAGCGCGGGGTCGGGATGTCTGGTGCATCCGGGTCTCCCTCAGGGGCAAGCAGCATGGCCACGAGATGAGGCGCAGCGGCCGCAAGACAGTCAAGGTCCTCGTGCCTGTCCTCAAGGACGTCCGTGCTAAGAGCACACTCACCCCCGACGGACGGAGGATAGACAGACTCAGACTCAACAACAAGAGTAGCAGCGTAGTCTAGACGACAGGCAGCAGCAAATTCAACAAGCTCAGCGACTAGGGCAGACGCAGCAGTGGACTCAAATGACGGGTCAGTGACCACAGTGGCTAACAGACGTGTGACAGTAGGGTGCTCAGTACGAAACTGGTCTGACTCAGGGTCCGCAACGTCAGGCAGAGAGGACGCAGGGGGAGAAGGCAGAGGAACACGCTGCGGAGGAGAGGAAGGACGACGGACTACAAGGTGGGTGCCGGGGACAGCCGGCCGACGCGGACGAGGAACACGACGACCGGAACGACCAGAACGGATAGGCGAGACAGGACGCGACGCAGGCTCACGACGCTCAGCAAGCCCCCCTGTCTGCTCAGTGTAAGGAGAAGGAGCAGGCAGCGGCGAGCCAGGCTGTAACGGAAGACCAGTAGACGAAGGGAGAATGAGAACCTGCGAAGCGCAAAGTGAGGCGGTGGCTGAGACGACGGAGACGGCAGAGCGAAGAACAGGCGCGGCTGTGCAGTGCCACCAGCACCAGCAACTCTAGCACCTCCAACAACTCCAGTACCCTCAGCAGTTGCAGCACCTCCAGCAGCTCCAGTACCCTCAGTAGCTCCAGCACTTCCAGCAGCTCCAAAACCCTCAGCAGCTCCAGCACCTCCAGCAGCTGCACCCCCAGTCCCAGGGTCTCCAGCAGTAGCACCCTCAGACATAGTACCTCCAGCCCCAGCATTGATCTTAGCAAAGTCAAGAGCAAACACATCTACCCCCTTCCCCATCAGCTGCAGCCAGTTCGGCACCTGCTGGTCCTCGGTGTACTCAGTCACCCAGGCGTCCTCAAGATGGCCGAAGCACTTGTACTCAGTGTGCGGCTTCCCGCAGACTGTGCCCTTCAGTGGCCCCGTGCGTCGGACATAAGGGCAACGACCAGAGCCCCCAGAGCCCCCACGCTGGAGAACCCACTCACGGAGTTGCTGGTCGGTGGGGTTGTCCGGGAGGCGCAGCAGCTGCTGACCACTCCCGTAGCCACGGGAGGGTCCACGAGCACCACCACCCCTGCCAGACCCACCCTGACCTCCTCCGCCTCCCCCGCTACCTCAACCGCCTCCCCCACCACCGCCGCCTCCTCCACCCTAACCGCTTCCTCCACTGCCGCCACCCCTAGAGCCACCCCCAGAGCCTCCACCACCCCCGCCACCACCCCCGCCACCCCCTCTGCTGCTGCCACCACCACCACCCCTGCCCCCTCTGCCCTTGCTGTTGTTGCGCCTTCCACTGGGAGCAGACGCATCGCCAACGTCCTCAGCACCAAGGAGGTCGACTGCAGTAGCGGTAGCAACTGAGGGGAGGAGAGGGGAGGGAGTACACCCATCAAAGAAGGGGGGAGTGGGGAGTGCCACGAGAGGCAGCGACAGCGACAGTGCTCTTCTCAGCCTCGAGAAGGGCCTGCTCAAGCGAGTCAAGTGTGAGCTCAGTGGGGTCCATGGCTAGGAACTGGTCCCTGACAGTGTGAAGGGAGTCAGGGAGGCGAGTGATAAGAAAGTACAGGGTGAAGTACTGCGGGCGGGGGGGGGGGGGGGTTCTTAGCGAGAAAGGCCGGCTTGAGAGCGGCACGGAAGCGATCCTCACTAGAGCGGAGGTAGGTAAAGAGGTCAGAGAGAGTGCGGAACTCAGCTAGATTGGGATGCAGGTACAGCAGCATGAGACGGCCTACAGCAGCAGTAGCTAGGGAGGAGTAGCGAGAAACGACAGCGTCATAGAGATCCTTGGCCGTTTTGTGCCGGCTAAAGTGCGCGCGCTCAGTGACAGGCAGGTGGTTGCGGACAGCAAGGCGGGCAGCTGCATCACGCATGAGCCATTTAGACAGATCCTCTACAGCGTCGGCAGCAGTGGCTGGGAGCTTTCCCTCAGTGTGCAAAAACAGGGAAATACCATCCTTAGACTCGCTCTGCAGGAACAGCTGGGATCGTCGAGCCAGACATCAAAGGTAATCGCGCGGTCCTCAGCATTGAACGTAAGAACTGACAGGTTAGCCATAGCAGCACTAGCAGTGGTAGCAGTAGCAGCTGTAGCAAGTGCAGAAGTAGCAGCAGCAGCAGTAGCACTAGCTGTAGCAGCAGTAGTTGCAGTAGCAGCAGCAGTGACAGCTCGGGATGGGCGGTGCGGCTCGGACAGGGCGGCGCGGCTCGGACTGGGCGGCGCGGCTCGGCAGGGGTAGAGCAGCAGCGCCACGTAGCAGCAGCAGCTGGCGCGCAGCAGCAGTAGGCGCGCGCGGGCTGTGGGCTAGCAAACCAGGGGCACGCAACAGGTGCGCGCGGGGCAGCTCAAAAAGGCGCGCAGCAGGTGCGCGCTAGGGGCTGGTGGGCAGCGCGAGTGGCGCGCGCAGCAGCAGGAACGAGGGGGGGGACCGGGCGTAGGGGCTGACGGGCCGCGCGAGTGGCGCACGGGGCAGCTAGGGCGAGGTCAAGAGGGGTCACGACTCTTAGAGAAAAATGCAAGGCCGCGCGGGCCATTTAGGAAGGGTCGCGACAGTGAGAGCGGGGGCGCCAAAGCGCTGGCTACTGTGTAGGGCGTGTCAGAATCCCAACCACTAGACCATTGGGATAAAAGGGCTTGTTAAGTAGCGGGTCAGTGCGCCCATAACCCCCGAGGACAACGAGCCTGTAACCCTTCCCTAGGATCGATCGGGGATCACCAGTGGACCTCTGACACCCCCCCGCACTGGGATGCCCGAAGTGCATACACTAGGATTCGAACCCGAGACCTTCGCTCTGATACCATGTCAGAATCCCAACCACTAGACCATTGGGATAAAAGGGCTTGTTAAGTAGCGGGTCAGTGCGCCCATAACCCCCCAGGACAACGAGCCTGTAACCCTTCCCTAGGATCGATCGGGGTTCACCAGTGGACCTCTGACAGGGCGTGGCGCTACCACTAGGCGGAACGGTGGGCCCATGTAGGAACGGTTCCTACTCTGATATCATGTCAAGAACAGAACTAGGAATCAATGTCGATTAGGTAAGAGGGAGGGGTACAAGAATATCGAGAGAAATGGGTTGTACCCTCTAAGGAATGACCCCTACACAACCTAGAGTGAAAATGAACAGAAGTATGTTTTGACACTCTAAGGGGTACATTCCCTTATTAACTGAATTACATTGCTATTGTAACCACGACTATTGCTCTACTTGACAGTTACCATGTTGCATCGTGCAACTACCAATTGCGGTTACTGGATGGTCAAGAGTCACGACCGTTGACTGTCTTCGACAGTTGACCTTCGGGTGACTCTCCATCTTCCGCATGCGGTACTAGTGCAGACGCGCTGCTTCGTTATGGAGTAGCACGTTGGTAGAGAATCTCCGAGAATGTTATAATAACCTTTCGGTTATTCCATCACTCCCCTTCATTCTTGAAGGTGAGCCACGTGGGGTTTCTTCAAGATCCTGCAGAGGTCGGTGCACTGCTGGAACTTCTGACGTGGCAGTTTCTTTGGCTGCCATGTCACGAGTTGGGCAGTACGTGCGTTTGAAAAAGAAGTACCGGAGTGCGATGTGCTTCGTGCGATTGATGAAGCCATGCTTGTTCGCAATCTTGATCGCATTTTAGTTCTCGCAGAGTAACGAGAAGTGCTCGTTCATTGTTACTTTCGCTTCCTGCAGGAGCTCCATGAGGTATAGTCCTTCGCGAACAACTGCGCTGGCGACGATGAACTCAGCTTCGGCGGACGAAAGGGTGATGAGGTCCTGCTTCTGGGAGTTCTAAGAGATGAGTCCAGCAGGTTGGAGTTGAAAGATGAATCATGTGCGGGAGCGTCTGTTGTCAATGTCTCCTGCGTGGTCTGCGTCTACGTAGCTATGGAGCTGCAGGGTGGCGGTTAGGTTAGCTTCGTAGGTGAATCCGAGGTCAGGTTTAGAGACAAAGTATTGAAGTGCTCAGCGTAGATCCAGTAGATTCTCCCCTTCAAGTCGCTTCAGGTACTGTGCGAGCTGGCTTGCGACGTAGGAGAGATCGGGCCGGCACGTGACGGTGGCGAACAGGAGGCACCCCAGCTACTGCTGATAGAGCCAATGATCTTCGACAGAGAGTGGCGTGGTATCGGGTTCGTGATTAGGAGGAGGAGTGCGGAAAGGAGTGGTGAGGTGGATAGGTGCGATGGCGAATTTCTTTGCGAGAGTTTCCGCGTATTTGGCGGCGGAGAGGTGGATGGAGGTAGCGGACTGGGTAATTTTGAGGCCCAGGAACTGCGTGACGTTGTGGTTGATCCTTGATTTCTGCCTCAAACCGGTCCAGCAGCCCCGTGTCGTCGCTGGTGTAGAGCAGGTCGTCGGCGTAGGGGACGAGGAGGATGAATTTGCCGCGCGACTCTTTCCGGTACATCTCGAGGTCATGCGGCAGCTGAGTGAATCCGAGCTCCGTGAGAACGGTGTGCAGGTACTGCTGCCACCGATGAGGCGCTTGTTTGACCCCATAGAGGGATTTTTGGAGAAGGCAGACGGCACCGTCTCATTCTTCAAAGGCGTGCGACTGCTTGACGAAGATGATGGCGTCAATATGTGTGTACAGGAATGCACTGCCGACATCGATTTGACGGAGCGGACGCTGCTTGACGGCTGCGATGCAGATGAAGATGCGCACCGAGGTCCGTCTCTCGACATGCGCGTAGGTGAGATCGAAATCCACCAGGTGAGTTTGTACGAAGCCGTGCACCACCCATCTCGCTTTGTACATATCAATGGAGCCATCCGCAAGCGTTTTGATGCGGGAAACCCACTTGCCGCTAAGATTTTGCAGCCCTTCACTGATGATCGTGGAACCAGCTTCCACGTTCCACGGCTCTTCAGCACCGCAACTTCTGCTGCCATGGCTGCCTTCCATTTCTCACTGTCGGGGCCACACAGGGCTTGGCAAACGGTGGTGGGTTCCTTGGGGGAGGCGTGATGAACAGCGACTACGAGCCCAAGGATGCGAAGTCCAGTTTCGTTGGTCTTCTCGTAGTGGAGGCGATCGTACTCGTGGAAGATGGTAACTTCGACGTCGTCGTCGTCGCTGTCGTTGCCGAGACGGATGGTGTCTTGCGAGGAGTTTGGAGGTGGTAACTTGGCATCCGAAGATTGGCGTGCTTCACTGTTGTAGTTGTGGGCTTCACGAGTTGTATCGGCGGGATCAAATTGATGGACATGTATGAAGGTCGGAGTTTGGAGTGGGCTTGTAAGGGAGATGTCAGGATATGGGTCGGATGGTGTGTTGTCCGTTGCTTCTGCATCTCCCGCCAGGTCTGCCTCATCCTGTGACGTGGCGAAGCTGCGGTGTCCCTCGAAAACCCGTTCCGGCGCCTTGTCAGCTTTGCTGTGTTCCTTGTACAATGGTAAAGTCAGTTTCTCGTAGAAGATGCAGTCACGTGATTTTGTCACTTCGTGTGTCGCGTAGTCCAGCACGATCCACGCCTTGTATTCTTTTTAATACCGAGGTGGATGCCCCCAGCATACCCGGTCAACAAATTTTCCGGTCCTTGCTGTGTGTGGCCTGTACTGTACCATGCAGTCAAGCACTCGAAGAAGGCGCGTGTCTGCTTTTTTGCCCGTCCAAGCCTTGTAGGGAGAATTGTTGTTCTCGAGGCTTCGGGAAGAAGACAAGTTGTGCAGCTGACAAGCGTGGTTCATTGCAAACGGCCAATACTTGGTTGGGATGGCCGACTGCTTCATGAGAGCCCTCATTATTGTGGCAAGGCTTCTGTTTGTCCACTCTGCTACTCCTTGCTGCTTGTGAACGTAGGGCAGGGACACCAGGTGCTCAATCCCCTTCTGGGTGAAGAGTTCCTTGAACTCAGTTGAGAAGAATTCTGCTCCACCGTCTGTTTGGAAGCTCTTCAGCTTCAGTCCCGATTGTCGCTCTGCTCGTTTCATCCAAGCGATGAAGCATTCGAAGGCAAGAGAGCGGCAGTCAGTGTTGATGGCCCAGACGTGGCGAGTGCATGCGTCGATGAAGGTTAGCGTGTACTGCTCGCCGTCAAGCCCTTCCTGGGTGAGATTCATAAAGTCGCTGTAGACCTTTTCGAGTGGCTCATAACGTTCGTAGCCAGGAGGTAGGTCAGGGAAGGGTTTGAGGGCGAGCGACGCGGAGGGGCAGACGATGCTCGGCGGGTCGGTTGAGTCTCCTGTGAGGGAACCTCCTCGAGGAAGAAGCAGTGCATCTTCGTCAAAGACTTTGGCCTTGATGGATTTTTTTAGCGTGGCGTGAGAGGGATGTCCGAGTCGCTGATGCCAAATTTCTGGTTCCGCGCGGTAGCCGACAGTCTTGTGATAGTATTTTTGTCTTTCCGCTCCGTCGTGCTGCTCCTTTTCAGGTCCCTTGTCGGTGGCGACGTCGGCGTCTGCTACAAGGCTCGAACAGAGTCTCGTTTTAGGAGGGCGTCGGCAAGTCCGATGATGTCGTGTGTGTCAGCGGCGTGGATTTGTTCGCCGGTGACAAGCAAGTGCGAGGATGGTGCCACCTTAGGCTAGTCGGAGGTGGGGAGTCCTCTCATTGGAATGCGATAGTAACTGTACTCATCGCCGATGACCTCGATTAGTTGGGGCCCTTGCTCTGGTGGAGGCGCCACCTCGGTAGGTTCGGGTAGTTCTGCTGCTCCCCCGAAAAGTTCGTAAGTTACCTCTTCTGACTCCTCTTGTGTGTTCTCTGGTGTGTCAGGAGCATACTGGTCCGGAAGAGGAGGTCCGCCCCATCTGGTACCGCGTGTTGCCCAGTACGGATCGATTGCTGCGACATCCGCAGGAGGAAGTGCTGGAGCTTCGAGATAAGCGGGATTTGGCTGTCCCCAGCCCCATCCTCCTTCGGTCATTGAAGCTTCCCAGCCACCACCAGTAGCAGCGCCTGCTTCTGTTGTGCTGGCGCCACCTAAATCTCCTCCGGCAGTGCCTTCTTCTGGTGTTTAAGCAGCACCCGATCCGCCCGCGGCTGCTTCTTCGTGTGTTTGAACTACTCCCCACGGGTCGAGTGTAGAGCTGGGATCCCCCCAGCCAGTTCCGGTTGCTGGAGTTTCTTCCCAGCCTCCAGTATCAAGCTCTGCAGGTGCTGAATTGCCACTGTCCTCTTCCTGTTCCATTGATGCAGGTCCAGTATCGCCTGGATTGGAGGTTGAGGCGGTCGGGACAGCGCGTAGTCGCAAAAGACCATCTGAAGCGGGCTGTTCAAGGTCCATCTCCTCGGGGTGTGCCCAAGTCAGTGGCTCCGTGGGAGTTGTCTTCAGCAGAAGTGTTCTCTCAGAGTTGCCAGTGGTGCCTTGGGCCGAGAAGTTCAAGACAAAGACGCCGTCGTCGTCGACAGCCTTGCCGATGTACGTATTTTTATAATACAGCTCGAAGGACTTGTCCTTGCAGTTGCTGCGAATATCGACTCCGCACCTCATGAGCTATGCCGAAGAGAGCAGGTTGTACTGCACATCGTGAACGACCACTACGTCTCCGATGTGAATGGTGAAGTGAGTGTCTTCAGCCTCAAGGTAAATTTCTCTGATGTGGTAAGCTTTGAGGCGGTTGTTGTTGGCGACGGTGATCTCGCACGGTCGCCGCATGTGCCTTGAGTTGCTGATGAATGTTGGTGACCCCACCATATGTTGCCCGCAACAGCTGTGAAGATACCAAAGTGTTGAAGCTCTCTCGGTTCTGATGCACAAGGCCGGTGATCTTAGGAGTGACGATGTGGTCGAAATTTCCGGCATACGACGAGAGATCGATTTACCTTCTCGCGGGAAAGCTGGGAGGGGACTCTAGAGTGCTGGGAGGCAGCTCAAAGTCAGGTGGTATGTTGGTTGGTCGATCGATCCAGTTGCTGAGTGTGGGGTCATTGTTCGGGCTTGGCATGATGGGATTGATGGGCGCGATGGTTGGGTATTCGACGTCGTCGTGGTATCGAATGCTCATGATTGATCCCTTGCCCTTGTCTTTGGACGAAATGCGTGCAGGAGTTTGCGAGGTGCTTGAGACGGAGGGCGGCGACATGGTCGCGGTTGCAGCAGGAGATGCCAAGGGTGCTGAAGGCTGCTGACTTGAGGAGTTGTTGCTCCTCTCGTCAGCGGATTCGCTTGTAGCACCGATCGATAGTATGGGCGGGTTTCTTGCAATACTTGCAAAAGACTAACTTCTCCTGCTTGCCGTTCTTCTCATTTTACAGACCGATCTCCTTCTGCTCGGAGAGAAGAGTGGCGCAAAGGGCGGACTCGGAAATGGTTGCTCGAGCGCGGAGCAACGACTGGCACTCGAGCCAGTCAGGTCCAAGGCTGGAGAGAACCATCGAGACGAACATGTCGTCAGGGACGGTTCCGCCGCACTTCTTAATGTGATCGCGAAGATTGCGGCACCGGTTGATATACGGTCCCGCTTTCTCCCCTTGCTGCATTTTAACTGATGTTATTTGACTGAGTAGTCGGCTCATGGTAATTGGATCCGTTGCCATGTATGAATTGCGCAGGTGTTTCCAAGACATTTGCTCAGGAGCGTACTCCGTTTTGTAGGAGCGAATGCCGGGCTGCTCGGTGGGGGAGAGGTTTCGGAGGAGAGCAGTGTACGCGAGAAGAGATTCGCGGTAATACTGATGCTTCTGTTGGATGGTTCCCTCTGATGGAAAAGGTAAGGTGTTGTCGTAGTACATCCAGATCTGAGCGGTGGTTGCGAGAAGCTCAAATTCGAAGCTCCACGTGTAAAAATTGAATTGAAGTCTTCAGCTTTGAAGTCAGGACGAATTTTGTTTGCATGGTTGCAATAGCTTCTGAGTGCGTGCGCTGTTGACTGTCTTGTGCAGGAACTGAAGCTTGATGGTTTTCAAAGGTGAAAGACCTCTCGGAGTTGACGCAACGATCTTCTCCAGGGAGAGGGAGTCCAGCAACTACTCTTGCATAACTTGAGCCATCAATGCTCATGGCTTGATGGCTCTCAAGAGCGTTGATGCGAGTGACCAGCTGCTCAACGACAGCGGCGCTGACGGAGGTCACCGCTGATGGTGCATTAGTCGTTGCTGGTGGTGGGCTCGAAGAGTCTGTAGTGGCTTTTCCTTCAGGAGCCATCGTGATGTAGATTTTTAGTGTAATGAGTGATTTTTTAAAACAGTTTGTTCTAGGAAGAATACGAATTTGGCAGGCCTTATGATCCACTCTAGCTCTCATACCATGCTGATGTAACCAAGGGATCAAAGTGGATATGAAAAGTCTGCTAAGTCAGGAGAAGACAATGAAGTCTCGGTAGTGACCTTGCTGTAATAGTTGAAAGAGAACAAGATGATTACAAGATAGGAGTACAAGGGTTGAAATAGCAAACTAGCTAGCCATGTACTCTGAGGGGTACATTCCCTAATTAACTGAATTACATTGCTACAGTAACCACGACTTTTTCTCTACTTGACAGTTACCATGTTGCATCGCGCACCTACCAAATACGGTTACTGGACGGTCAAGAGTCACGACCGTTCATTGTCGTCGACAGTTGACCTTCGAGTGACTCTCGATCTTCCGCATGCTCTATATGAGCTATTGCGGTACTAGTGCAGACGCCCTGCTTTGTTATGGAGTAGCGCATTGGTAGAGAACCTTCGGGTATGTTATCATAACCTTTCGGATATTCCAACACAGCTGACAACAGATGCTGTCAAAAAGAGTATGTACTATTTTTCTACGTCACTAAGTCATATGCATGGTTGCCAACCAGTTCAATATTGAGGAGGGTTGTGAAAAGTATCCTATGTTAAAGTTTGTACAACACGTGCATACACACACGCACACCCCCCCCCCCACACACACACACATGCACACGCACACACACACACACGCACACACACACGCATAGTCTATACGCTATATTGAGTTACTCCACCAACTGCCATAGTCGCCGGTTCACAATCAAAACTTCGAACGATCATAATTTTATCGTTCTTGCTCCGATCGCGACGATTCTTGGGTCGTCGGAAAGCTCTTGAACATAGAAGTTACTTCAGATATCTGCTCAAGCCAATAACATTCACACTAACTCAGAAAATCCAAACCACACCAAACACAAATTCTTACGCACACGCACTCCACGCGTGCAAGGTAGGAATAAATATGATGGGAGGCAGACAGATGTGAATGCATATGATAGAATTACACAACAATTCCAAGGTGGTGATGCGCTGGATGAGTTTATCTAGAAGCGCATTGTTGATGGTAGTAATAGTCGCGGAGTTCGGGGTTGGGTTGGCAGGAGCTTTGGCAGTGGGAGCCGCCTGCCCACCAGATCCTTCAGCCATGTTTCGGTGGGAGCGCGCACCACATGCGACCTTGTTTTCGAATTTGAACCAGAGGTGGTGGTGCGAAGAATCCTGAGTGGCTCTCGTATCATGTTACGACATATTTATAGGATCGTCTCAGGTTGATCGCACGGTTGTGTAGCAGGGGAAGATTGTTAGCGAAGTCGGGTACGGACCCTGCCAGGAGAAGGGGATTTGAGTCTCGACAGAAGTGACAATTACAATGCGGTACACGAGTTTATGTAGGAATACCATGGAATACGGAAGGTCCTCGCTGGTACATTCCCCTTAGGGCTAATTTAGATCGGGAAATCCAACAGTGCGGTTTGATAACAATACGCACCACGGTAACTGTTGGAATGCGTTTCCCGCGCTTGCACTTTGAATTCTTCATGCTTTCATCCATCTTCGATAACTGTTTGTGTCGCTTGGTCTTCGTCCTCGTTGCAGTCATGCTCGCGTTAGGGTTTCGTTACTACAAGAATGTTATGCAGCAATTCTATATCGTAACAAGATATACTTGTATATTAAAGCTAATCAAACGCACGACCATACCTTTTTTTCCATGCAACCAGCCTAGTACACCGATTATTACCCTTTTTAAAGGGGTGTTCAATTTTGGGGCCAGTGTAAGCTTACACCTATGGGTTGTCAAAACATATGTGTTCATGTTTGCTTAGGCTGTAGTGGGTTTAGCCTTAGGGGGTACAAGATCACTCTCAACATTGTAATTGTATCCCCTCATGACCCAATCCAATCATCATTCCTAGTCTTAACGTGGTTTCAGAGTAGGTCCTAGTTAGAACCTAGATTTTTTTTTTTTGGGCCCACCACATTCGTTTCCCTCAGCCCGGCAAAAGATTTTCCCTTGCCCGGCCGTTCGTTTCTGCCCTGCCCAGCACACAATTGCGCTGCTGTCCTGCCCTGCCCAGTGCGTTACAGTGCTGCCTGCCCAAAGCAGCGCGCTGTCGCATTGCCTAGTGCCCACCTGCTGCCCACGCTGCCCGTGCGCTGCCTGCACGCTGCCCGCGCGCTGCCCGGGTTGCCCGCATGCTGCCCGCGTTGCCTGCACGCTGCCCGCACGTTGCCCGCGCTGCCCGCACGCCGCTCGCCCGCTGCTCGCGCGGCCCGCACGCTGCCCGCTCGTTGCCCGCGCTGCCTTGTGCCGCCCGCGCTGCCTGCTCGCTGCTGGCCCGCCGCCTGCTGCCCTGCACGCTGCATTGCTCGCGCTGCCTGCGTGCGCCCTGCCTGAGCTGCCCGCGCATTGCCCTGCAGCGCCCGCTCACACCACTGCCCTGCCCCTGCTGCATTGGTGCACCGCCAGCTCGCACCCTGCCCTGCCCTGTTTGCGCGCCTGCTGCTGCTGCTTGCACCGCAGGCTAGCGCGCCTGCTGCTGCTGCCTGTGAGCCGCAAAGCCGCCCAATCGAGCCGCCCGTTTGAGCCGCCCTGCCGAGCCGCCCAACCGAGCCGCCCTACTGAGCTGCCCCTTCCTGCTGCTACTCCTACTACTGTTGCTGCTACTGCCACTACCGTTATCTGGTATGGCGACCCCTAGGGTGCTCACCTTTGACGGAGAAGGCCACCCGGTAGACTTTGAATCCTGGCTAAATGAACTCCATGGGTACCTGCAAAGTGTTACTAGGGAGGATGTCTCATTTTTTTAGCATACCTCGGGGTCCCTCGCTTCCCCTGCTGACATGCCTCCTCGGGTAGACCGGTCCAAGTAGACTTCTCGTGACGCTATTGCCACTTTTGCTGTCAGTAATCACCTTCCACTAGACCAGCGCACCCACTTTCGCCAGCTTAAAACTGCCAAGGCGCTTTACGACACTGTAGTCCAGCACTACTCTTACGACGCTGTAGTCCAGCACTATTCTTACGACACTATAGTCCAACACTATGCTTAAAACTGCCAAGGCGCTTTACGACGCTGTAGTCTGCCACTGTAGGCCACCTGGCGCTGCCGTTCCTCTTTCCTGAGTTGTCTGACTTCACTACTGTCGCTGACCTCATGACTCACCTCCACTCCCTTGAGACCCGTTACGCTGCCGCCCTCGAGCCTGCCTTTAGGGCTGAGAACAAGCCACCCATTTATCTCACCCTTTACTTTCTCACGACCCGCCTCCCTGACTCCCTTCGTGCTGTACGCGACCACTTTCTCGCTTTCGACCCCACGACAATCACCCTCGCCTCGTTTGAGTCCCATCTCTTAGAGTCTGCTGCCCTAGCTGTCACTGCCTCTCGTGGCACTCCCCTGCCCTCCGTGTTTGAGGGGTCCTTCCCCTCCCTACTCGCGCCGTTTGTTGCCTCTGCTGCTGCTGTGGACTTCCTTGGTGCTGAGGAGGTCGGTGTTGCGTCTACTCCTAGCGGGAGGCGCTGCAGCGGCAAGGACAAGGGTGGCAAGGGTGGGGGTGGTGGGGGTGGTGGAGTTGGCGGGGGCAGCGGTGGTGGCGGTGGAGGTGGTGGTGGAGGAGGAGGAGGTGGGGGCGGCCGAGGAGGAGGAGGAGGAGGTGGTGGGAGCAGTGGGGGTGGTGGAGGAGGTGGGGGTGGCACTCGGAGTGGAGCTGGCGGAGGAGGTGCTGGAGGTCCAGCCACTCGTTCAGCGGCATCTGGTGGTGCAGCGGGTGGTGGAGGTGGCTCTGGGGGTGGTCAGCAGCAGCAGCCGAGCCGCCAGGTGCAGCTCTCGCCGCAGCAGCTTCGTGAGAGGGCGATCTGAAGCAGCAGCTTAGGTGGCCCCGCTCATTGCGGGTACGTCCGTCGCACAGGTCAGCCTGGGGCGACCTGCACTCGCACCGACCATACCGAGTCTCGTTGCTTCTTTCACCTCGACGATTTGTATCATGCAGAGCATGGCGAGCACATGACGAATCCAGCCTGGTTCACCTTGCTGAAGAAGGACATAGATGTTTTTGCTTGTGACTGGGCTGTGATCCATGCTGGCATGTATGTGATGTATGCTGCTTCTACTAGTGTTGAAGATGACTGTTACTCGTGTGTGCCTAGCGTTGCTAGGGTAGAGGCTGCTAGTCTTGGTGCTTTTGACTCAGCTAGCACAGGTGCAGAGCCTGAAGAGGCCTTGCACACTTTTACTCTCGATTCAGGCGCGTCTCGTTGCTATTTTTGCGATAGCACCACAGTCACACCACTCACAGCCCCTGTCCCTGTTCACACTGGCCGACCCCTCCGGGGGCCCTGTAGTTGCGCGTGGCACCACTGTTCTCCCTTGTCCGGCGGCCCCTTCCGACCTCCTCACAGGTCTACACCTCCCCTCGTTCGCTAAGAACTTGGTGGCTACCTCTACTCTCCTCACTGTCACTGTCACTGTCTCGTCGACGTGGTACTTCGTCATCAAAACCGGTTCTTCATGAAATTGACGCCGCGCGGGCACTCAATAAGCTCTCATGTGCCGTTGGAGATGAGACTTCGAATCTCCTCGTCCATTGCCGCTTTCACCGCTTTTCCTTTCCAGCTCGCTAATGCCTCTTTCACCTTCATCGTCGCGATGTCCCAGCGGTGCTACGGATCGGTGTGCACGTCGGGGTCAAACTCGGGCTAGAAGGCGTCGCACTGTGCATCGTCGAGCAGCGTGCTGTAAGTGGTCGGCGGGAGGCAAGTGTGTCAAACTTATATGCTACAGTCCGTGTAGGCTGTAGTGGGGTAGTCAATATAGGGTACAACACTTCTAGGTTTTCCTACTTGTACCCACCTGCTTGCTAATTCCATCATTCCTCGTTTTTGCTTTCACATGGTTTCTGAGCAGGTTCCCTAGTGGGAACGATTTTTTTTAGGGCCCACCACAAAAATTTTCCTACCCTGCCCGAAGCGCGCTGTCGCGCCTGCCTCACCTACGCCGTCGCGCGCCCTGCTCTACTGCCACCTTTAGCGGCACTGCCCTAACGGCCCGTCGCGGCCCTGACCTAGCCGCGCCCGTCGCGGCCCTGCCCTACGCGCGCGCTCACGCGCCCGCCCTACCCGCACCGTCGCGTGCCTGCCCTACCTGCAGCCGCCGTCGCGCGCCTGCCCTGCCCTGCTGCCCGTCGCGGCCCTACCCTACACGCCCGTCGCGGCCCTGCCTACCCCGCCCGTCGCGGACCTGCCCGACCCGCCAGTCGCGGCCCTGCCCGACCTGCTGTCGCGGCCCTGCCCTGCCCGCCCGTCGAGCGCCGGCCCTAGGAGGTCAGGGCTGCGTCTGCTCCTAGTGGGAGGCGCCGCTACGGCAAGGGCAAGGGGGGCAAGGGTGGTGGAGGGGACGGTGGGGGCGGCGGTGGTGGCGGTGGAGGAGGCGGAGGGGGTGGGGGTGGGGGCAAGGGTGGTGGCGGGAGTGGGGGCGTCGGTGGCGGCGGTGGAGGTGGTGGTGGCAGCAGCAGCGGTGGTGGAGGCAGTGGCAGCGGAGGTGGAGGTGTTGAACTATATTTATATATGTTCTTTATAATTGTCTGCAGTGTAGAGTGTAGCACATCCCAATTTGCTGTAGGTGGTGCACCATGCTTCTCCTTGCTATATTTTGTACTCATCTTTCTTAGTGAAGCCATTTCTTCCTGCTTCAACTCTCTCGACACCTCCTTCAACCCTAAAACCTAAGTTCTTCACCACTAAAGCTATGGCTCCTAAGCCTAGCTGTCCTTAGTCATTCTAACATGGTATCCGACGCCTAGGTTAGGACATAGGACCGACGTTGGTTAGGGCCCACCGTTCTGCCGCGCCCTTGTGCGCCTCTCCTACTAGCGCCGTCGAGCGCCCCCCTCCTATTAGCGCCGTCGTGCGCCCCTCCTCCTAGCGCCGTCGAGCGCCCCTCTTCCTAGCGCCGTCATGCGCCCCTAGGACAGCCGCACGCGCCGCCCGTCAGTCGCACGCGCAGCCGCTCAATCCGCCGCACGCGCAGCCGCACGAAAGGCCACACGCGCAGCTGCACGCACGACCGCACGCGCAGCCGCCCACGCAGCCGCACGCGCAGCCGCCCGCACGGCCGCCCGCACGGCCGCACGCACGACCGCACGCACGGCCGCCCGCTAGGCCGCACGCACGACCGCACGCGCAGCCACACGCGCAGCCGCACGAGCAAGCCGCCGCGCCGCCCTGCCCGAGCCGCGCCGCGCCGCCCTGCCCGAGCCGCGCCGCGCTGCCCTGCTCGAGCCGCGCTGTGCTGTTTCACTGCTACTACTGCTGCAGCTGTTACTGCTGTTCCTACTGCTCCTACTGAAACTATGGCTAGTCCTTCGGTTCTAGCTTTCGATGCTGAGGGCCGCTAGCTGCGTTTTGACACCTGGCTAGATGACCTCCACCTGTTCCTCCAGCTCACTGCTAAGGAGGATATCTCACTTTATGATCATGCGTTAGGACTCGCTCCTGCCCCTGCTGCGACTGCTGACAGTACTGCCCGCTCACAGTGGCAGACTCGTGACGCCCACTCTCGCTTCGCCATTCGCAACTCCCTGCCGATAGATGAACGCGAGCACTTTGGCCAGCACAAGACTGCTTAGGCACCGTACAAAGCTGTAGTTGCACGCTACTCCTCGCCTGCCTCAGCTACGCTAGGCATGAAGGGGAGACAACAAGGCAGGGATGACCAGAAGGTTAGAGGGCTTGAGGAGATGGGTAGGCGAAGTGGAGGGGTGAGGATGAAGAGGTGGGACTGAAGGGCAGAAAGTGCCTGAGAGGAACGGGAGGAGGGGAGGCGGGGAAGGGAGATGGAGGAGGCGGGATATTATGAACCAAAGGGAGGAGATGGACAAGGGGCGGCCCTAATTTTTTGGCGCTGATGGGGGCCGTGCTGAGGGATGGAGGAGAAGGTGGGGGGGGGGGGGGGGGGGGGGGGGGGGGGGAGAAGAGAAGAAAGAGATCGCAGGGAGGGAAGAGGGGGAAGGGAGGGAGGGGAGGGAAGGGAGGAAAGAGAGGGAAGAAAGGGAAGGTTGATAAGGGAGGGAAGAGAGGGTAAGAGGGAAGGAAGGGAAGGGAGGGAAGGGAGTTTTGGGAGGGAAGGGAGGGAAGGGAGGGAAGGGAGGGAAGGGAGGGAAGAGAGAGAAGGGAGGGAAGGGAGAGAAGGGAGGGAAGGGAGAGACGGGAGGGGAGGGAGGAAAAGGAGAGATTCTGAATGCAAGCAGGGAGAGAAGGGACGGAATGGGGAGAAGGGGGAGAAGAGAGGGGTTGGAGGGAAAGGAGGGAGGGGAGGGAACCAGAGGGAAGAGAGGGAAACGAGGGAAGGGAGGGAAGAGAGGGAAACGAGGGAAGGGAGGGAAGAGAGGGAACCGCGGGAAGGGAGAGAAGAGAGGGAAACGAGGGAAGGCGAGGAAGAGAGGGAAACGAGGGAAGGGGAGGAAGAGAGGGAAACGAGGGAAGGGAGGGAAGAGAGGGAAACAAGGGAAGGGAGGGCAGAGAGGGAACGAGGGAAGGGAGGGAAGAGAGGGAACCGCGGGAAGGGAGAGAAGAGAGGGAAACTCAGGAAGGGAGGGACGAGAGGGAAACGAGGGAAGGGAGGGAAGAGAGGGAAACGAGGGAAGGGAGGGAAGAGAGGGAACCGCGGGAAGGGAGAGAAGAGAGGGAAACGAGGGAAGGCGAGGAAGAGAGGGAAACGAGGGAAGGGGAGGAAGAGAGGGAATCGAGGGAAGGGAGGATAGTGAGGGAACCGAGGGGAGGGAGGGAAGAGAGGGAACCGAGGGAAGGAGGGAAGAGAGGGAAACGAGGGAACGGAGGGAAGAGAGGGAACCGCGGGAAGGGAGAGAAGAGAGGGAAACGAGGGAAGGCGAGGAAGAGAGGGAAACGAGGGAAGGGGAGGAAGAGAGGGAAACGAGGGAAGGGAGGGAAGAGAGGGAAACAAGGGAAGGGAGGGCAGAGAGGGAACGAGGGAAGGGAGGGAAGAGAGGGAACCGCGGGAAGGGAGAGAAGAGAGGGAAACTCAGGAAGGGAGGGACGAGAGGGAAACGAGGGAAGGGGAGGAAGAGAGGGAAACGAGGGAAGGGAGGGAAGAGAGGGAAACAAGGGAAGGGAGGGCAGAGAGGGAACGAGGGAAGGGAGGGAAGAGAGGGAACCGCGGGAAGGGAGAGAAGAGAGGGAAACTCAGGAAGGGAGGGACGAGAGGGAAACGAGGGAAGGGAGGGAAGATTGGGAAGCGAAGGAAGGGAGAGAAGAGAGGGAAACGAGGGAAGGCGAGGAAGAGACGGAAACGGGAATGGGAATGGTTGAACGGGAGGCACGCGGAGGAGAACGGGGAGCTGTAAGGGGAGATCGGGGGTGGGAATGGGAGAACGGGAGGCACGACGGGGAGAACGGGGAGATGTAAGGCGACGCCGCTTCGCGGATCAGCGGCGAGGCGACGCCGCTTGGCGGATTTGCGACGAGGCGACGCCGCTTCGCGGATTTGCGGGGAGGCGACGCCGCTTCGCGGATTTGCGGCGAGGCGACGCCGCTTCGCGGATTTGCGGCGAGGCGACGCCGCTTCGCGGATTTGCGGGGAGGCGACGCCGCTTCGCGGATTTGCGGCGAGGGGAAGCCGCGCGCAGATTTGCGGCGATGCGACGCGGCGAATGAATTTGCAGCGCGGCGACTTCGGGAGCGGATTTGCCGAGAGGTGACGCCGCGACGGGCGTTGAGGCGAGTCTACGAAGCGAGGTCTTATGAGGCGTCGCAAACCCTACGCCATGCTATGGACGGCGTTTGACCTAAGCGAGCCCGCAAGCTTGATCGTGACGGCACAGATTGGTGCGAATAGCTAGTTTCCTTGACTATAAACGGGTAAAGTGGGTGACGGCTTGTCGAGGATGGAGCACCTTCAGTATACTTTTGGCATGTATAAACTTTCGACACTTGAGTGGACTTGGCTGGTGGCAGGGTTGGGGACTCTTGGGAACCGTCGCTCGTGAGTGAAGTTGAGTGGGCCTGTAACTTGGTATCCACCATGTACCTTTTATAAACTTTGGGCACCCCCCCTGCCAAATGTATACCGCTGCTTTAAAACCGGATGGCCAGCAGATGCACAAGTCATGCGCGCGAAATTGGCAGCAGAGTTCTAGTATGTGAGCATCGCGAGTGAAAACAACTCCTGCTCGGAGTACGCACACGCACACGTAAAAGTACCCGTACTTTAGGATGTGAAGACTCAGCTCGGTCACGTATGTGTGACGTGGCACGATCAGTGCGCCCTTACTCCGACGTGGCTTGCAGAGCGGTGGCGTACTGACGTGGACGAAGATGCGGAAGATGCTTGGCAAGTCGGACAAGGCCAAGCAAGCGGACGCAGCGAGAGGCAAGCCATCCTTACCGAATCATATTTTGAGTCGACTCAAAAGTTCGCAACTTGCTCACCGCTAACAAGCCAAGTCGTCCTTGTTTCGCGACGCCTCACGACTTCGCGAATGTCTCCGGCGACTCGCCCGCCTTCCACACGCCTCGTCGCCCGCAATCCTGTCTGCTCGATCCGCGATCTGTATGCCCGGCTTCTGTCTTTCGTCCTCTTTGTGTGTCTTGCTCTCAAGCCTCTCTGCCTCCCACGCCGCTCCTCCCTCTCTTCCACCCAAAATGGCCTTGCACCCCCTTACCCCCCCCCCCCCCTCCCCTCCCCTCAGCCGCCCCCATCCAGGGCGCGTGTGTGCGGTTTTCCCTGGCGGACATGCTAACCGCGACGAACCACTGGGCACCGCAGTTGCTGGTGGGCGAGGGCTACCGCGTGCTGTTCAAGGGCGTGGACCCGCGCGACGGCGCCACCCCGTGGCTCCTCAAGCGCTGCCGCGCGCGCGAGTTCCAAGAGTTCCACGCGGAGGTGGGGAGGGAAGCGCGGGGGAGGTGGGGGGGGAAGCGCGGGGGAGGTGGGGAGGGAAGCGCGGGGGAGGTGGGGGGGGAAGCGCGGGGGAGGTGAGGGGGGAAGCGCGGGGGTGGTGGGGGGGGAAGCGCGGGGGAGGTGGGGAGGGAAGCGCGGGGGAGGTGGGGGGGGGAGTGCGGGGGAGGTGAGGGGGGGAGTGCGGGGGAGGTGAGGGGGGAAAGCGGGGGAGGTGAGGGGGGGAGTGCGGGGGAGGTGAGGGGGGAAGCGCGGGGGAGGTGGGGGGGGAAGCGCGGGGGAGGTGAGGGGGGGAGTGCGGGGGAGGTGAGGGGGGAGTGCGGGGGAGGTGAGGGGGGGAAAGCGGGGGAGGTGAGGGGGGGAGTGCGGGGGAGGTGAGGGGGGAAGCGCGGGGGAGGTGGGGGGGGAAGCGCGGGGGGAGGTGGGGGGGGAAGCGCGGGGGAGGTGGGGGGGAAGCGCGGGGGAGGTGGGGGGGGGAAGCGCGGGGGAGGTGGGGGGGGGAAGCGCGGGGGAGGTGGGGGGGGAAGCGCGGGGGAGGTGAGGGGGGGAAGCGCGGGGGAGGTGGGGGGGAAGCGCGGGGGAGGTGGGGGGGGGGAAGCGCGGGGGAGGTGGGGGGGGAAGCGCGGGGGAGGTGGGGGGGGGAAGAGCGGGGGAGGTGAGGGGGGAAGCGCGGGGGAGGTGAGGGGGGAAGCGCGGGGTAGGTGGGGTTGGAAGCGCGGGGGAGGTGAGGGGGGAAGCGAGGGGGAGGTGAGGGGGGAAGTGCGGGGGAGGTGAGGGGGGAAGCGAGGGGGAGGTGAGGGGGGAAGTGCGGGGAAGGTGAGGGGGGAAGCGAGGGGGAGGTGAGAGTGATAGTGCGGGTGAAGGGGACGGAAGAGTGTGGTGTTGGAGAGCAGAGAGAGGAGGGGTGATGGGGAGGAGAGGGGGGAGGTGCAAGAGGCAGAGGTGCAAGAGGCAGAGGTGAAGGGAGGAGAGGGAGGAAAGTGAGGCGGGGCTGCGATCTGCAGCCTCTTCAACGGGGCTGCTTGGAAGATGAACTATCAGACCCCACACGCTTACACCTCTTGCATGGAAAGCAGCTCTGCATTGTCGTCTCGTCCCCCAGGGGCAGTCCGTCCGTCTCATTCGCCATACTGCCACAATACCACCCCAGCCTGTGGACGGCTGCTGGTACACCTGCCGCGCTCTATCCCTCTCCTCATAGCAGCATACAAGTGAGTTGCTGTGGAGCCAATGAAGGCGAAGGAGGAAAGAACCGGTGCCGCTGCCAGAGGAAAGAAGAGCACTGCTCGTCTTACCCTCTCCCTCCCCTCCCACCCGCTCCCCACCCCCTGCCTTGCCTCACCCGCTCCCCTTCCCCTGCCTTGCCGTCGGCCCGTCCCCCAGGTGGCGGAGATGGGCAACAAGAACCACCCCAACCTGGTGCGCCTGCTGGGGTACTGCGATGAGCGCGACAGGCAGGGGCGGTGGGAGCAGGTCGTGGTCTATGAGTTCATGACAGCTGGCAGACTTCTCGACAAGTTTGGACCACATGGTGAGGCATGCTGTGCCATACCACACAACTTTTTGTTCTCTCTCTCTTTTTACTGAGCCCATGTTACCGCAAGTGTGGCACCCATGTCGGTCAACTCCAAGCATGTAGATGCGTGCCTGTTCTTCCTCGCCCTTGTCCTCGTGACGGCATGTACTTGCCATGGGTACTGCACCCATGTGTAGAGCCCGCTTCCTCATGTACTCTGTGCCTTTGTCTCTGCTAGGCTATGTTGGAATATACGAGTTCCGCGTTTTATATGCAAGCTTATATTCGCTAGCGTATAAACGCCTTACGCTGCGTGGAAGGGTCCAGTACGCACAGTATACGCAGGCTCGGGCAGATAAACAAATTTCCCGGGCAGTTCGTTCGGTTTAGAAGGGAGAATGTGGCAGTTCGTTAGGTTAAGAAGCGGGAATAGGCAAGGTGCAAAGCGCCAAGTTGGTGCCCACAGTCTAGTCATACTCATCGATAGATCGAGGTAAAAAAATCCGTAGGATGAACATGGAATGGAGAAATGAGGCGCATCTCTGCTAAGAGAGGTCTTTCTGACCCCGTGTCGCCTGGCCGCAAGCGCAGTACCCATGCCAACTCCAAACAAGTGCAGTACCCATGCCAACTCCAAACAAGTGCAGTACCCATGCCAACTCCAAACAAGTGCAGTACCCATGCCAACTCCAAACAAGTGCAGTACCCATGCCAACTCCAAACAAGTGCAGTACCCATGCCAACTCCAAACAAGTGCAGTACCCATGCCAGCTCCAAACAAGTGCAGTACCCATGCCAACTCCAAACAAGTGCAGTACCCATGCCAGCTCCAAACAAGTGCAGTACCCATGCCAGCTCCAAACAAGTGCAGTACCCATGCCAGCTCCAAACAAGTGCAGTACCCATGCCAACTCCAAACAAGTGCAGTACCCATGCCAGCTCCAAACAAGTGCAGTACCCATGCCAACTCCAAACAAGTGCAGTACCCATGCCAGCTCCAAACAAGTGCAGTACCCATGCCAACTCCAAACAAGTGCAGTACCCATGCCAGCTCCAAACAAGTGCAGTACCCATGCCAGCTCCAAACAAGTGCAGTACCCATGCCAGCTCCAAACAAGTGCAGTACCCATGCCAGCTCCAAACAAGTGCAGTACCCATGCCAGCTCCAAACAAGTGCAGTACCCATGCCAGCTCCAAACAAGTGCAGTACCCATGCCAGCTCCAAACAAGTGCAGTACCCATGCCAGCTCCAAACAAGTGCAGTACCCATGCCAGCTCCAAACAAGTGCAGTACCCATGCCAGCTCCAAACAAGTGCAGTACCCATGCCAGCTCCAAACAAGTGCAGTACCCATGCCAGCTCCAAACAAGTGCAGTACCCATGCCAGCTCCAAACAAGTGCAGTACCCATGCCAGCTCCAAACAAGTGCAGTACCCATGCCAGCTCCAAACAAGTGCAGTACCCATGCCAGCTCCAAACAAGTGCAGTACCCATGCCAGCTCCAAACAAGTGCAGTACCCATGCCAGCTCCAAACAAGTGCAGTACCCATGCCAGCTCCAAACAAGTGCAGTACCCATGCCAGCTCCAAACAAGTGCAGTACCCATGCCAGCTCCAAACAAGTGCAGTACCCATGCCAGCTCCAAACAAGTGCAGTACCCATGCCAGCTCCAAACAAGTGCAGTACCCATGCCAGCTCCAAACAAGTGCAGTACCCATGCCAGCTCCAAACAAGTGCAGTACCCATGCCAGCTCCAAACAAGTGCAGTACCCATGCCAGCTCCAAACAAGTGCAGTACCCATGCCAATTCCAAACAAGTGCAGTACCCATGCCAGCTCCAAACAAGTGCAGTACCCATGCCAGCTCCAAACAAGTGCAGTACCCATGCCAGCTCCAAACAAGTGCAGTACCCATGCCAGCTCCAAACAAGTGCAGTACCCATGCCAGCTCCAAACAAGTGCAGTACCCATGCCAACTCCAAACAAGTGCAGTACCCATGCCAACTCCAAACAAGTGCAGTACCCATGCCAACTCCAAACAAGTGCAGTACCCATGCCAGCTCCAAACAAGTGCAGTACCCATGCCAGCTCCAAACAAGTGCAGTACCCATGCCAGCTCCAAACAAGTGCAGTACCCATGCCAGCTCCAAACAAGTGCAGTACCCATGCCAGCTCCAAACAAGTGCAGTACCCATGCCAGCTCCAAACAAGTGCAGTACCCATGCCAGCTCCAAACAAGTGCAGTACCCATGCCAGCTCCAAACAAGTGCAGTACCCATGCCAGCTCCAAACAAGTGCAGTACCCATGCCAGCTCCAAACAAGTGCAGTACCCATGCCAGCTCCAAACAAGTGCAGTACCCATGCCAGCTCCAAACAAGTGCAGTACCCATGCCAGCTCCAAACAAGTGCAGTACCCATGCCAGCTCCAAACAAGTGCAGTACCCATGCCAATTCCAAACAAGTGCAGTACCCATGCCAGCTCCAAACAAGTGCAGTACCCATGCCAGCTCCAAACAAGTGCAGTACCCATGCCAGCTCCAAACAAGTGCAGTACCCATGCCAGCTCCAAACAAGTGCAGTACCCATGCCAGCTCCAAACAAGTGCAGTACCCATGCCAACTCCAAACAAGTGCAGTACCCATGCCAACTCCAAACAAGTGCAGTACCCATGCCAACTCCAAACAAGTGCAGTACCCATGCCAACTCCAAACAAGTGCAGTACCCATGCCAACTCCAAACAAGTGCAGTACCCATGCCAACTCCAAACAAGTGCAGTACCCATGCCAACTCCAAACAAGTGCAGTACCCATGCCAACTCCAAACAAGTGCAGTACCCATGCCAACTCCAAACAAGTGGCCCATGGGTGCTTGCCTGTTCGTCCTCGCCCTTGTCCTCACCTCGTGTACTCGCGCAGCGCCCTTCTGTGCGTTTGGCTCTGCTACATCTGCTTGCCTAGCATCCATCCATCCATCGCACGAGTTTTATTCCGTTTCATTGGCCCATGATTTCAATCTACTTCACAGCGTATTCTTTCTCTTCTCTTCTCTTCTCCTCGCAGGTTGCACCGGCGTGCCGTTGACCCTGCAGCAGCGGCTGGGCATTCTGATAGGAGTGGCGCGCGGGCTGGAGTATCTGCACAGCTTTGGCATCGTGCATCGCTGCCTTTGCCTTCGAAGCATTTTTCTGGATGGCAGCATGCAGGTGAGTGAGTGTACTTGCTGTGCGGGCACCATCCCCCACACGACACGACACGACTCGCAAACACGCAGCAGAGCAGACTCGTGTCCCTGCCATGTAGTGTGGAGCAACATCCATATAGGATTGGGTTACCCTGGCCCGTTATATTGATGCTGTGGAAAGCGTTCCCTCCTCCCCTGCCACCCTCCTCCTGTCTGGCCACACGACGTGTGGGCACCCCTCGCCGCACGTCACTGCACCACATCTTCAAACACAACGCCACGCCAGGCAAAGATCGCAGGGTTTGACTCTGTGACGCGCAGGGCAGCAGCAGCGGGTGGCGAGTTCTCGGTGGTGGGCGTGCCTGGGTACGTGGACCCGCACCTGCTGCTCTCCGAAGAACACACTCCCACTAATGACCTCTACAGGTGCCCCTCTCTTCTCCCTAGTCCTCCAATTCCTCTAATTTGGTATTTTCCTCAATCCGCCTGAATAAGGAACGGTAGATAGAAGTACGCCCAGGCGGGCAGGTGAAGAATATTAAGGGTCAGGGAGAATAGAATCCGGGGTGCTCGTCGACACAGCAGAGTCATGCTGCCATTGTGTGGGGTTGCATTGCGCTAGGCATTGACCAAGGAGTTTCAGACATAATTCTTAAGATAGGCTAGGAGACAAGTGTCGAGAGTAATGTTTGAGTAAGGAGGGACAAGGAGATACAAATGTCGACCTAAAGTGTTGTACCCTTTAGAGGGCAACTCACAGTAGCCTATCTAACAATATATAGAATATATAAACATTTGACACACCCCCATAGGCTAAGTGAGGGGCATCAAAACAACCAACGGAAACAAGGGGTCACAAGACCAGTCAAGAACAAGCATAAAAAACAAAGCTCAGGGTGGCGCTCAGAGTCACCACACACTCCGAGCACAAGCAAGTGGCCACAAGGCCAGTTCAAGAGTTTACTAGTATATATAGAAGCACAACAAGTAGAGCAAACAGCAAGTCTACAGCAACCGAGGGCCTACCTCAACAAGCCCCAACTGCACACAGAACCTGTGGTGGTCACCAGGCGCCAAGGCCTTGGTGAAGACGTCGGCAGTGTTGGCCTGTGAGGCCACAAAGTCCAAACGTGCCTGACCGCGTCGCTGCAACTCTCGCAGGAGGAAGTACCTCACGTCAATATGCTTCACTCTGCTCTCCAGTCGAGGCTCTCGACACAGGAGGATCATGGCCTTGTTGTCAGCGTACAAGGTCGGTGCAGAGCGAGGCCGCTCACCAAGGTCGGCGAGCAAGAAGGTCAACCAGCGAAGCTCCTGTGCCGCCATGGCACCAGCGTAGATCTCTGCCTCTGCACTGGAAGTAGCCACAGACGACGACCGTGTAGACCTCCACGACACAGCACCAGCTCCCAGACTGAAGCAGTAACCCTGAGTCGAACGCTGAGTCTCCACGTCGTCAGCGTAGGAAGAGTCGCAGTGACCAGTCAACGCCACTGGCTGAGTCCCTCCAAGCACAAGCCCCATGCCTGATGTAGTCGCCAGGTACTTCGCCACCCTCACAGCAGCTGTCCAGTGGACAGGGCGGTGTCTCCCAGTCGCAACAAAGCGAGAAAGGATGCTGAGTGGAAAGGCGAGGTCCGGTCGAGTACAAGTCATCAGGTACATGAGGCAGCCCACCAGCTCTGCGTAGGGTCCACTGGACTCAAAGGGCTCGTCAGGAAAGGGGCCCGTGAGTCTGTGGTCAACAGCAAGAGGAGTGGGCTGTGTGGTGGAGAACTGGAAGTCGAACCGCCGAAGGATCTGCTGCACCATGTGTGACTGCGTCAGTGTGATGGTGCGAGCGGCTCTGTCCCGGGTGATCTGCAGGCCAAGGTAGCGCTGCAGCTCACCCAGGTCAGTGCACTTGTGTCTCTTCTGCAGTTCGGACTTCACCTGAGCCAGGGCTGCCCTGTCTGCTGTAGCAAACACCAAGTCGTCGACATAGACAAGGATAAAGAAAGGAGTAGAACCCGCTCGAACAAACAGCGACGGGTCGGCGGAGGACGGGCTGAACCCAAGGTCACGAAGCGTGGAGCGAAGAGTGTCGTGCCACTCACGGGGCGACTGGCGGAGACCGTAGACTGGTCGCCTCAGGCTCCACTGGGTCCCAGGTGGGAAGGTGTCAGTGAAGCCAGGAGGACGGCGCAGCCAGATCTCCTCGTGTAGTCGGCCCTGGAGGAACGCAGTGGAGAAGTCGAGGGAGTGCAGCTCGTAGTCTCGCTGCGCTGCTATGTGGAGTAACACCCGAAGAGTAGTCATCTTCGGGGTCGGGGCGAAGGTCTGGAAGAAGTCAACTCCCTCACGCTGACTGAAGCCCCTAGCCACGTAGCGCGCCTTGAACACCGGCGGTGCTCCAGGCGGCCGCTTCACCTTGAAGAGCCACATGCCATCGACTACGTTCGCCCTGGGAGGGGGAACTGCATCGACGTAGGTGCCTGTGGATCTCCAAGACGCCAACTCTGAGTCCATAGCCGCTTTCCACTGAGAGGCCCACGCCCCTGACACTGCCTCGCGGTAAGTGCGAGGAGTCGGTATGTCAAGGGCGTCGGGGTCTCCCTCAGGGGAGAGCAGCATGGCACACACAGAGGGAGAAGCGGCTGCCCAGTACTCCAGCTCAGACTCTCTGTCCTCTAGGACGTCACAGCCAAGGGCAAACCCACCCCCGACGGACAGAGGACGGTAGGGAGGAGCTGGCACCACACGGGTGGCGTAGTCAAGGTGGCTGGCGGCAGCAAACTCAGCGACAGCGGCAGTAAGAGCCGAGGCAGACGACGGAGGGAAACGAGAGTCGGTGACAAGAGTGGCGAGGACACGTGCGGCAACAGGACGAACAACGCGGTAGTAGTCAGAGATAGGAGTGGGGAGGGCTGGTAGGGAGGACGGAGGAGGAGACGGGAGAACGGACACAGGAGAAGGAGAACGACGACGAGACGAACAAAGGAGGGCAGTGTGGAGGTCAGTAACAGGGGACGAGTGACGAGCACGCGGAGGACAACGAGTGATCAGGTCGCGACGGACAGAGGGAGGAGGAGAAGACCAGACCGCCGGACGGTCGTCAGGAGGAGGCAACGGAGGAACAAACACAGGAGGAGACTGGGAGCGGACAGGAGGAGAGGAGGAAAGGCCAAGGGCCCGCAGGCCACTCACAGGTGGGAACAACCGCCGCTCCAGAGGAAGCTGCGGTGGCGGCTGCGGCCGCTGCTGCTGCGGCTGCGGCTGCTGCTGCTGCGGCTGCGGCGGCGGCTGCGGCTGCTGCTGCTGCTGCTGCTGCTGCTGCTGCTGCCGCTGCTGCTCCAGAAGGTCCAGCACCCGCAGCTCCTGCCGCTCCCTCTCCAACCGCTCCTGCTCCTCACGCTCACGCCGACGGGCAGCCTGGAGACGCGTGTCGTGGCGGTGGGGAGGCGGAGTGGACTCCACAGAACCAGGGTCTCCAGCGTCAGTCCCCTCAGACTCAGCACCCCCAGAACCAGCACCGCCAGTGCCAGGACCTCCAACTCCAGCACCCCCAGAACTAGCACCGCCAGTGCCAGCACCCCCAACTCCAGCACCCCCAGAACCAGCACCTCCAGTGCCGGCACCTCCTGCTCCAGCACCCCCAGAGCTAGCGCCACCTGCGCCAGCACCTCCAGCTCCAGCACCCCCAGAGCTAGCGTCACGTGCGCCAGCACCTCCAGCTCCAGTACCCCGCGACCGAGCACCCCCAGACCGAGCACCGCCAGCGGCTGCACCTCCAGCTCCAACACCAACCGAGTCCAAAGTAACCTGTCGCGGAAGTGCCGAAGGCTGCTGAGGGGACTGTGAGGAGGACTGCGGGGAGGGAGACGCTACCTGACGCGCGACCGAGGGTAGAGGGGTAGCGTGGGACACACCAGACGGGGCAGGACCTGGGGGGGGCGGGGGTACCGGAGGAGCGGGAGCAGGAGGAGGAGAGGGTGCGAGGAAGAGAGGGGGAGGGGGTACCGGGAGACCTCGACAGGGGTACCGGGTGTAGTAGGACACGGACTCGTCAAACCGGACGTCACGGGAGTCTAGGAACTGGTGGAGGGGAGGGTGGTAAAAGGACCAGTCAGCAGAGTCCACTGGGAAACCAAGGAAGACACATGGGACGGCGCGTGCCGAGAGCTTGTCCGCGGAGGTGTCGCGAACAAGTGCAAGGCAGCCCCAGACTCGAAAGGCCGACCCAACACCAGGGGATCCAGTCCAAAGACTGGTCGGTGAAGCCTCGGGCCGCGAGACACGCGGCTGGAGGTTCAGCTGGTGTGCGGCGTAGCGAACCGCGTGGGGCCACAGAAAATGGGGCGCACGGGCATGAATCATGGACGTGCGGGCGATGTCCATGACCAAGCCTATGCGGCGCTCAGCAACCCCATTCTGCTGTGGGGACTCTGGCAGCGTCCAGGACTGGGTGATGCCCTGTTCGCCGCAGAATCCGCCGAGAATGCCGGAGCGAAACTCGCCCCCACGGTCGGAGTGAAGACAACTGACTCGACGACCACGAGTGCCCTCAGTGGCTAGAAGCCACCTGATCAGCGTAGCAGTCACCTCGGACTTCTTTGCAAGAGGGAACACTGTGGTGTACCTGGAGAAGTCGTCGACGACCACCAGAAAGTAACGCTCCCTCCCAGACCCCTGCGTCGGGGCAGGGCCCCAGACGTCCAAGTGGAGAGTCTCGAAGGGAGCGGTGGCCGGACGAAGGGAGGAGGAGTGGGGAGTGGCGCGTAAGCGACCGGCGACGCACGGAGAGCAAGGAGGGGCAAGCGAGAGAGGGAGCGACGGGAAGGTGCGTGGGAGACCTGTGACTAGTCCCTGACTGAGCATGCCACGAAGGCGAGGGATCGACGGGTGGCCAAGACGGTGGTGCCACAGGACGGTGCGGTGGGCGAGAGAGCGACAGGAGCAAGACGCAGCGACTGGACTGGAGACAGTGACCGGACTGGACACGACTACCTGGCTAGACACAGCAACTGGACTGGGGACCTGAGCCGGAGGGGACGCAACAACCTGAGGGGAGGACGCGACCGGGGAGCGCTCGGTGTGGAGAACGTAGAGACCGGAGCGGGGCTCCCTGGTGAACGTGGCCAGAACAGCACCTGTGGTAGCGTCAGTACAGACTGCAGTCCGCCCCCCCCCCCACAAAGGTAACGGTGATCCCCCTGTCCTGGAGGTATCCAACACCCACCAAGTTCCGAGTGAACGAGGGGATGTGGAGGCCGCGCAAGACACCAGAGGGGACCACAGGGCACGGGAGGGTGGTGGAGCTGCGCGCAACGGCTGGTCCTGAAGAAGGATCAGCCAAAGCTACCGGAACCGGAGCAAGAAGTGGTGTGAGGGTCGTGTGGTCGCGGAAGAAACACTGCGACGCGCCAGAGTCCAGCGTGAACGACAGAGACGCCTCAGCCGGAGGCGTGTCAGGTCCGGAGGCTACACAAGCACCTAGAGCAGAAACACAAGCACCTAGACTAGAGAGGCACAGGTCTACACTAACAGGAGGCAAGCATCCTAGACTACGAACACGCGAGCACACAAATCCATCAGCACTATAGTCAACATCAGCATACAAAGCATACTGACGAGCATCGTCCATAGACAGTTCAAATACAGGAATCTTACGGGCTAGCAGGCGAGCCCAGCGCGGGGTGGTCGCCTCAGGACCCCAGCGTGCACGGTAGAGGTCGTCGAGGCGGCGGAAGCACCGCGCTGCAGAGTGGTCGTCGCGGCCGCAGACACAGGGACTGCCAGGTCCGGTGACGCACCAGTGGTCGCAGGGGCCGGTGTCGCGCCGCGGGGGGCGAGGGGCCCAGCTGGTAGTGCTGCTGCTGCGGCCAGTGCTCACGGGTCCTCCAGGTCCCCACTGTGGCGGAGGGCCCCAGTGCTGCTGCGGACCCCACTGCAGTGGGGGTCCCCACGTCTGAAACTGCTGTGGTGCCTGCCACTGCTGCTGTCCCTGGTGCAGCTGCTGTCTCTGCTGTGGCTGCTGCTGCTGTGGCTGCTGCTGCTGGGGCCCCGCACCACCGCTGGTCGAACCTCCTCCAGCAGGTGGGTCAGCACCTCCTCCAGAGCTCCCTCCGCCTGGGGCAACACCGCCACCACTGCCGCCCCCAAGGCCGCCTCCACCACCGCCACCTCCTCCACCGCCGCCACCCCCCTTCCCCCCTTTCTTGCCCCCCTTGCCCCGTTTCTGCCTGTCAGCGGCAGAAACAGCTGCAGTGTCCTCAGAAACCGACACAGCAGCAGAGGCACGTGTAGCAGTGAAGGTAGGAAGCTGGGGGACAGCACACCCCTCAAACAGACGAGGGGCAACTGCGTCAGTGGCTGAGGCAACAGAGAGGAGGTTACTCTCGATCTTCCCGAGAGTGGTCTCGAGAAGATCAATCGTAAGCTCACTGGGGTGATGCTGGAGAAGTGCGTCACGGGCAGTGGAGAGGCGGTCAGGGAGACGAGTGACTACCCAGTGGACTGTGAGCCAAATAGGAGGAGGAGCAACAAGAAGCTGAGCCTCAGTGCAAGCTGCTCGGTAGCTAGCGACAAGGGAGCGCAAGTGTGTGGCTAGGTCAGAGACAGTCGCAAAAGAGCCGAGGTCGGGAAACACGAACGGCATGAGGATGCGGCTGAGGGAGGCAGAGGAAGGGGTGGAATAGCGTGCAGAAATAGCATCATACACCTCCTTCGCAGTCTCTACCAGGTCGAAGTGAGCGGCCTCAGTCGGTGGAAGGAGCTCGGTCAGCGCGAGTGCAGCCGCAGCGTCACGGGAGTCCCAAACGTCCCGCGCCAAGACGAGACGAGCGTAGTCCGCCTGTGCCTCCGGAGTCGGGGGGGGCACGGCAGGGAGGGGCTCGGGACGCGGTGGTGCCTGGAGGGCGCCGGACGCGTGGGCGTACAGGGTGGCGCCGTCCTGGCGCTGACTGGTGAGATAGCGCTGAGTCTGGCGGAGCCAGGTGCCGAACTCTATCGGGCGCCCCTCTGCATCGAAACGAAGGCGGCGGGAGGAGTCCATATTGGACGCTAGGCTAGGAACAGCTGGAGCACGGAACAAACGGAGCTAGGAGCGAGGAGCGCCAGGTGGGACTAGGCGAGGTACTGCTGGAGCACGGAGGAAAACTGAGCTAGGAACGCCAGTCTAGTAACGAACGGAGCTGGGAGTTAGCTGACCTAGGAGCACACGGCTGGAGGAGGCAGGGCTGACGAGCCGATCGAGGAGCCAGAGGGTCGTTCGAGGGGCTGGCGGAGCGAGGAGAGACCTAGCTAACAACGAACGTCAGGACTAGCCTAAACAGCTAAGCGGAGCGGCCTCCAGCCGCGACGGTGCGAAACACTGTGAGTATGAGTGACGCGAGTGTCGAACCAACGGAGGTCGGGTGGTCCTGGGTGGTGTGCGCGCGTGATAAGGGGATGTGAGCGTTTGGAAGGGGCTCTGAGCGGTTGGAAGGGGCTGTGAGCGGTTGGAAGGGGCTGTGAGCGGTTGGAACGGGCTGTGAGCGGTTGGAAGGGGCTGTGAGCGGTTGGAAGGGGCTGTGAGCGGTTGAAAGGGGCTGTGGGCGGGTGGGAGGGGCTAGCTGGCGCCAGCTGCTGGCGGCTAGGTTCCGGTGGCTAGCTGCTGCTGGCGGCTAGCTTCTGCCTAGCCGTGCTGCTGCTGCAGGAGCACGCGCTGCTGCCTAGCCGTGCTGCTGCTGCAATGCACACGTTGCTGCCTAGCCGTGCTGCTGCTGCAATGCACGCGCTGCTGCCTAGCCGTGCTGCTGCTGCAATGCACGCGCTGCTGCCTAGCCGTGCTGCTGCAGCAAAGCACGCGCTGCTGCTGCAATGCGCGTGCTGCAGTGGCGTGCGCGGCTGCCGCTGGCTAACGCGCGCGCTGCTGCGGGCTAAGAACGACTACGCGGGCCCGCGGGGGGGGGGGGGAGAGTCCCTTCTGGAGCGCGACGAAACGAGGGGCCAGTGGGGCCCTGTAAACGCGACGAAAAACGAGGCCCGCGGGGGCCCTTAAACGCGACGAAAACGAGGCCCGCGGGGGCCCTTAAACGCGACGAAAACGAGGCCCGCGGGGGCCGTCCTACCCGCGACGAAACGGGGCCTAAGGGACGGGCGCCTCGGGACCGGCTAAGGGAGGGAGCGGAAGCGTGGGAGGGAGTAAAAAACCTACTCTAATACCATCTTAAGATAGGCTAGGAGACAAGTGTCGAGAGTAATGTTTGAGTAAGGAGGGACAAGGAGATACAAATGTCGACCTAAAGTGTTGTACCCTTTAGAGGGCAACTCACAGTAGCCTATCTAACAATATATAGAATATATAAACATTTGACAATAATAGCCACTAGGTTGTAGTAGGCCACTGGAGGAGGAGCTCGAAATGATCAAAAGTAGTGTTCATGATGATGACTAGATGAGAATGAATCGAGGAGTGTACTCAAGGAGCTGGTTTTCCTCTTATTATATATTTATATATTTTGTGGTTTTGTACTGTGAAATGACTTTTTGGCTGAGTCAGCATAAATTCTCTTGCCAACTCTTTTTTTTCAGCCCAACCCAAACCCAATGTAGGGGCTTATATGACATTGTATCCGATACAAACAGTGTGGTGACCGACCAGCAGGGGGGGCAACAAACTTACCGTATTCTCCCGGACATAACACCCGGGCAGGGCCCAAAATTTAAGGGTAAAATGCCCTTATTACCCTGGGGGCCGGCCGCTTTTTCAGGATTACCCTGTCAATATCAGGATTCAAAGAAAGTTACCCTTACGCAAAAAGAGTTTTAGGTGCTTCTGCCCTAGGAGCTACTGCCTGCTGCTGCCTGCTACTGCCTTGCTCTGGCCGCGCGCCGCCCTGCTCTGGCCGCGCGCCGCCCTTCCCTGACCGTGCACCGCCCCGACCTACCCTAGTGCCTTCTCGCCGCCCTTCCTGCCCTGCGTGCTGCCCTGCTGGTCGCATGACTTCCCTTCACGGTAGCGGTGGGAGTGGTGGCGGCGGTGGCGGCAGCAGTGGGAGTGGTGGCGGCCTCAGTAGCAGTCGCTTTGGAGCTGTTCGATGGGGAGTTTCTGGCGGTGGCCAGATGCAGCTGCAGCGACGTTCGAGCGAGACCCTTACGCCCCAGCAGCTTCGTGAGTGGTACGCCCGTAGGTGTCGTGGCGGCGGCAGTAGTGGCAGTCGCGGTGCAGCTAGTCGGTTGGGAGTTTCTGGCGGTGGCCTGGTGCAACTGCAGCCGCGTCCGCGCGAGACCCTTACGCCCCAGCAGCTTCGTGAGTGGTACGCTCACTGTGGGGGGTCTTTGAGTAGTGCTCGCTGCCAGTACGTCATTCGCACAGGCGATCGGGCTGGTCAGACATGCGTGACACCTGGCCACACACAGTCCCGCTGCTTTTGCTGTCTGAGCGACACCTCGCGTGCACCGTTTGGCGACGCGGCTGAGCTCCCCCGCTGGCTAGAGCTGCTTAGGCAGGGCGACGATGTCTTTGCGCTAGACTATGACGCCATCCTTACTGCCATGTATGCATTGACTGTTGGTTCTGAGGGTGATTGTTACTTGTGTGTGCCGCCCGACCCAGGTATAGAGGCTGCTGCTCTAGGTGCTAGTGAGTCTGCTCTCTCTGGTACTGCGCCTGTTGAGGCCTTGCACACTTTCACACTTGACTCAGGTGCTTCCCGCTGTTTCTTTCGCGACAGTACCACAATCACACCACTCCCTGCACCTGTTGCTGTCAGACTGGCTGACCCCTGAGGGGGCCCAGTTCTTGCTCGTTCTACCACTGTTTTCCCGTGTCCGGCGGTTCCATCTGGCTCACTCTCAGGTCTTCACCTCCCCTCATTCTCTACAAACTTGGTGAGTACCGCTGCCCTCCAGAATGCGATGGTTGATACCTTTACTCCTGGGGGTCAGCGTGTGTCGATCTGCACGTGTGCACGGACGGGCCGTCACTTGGCCACGTTCACCCGTCGGCCTGGGTCGAGTCTGTACACACTAACTACTCAGCCTCCCCAGGTAGCTGCGTCTGCGTCCGCGTCAGGTCAGCTTCTGGCCCCCTTCTTGTGTCGCGCCCTGTCGCACCAGACTTTCCTTTGGCACCACCGCCTTGGTCACCCCTCCCTGCCACGCCTCCGTGGCATGCACTCCCGCTACCTTGTCTCTAGTCTTCCCAGGTCTCTGCCTGCCCTCTCACGCTCGTCTACCCCGCTCTGTCTTCCTTCAGCTTCGCGAGCGGTTCCACTTGGACTTTCCTGTCCTGCGTCTGCACTCTGACAGAAGTGGTGAGTTCGCCTCCGACCTCTTGCGGGACTTTTGTCGTGGGGAGGGCATCCGCCAGACGTTCATGCTTCCGGCTTCTCCGCAGTAGAATGGGGTTGCTGAGCGCCGCATTGGCTTAGTCATGGAGGTCGCTCGTACCTCCATGATCCATGCAGCTGCCCCCCATTTTCTGTGGCCGTTTGCAGTCCAGTACGCAACGCATCAGCTCAACCTCTGGCCCCGTGTCTCCTTGCCGGAGACCTCGCCTATATTGTGTTGGACGGGGGAGGTTGGCAATGCGACGGTGTTACGGGTCTGGGGATGTCGTGCCTTTGTCCGCGATGCTTCCGCGGACAAGCTCTCCTCCCGCGCTGTTCCCTGTGTCTTCCTTGGCTTTCCCCCTGACGCGTCTAGCTGGCAGTTTTACCACCCCACCACGCGCCGCGTCTTCACATCTCAGGACGTCACGTTTGACAAGTCGGTCCCCTTTTACCGTCTCTTCCCCTACCGCACTGCCCCTCCCCCCCCTCGCCGCTCTTCCTCGCCCCAGGTCACCCTCCGGTAGACCCCCTCCCCCCTCAGGGTCCTGCTCCCTCAGGTGTGTCTCAGGTAGACCCACTCCACTTGGTTGAGCCTGTCGAGGTCACTGGTGACTCAGGTGCTGCTGGGGGTGCTGAGCGTGCGGGTGCGGAGCCTGGGGGTGCTGAGCGTGAGCGTGAGGGGCCTGGGGGTGCTGAGCTTGAGCGTACGGAGCCTGGGGGTGCTGAGCCTGCGGGTGCTGAGCCTCAGCATGTGGAGCCTGGGGGTGCTGAGCCTGAGCGTGCGGAGCCTGGGGGAGCTGAACTTGCGGGTGCGGAGCCTGGTGTTGCTGAGTCTGGGGGTGCTGCGCCTAGGGGTACTGCTTCTCCACTACGGGAGCCTCTCTCACCGCAGCAACCGCGCGAGTGGTATTCTCAGCAGCTCCGCCTTCGGAGTGTCGCTGCAGGAGAGGGAGGCCTTGGAGCTGCTCGTACTGGAGGTACTGGAGCTGCCGGAGCTGGTGGTGCTGTTGGTGCTAGTGGTATTGCCACTACTAGTCCTGGAGGTGCTCGTACTGGAGTTTCTGGAGGTACTCTCTCGCCGCAGCAGCTACACGAGTGGTACGCTCAGCGCTGCCGCCTTCGGAGTGGAGCCGCTGGAGCTGGAGGTACCAGAGGAGCTGGCACTGATGGTCCTAGGGGTGCTCGTACTGGAGGTACTGGAGCTGCCGGGGCTGGTGGTGCTGCTGGTGCTGGAGGTGCTGGTGGTGCTGGCATTGCCAGTCTCGGAGGTGCTCGTACTGGGGGTGCTGGAGCTACTAGTCCTAGAGACCCTGGAGCTGGAGGCGCTGGGGCTGGCGGCCCTGGAGCTGGAGCTGCTGGTCCTGGAGGTGCTAGTACTAGAGGTACTGGAGCTGCTGGAGCTGGTGGTGCTGCTGGTGCTGGAGCTGCTTGTCCCGGAGGTGCTCGTACTAGAGGTACTGGAGCTGCTGGAGTTGGTGGTGTTGCTGGTGCTGAAGGTACTGGAGCTGCTGGTGCTGTGGGCTCTGAAGCTGGAGCCACTGGGGCTGGAGGCGCTGGAGCTAGAGGCGCTGGAGCTGGAGGTTCTGGAGCTGCTGGAGGCGCTGGGGCTACTGGTACTCGTACTAGAGGTGCTGGAGCTGGTGGTCCTGGTACTGGTAATACTACACAGCGGCGACTGTTCTTCGCTTCGCCGTCCTCGTCGTCTCTCCCACCGCCTGACTCAGTGCTTCACCAGGTTCTTAGCCTCCCGTCTTCCACCGGCCTCCTGTTACAGCCAGGCTCCCAACTGCCTGCTCCTTCTCCTTACCCTGAGCAGACAGACTCATTTACAGAGCGTCGTGAGCCTGCGTCTCGTCCTGCCTCGCCTGCTCGCGCTGTTCTCACTTGTCGTCGTGTTCCGCGTCAGCGTCCTCCTCCTGTCCCCGGCACGCACCAGATGGCACTTCGTCCTTCCTCTGTTCCACTACGTGTCCCTCTGTCGTCTCTGTCAGAATGTTATCATTGTCTAGCCTGCAGTGGGGTACTCTATAGCGAGTACAACCCAATTATGTTATCATTGCCTACTGCTGCTAGTGCAATCCCCCCTTCCTTCATTTCTGTTTCTGTCTGCAAATTCTGACATGCTATCAGAGCAGGTCGACCCTCCTGGGTCGATCCTGTGGGTGGGCCCCACCCGATGCTTCCGCTGCTCTACTTCTGTCGTGCGCCCCGGGCGCGCGACCCTTTCTTCCTGCCGCGCACTCGAAGCGCGCCGCGTTTTTCATCCCGCCGTGCGCTCGGGGCGTGCGGCGGTTTTCTGCCCGCCGTGCGCCCCGAGACGCGCGGCGGTTTCCTACTGCGCGCGGCGTTTTTCATCCCGCCGTGCGCTCGGGGCGTGCGGCGGTTCTCTGCCCGCCGTGTGCCTCGGGGCGCACGGCGGTTTTCTGCATGGCGCGCCCCCCGTCAACCCTCGCGTCGCCTCAGGGGACCCGCACATGCCCCCCCGTCGGCGCTCGCGCGGCCCCGCTGGACCCGCGCGCCGCACCCCGTCGACCCTCGAGTCGCCTCAGGGGACCTGCGCGCCACCCCTGGAGCCGTGCGCGACCCCCCCGCTGCCCCGTCGCGGCGCCCTAGGGAGCCGCGCGCGGCCCCTTGCTGCCCCGTGGTGGCGCCCTGGGGGCCGCGCGCCGTCCCCCTCGCCGTCCCCCGCGCTCCTACCCCGTGCCACCCGTTTTAGGGTTTGGGGGTGGGGAGTGCGGGGGTGGCGGTTGTGGGGGTGCCGGTTGTGTGCGCCGTCCCCTACTCCTCCTCCTCCTCCGTCTCCCACTGCTGCAGCTGCCGCTCAGGGGGGTGGGTGTGTGGGAGCCGAAGGAGTGGTGCTAGGGGGGTGACGTGGGAGTGAAGCTAGGGGTACAGCAAGGGGTGTGTGAAAGGGGGGTGGGACAGTTGGGGGTGGTTGAGCGGAGGCTGCCGTCTTGTCGTCCGCAGCACCTGTAGTCCGGGGCGCTGTCCTGGCAGCCTAGAGAGCCTGCTGCGCCTGTCGCCCGTGGGTCCGTTGCTTCTGCCACTCAGAGTTAGCCGCAGAGCCAGTTACTCCCTATAGTCCGGGGCGCTGTCCCGGTAGCCACTGTGCCAGCCGCTCCTGTTGCCCGTGTGTCTGCAGCTTCAGCCGTTGCCTCCCATCTCCTCTCCTCTCACAGTCCAGCCTCCTCCTCCTCACGTACCCGTTGTGAATGCCTCTAGCTTTGCATGCCCTTGTGAACTTGCTCTATGACTGCTTGCTCTGCTGATTATACCCCACTTTGACTATGGGGGTGTGTCAGAATGTTATCATTGTCTAGCCTGCAGTGGGGTACTCTATAGCGAGTACAACCCAATTAGGGTTTCCTACATGTATGCCTACTGCTACTAGTGCAATCCCCCCTTCCTTTATTTCTGTTTCTGTCTGCAAATTCTGACAGTCTCCTCCTGCGTCCTCTCTTGCTAACGGACCGGACCCTGAGTCTGACTTACTCCGTGCTCCTAGTCCTACTATCACACGCCTTTTGGCCATTGTTGTCACTGACCCTTCGTTTGAGACCACTGCTTCATCTGCCTTAATTGCTGAGCTTGTTTACTTTGCTGCCGCCTATCGTCTAGACTACGCCGCTAGTCTTGTTGCTGAGTCTGAGTCTGTCTGTCCTCCGTCCGTCGGGGGTGAGTGTGCTCTTGGCACGGACGTCCTTGAGGACACGCATGAGGACTTTGACTATTTTGCAGCTGCTGTACCTCATCTCGTGTCCATGCTGATTGCACCTGAGGGAGACCCGGATGCACCAAACATCCAGACCCCCCGCTCTTACTCAGAGGCGATTGAGGGTCCCTACTCCTCTCAGTGGCAGTCAGCCATGGACGCAGAGATGGCATCCTGGAAGTCCACAGGCACTTACGTCGACGAGGTTCCCCCACCTGGGGCAAACATCGTCAGTGGCATGTGGATTTTCAGGGTGAAGCGGCCGCCGGGTTCTCTGCCTGTCTTCAAGGCGCGTTACGTTGCACGAGGCTTCAGTCAGCGACAAGGAGTTGACTTCTTCCAGACCTTCTCCCCTACCCCGAAGATGACCACTCTTCGGGTTCTGCTGCTTCACTCTCGTGACTTCAGCACTGCTTTCTTATAGGGCAGCCTGCACGAGGAGATCTGGCTGCGCCACTCACCTGGCTTCACTAGGCCGTTTCCTGCAGGTACCCAGTGGAGCCTCCGGCGGCCAGTCTATGGTCTCCGCCAGGCGCCTCGCGAGTGGCACGACACATTAAGGACAATGCTTGCGGCTCTTGGGTTTGCTCCTTCGACTGCTGACCCGTCGCTGTTTCTACGCAACGACACTTCGCTGCCGCCGTTCTACATCCTTGTGTACGTTGACGACTTGGTCTTTGCCACTGCTGACACTGCTGGACTGGCCCACGTGAAGTCGGAGCTGCAGAAGAGACACACATGCACAGACCTGGGTGAGCTGCGCAGCTATCTTGGCTTGCACATCACTCGGGACAGAGCACAATGCACCATTACCTTGACTCAGTCACACATGGTGCAGCAGGTCCTTCAGCGCTTCGACTTCCAGTACTCCTAGCCACAGTCCACTCCTCTGCCTACCGATCACTCGCTCGCAGCTCTGCCTTCGGATGAGTCCGTAGAGCCGAGTGGCCTGTACCCAGAGCTTGTGGGCTGCCTCATGTACCTGATGACCTGCACTCGTCCTGACCTTGCGTACCCTCTTGGCCTTCTCGCTCGCTACGTAGCTCCTGGTAGGCACCGACCGGAGCACATGGCTGCTGCTAAGAGGGTACTGCGCTACTTGTGCAGTACATCGGGCATGGGGCTCGTGCTTGGAGGACGGGCTCGAGTTGTCCTCATTGGTCACGCAGACGCTTCCTGGGTTGACGACTTGGCTACGCAGCGGTCGTCACAGTGTTACACCTTCAGCCTTGGCTCCGGCTCTGTCTCGTGGCGGTCTACCCGCTCGTCTTCAGTTCTCAGCTCCAGTTGTGAGGCTGAGATCTATGCAAGGGCCATGGATGCACAGGAGTTACGATGGCTCACCTACCTGCCGACCGACTTGGGAGAGGCGCCTCGTTCTCCTCCAGTTCTGTGCGTCGACAACAAGGGCATGATTGCCTTGTGTTAGGAGCACAGACTGGAGCACAAAACAAAGCACATCGCACTGCGCTACTTCTTTGCTCGAGAGTTGCAGCAGCGTGGTCAGCTTCGTCTTGTTTACGTGGTCTCTCAGGCCAACACTGCTGATATCTTCACCAAGGCACTTCAGCCTTATGATCATCAGCGTTTCTGTACTGTTCTAGGCCTTGTGCCTACTGTCAGGATATAATGCTTGTCTAGTCTGTAGTGGGGTACTCAATAGTGAGTATAACCCTTTTAGGGCTTGCTATTTGTACCTCCCTTCTTTCTAGTCAAACCCCTTCCTTCTTCTATTTTCTCTTCCATGAACCCTAAAACCTAGCCATGGCTTCTTAGCCTTAGCTACTATTCTAACATGGTATCAGAGCGAGCACGTTCCTGCCGCTTCTCTTAACGGGCCCACCAACTGCTTCCGCTGTCGTTCTGTCTGTCGTGCGCCCCGTGGTGCGCGATGTGTTAGCGGCTTTATCTGCCCGCCGCGCGCTCGGGGTGCGTGGCGGTTTCACCGTCCATCGAGGCGCCTTCAGAGGGCCCATGCGCTGCCCCCCGTCGCCCGTCGCTGCGCCCTCAGGGGGCATGCACGCGGCCTCCCGTCGCCCGTCGAGGCGTCTTCAGGGGGCCCGCCCGCTGCCCCCCCCCCCCCCGTCGCCCGTCGCGACGCCTTCAGGGGGCTCGCGCGCTGCTCCCCCGCCGCTTGTCTCGGCGCCCTCAGGGGGCATGCGCGTGGCCCCCCCCGTCGCCCGTCATGGCGCCTTCAGGGGGCCCGCGCACTGCCCTCGTCGTTTGTCGCGGCGCCCTCAAGGGGCACGCGCGCGGCCGCCCTCCCCCCTCCGTCGCCCGTCGTGGCGCCCCCGGGGGGCCTGCGCGCTGCACGCCCGTCGTCGACCCTGCAGCCGCCCCTGGCCCTTGGAGCAGCCGCCCCTGCAGCAGCCGCCCCTGGCCCCTGGAGCAGCCGCCCCTACAGCAGCCGCCCCTGGCCCCTGGAGCAGCCGCCCCTGGCCCCTGGAGCAGCCGCCACTGCAGCAGCCGCCCCTGGCCCCTGGAGCAGCCGCCCCTGCAGCAGCCAACCCTGCAGCTGCCCGCGACGCCGCTCCTGGACCCTGTGCAGCCACCCTGTCTCACCCACGCCCTCGTGCGCTCTGCTCTGCCCACGCCCTCGTGCGCTCTGTCTCAACCGCGCCCTCGTGCGCTCTGCTCTGCCCGCGCCCTCGTGCGCTCTGCTGCTGCCCGAGCTCTTGTGCGCTCTGCCCTGCTCTACCCCCCCCCCCCCCCCAAGTCCCCTGGACAGGAGGGTGCGGGGGTGGCGGGTGTGGGGGTGATACGTGTGCGTCGTCCCTTCCTTCTCCTCCTCCGTCTCCCACTGCTGCAGCTGCCGCTGAGGGGGGTGGATGTGTGGGAGCCGAGGGGGGTGCCGTGGTAGTGGAGCTAGGGGTGCAGCAGTGGGTGTGTGAGAGGGGTGTGGGACAGTTGGGGGAGGTTGAGCGGAGGCTGCCGTCTTGTCGTCCGCAGCACCTGTAGTCCGGGGCTCTGTCGCTGGTAGCCCAGAGAGCCTGCTGCGCCTGTCGCCCGTGGGTCCATTGCTCCTGCCGCTCAGAGTTAGCCGCAGAGCCAGTTACTCCAGTAGTCCGGGGCGCTGTCCCGGTAGCCACTGTGCCAGCCGCTCCTGTCGCCCGTGTGTCTGCAGCTTCAGCCGTCGCCTCCTATCTCCTCTCCTCTCACAGTCCCTCCTCCTCCTCACTTGCCCTCTGTGACTGCCTCTAGCTCTGGTTGTGCTTGTGACTTATTCTATGACTTCTTCCTGTGCTGATTATACCCCACTTTGACTATGGGGGTGTGTTAGAATATAATGCTTGTCTAGTCTGTAGTGGGGTACTCAATAGTGAGTATAACTGTTTCAGGGCTTGCTATTTGTACCTCCCTTCTTTCTAGTCAAATCCCTTCCTTCTTCTATTTTCTCTTCCATGAACCCTAAAACCTAGCCATGGCTCCTTAGCCTTAGCTACTATTCTAACACCTACTTTGCCTCACTTGCTCACTTCTTGATTTTGCCAGTACTGTGATCTATATACTTATACCTGCATGCTTACACGTGCTAGGTTGTGATCACTGTACTACTTGTTCTCCTTTATATATATCTCTGCATGTGAACTGGCCTTGTGGCCATTTGCTTGTGCTCAGAGTGCGTGGTGACTTCGTGATCCACCCTGAGCTTGCTTTGCTTTTCTTGACCGGTCTTGTGACTTCTTGTTCTCCCCGACTTTGCCTATGGGGGTGTGTCAAACTCATATGCTGCTTATTGTGTAGGCTGTAGTGGGGTAGCCGATATGGGGTACAACTTAATTAGGGTTTCCTACTTGTACCCATCTTGCTGCTAGTTCATTCATTCCTGCTCGTTAGTTTCTGGCAGTTATGATAACCACAGGGAAAAAAGGGGGGGGCTCCTCTCGGAGGAAAATGCTACATAATTCCCAGGTGGTTATATATGGCATATTTTAGTGTAAGAGTACTTCTTAATTAGACAATTTGGGTGTTTCAATGGTCGTTTTAACATCACAGTTTGAGGCGAGAATGCAAGATTTGGCGAGAATGTGAGTTTCACCTCTCGGGCCACTTGTAGTGGAAGATTCGTCAGCGTGGCGATAGCGAGATTGTGGGAGGGGGGGAAATGTTGGCAGATTCTAAGTGAAAGTATACGCGAAATTTCATCTAGCGATTCTCGCGATAACAGGTATAATATGAATCGGTAAGAAAAAGGGAGTGTTATAGAAAATCACCCAAAAAGGGGGAGTTAGTACAAACGTGGTCGGCTATAGCACCCACCCCGCACAAGCTACCAGGGGTGTACAATTACGGAGGGGGGGGGGGGGGGGGGGGGGGGGGGGGTTTGTCCGGGAGAATACGGTATCTGCGATTAGAAAGGAGTTCGGTATCGTGCTCAACATGATAGAGGAAGATGTGATAAGTGGTAGTAGGGCCCAAAATATCAGGGTAAAATACATTTTCGCCCTGATGGGCGGCCGCTTTTTGGCATTTACCCTTGCGAAATCCGTGTAACCAGATTTTTACCCTAGTGCAAAAAGGATAACTTTTGTTTTACCCTGAAACCAATTTTTGTTACCCTACCTGTACAGGGTTCGCTGAGCATTACACTGATACTAGATCTTCCTTACCGAGAATCCAACCACACTTAAAGCTCGAGTATACAGTTGTCATTGGGGTTTCAGGTTTATGGAGGGTGCCTCACGGTTTCCCTAGAATGTTTCAAGTTCCTAAGGATTTTGAACCCCTCCTTTCTGTTAGAATCTAGCAGCAGGAAATAAATGAATTATGGAAGAGTTGGGTACAAATATGAAACCCTAAAAGGGGCTGTACCCCATATTGGCTACCCCACTACAGCCTAAACATATATAGCATATATATTATTTGACACACCCCCATAGGCAAAGTGGGGGAGAGCAAGGGGTCACAAGACCAGTTAAGAGGAGAAAAGCAAGCCCAGGGTGGATCACAACGTCACCACACACACTGAGCACAAGCAAAGGGCCACAAGGCCAGTTCACATGCAGATGTATATATGCAACAACAACAGCACAGTGATCTATACCTAGCAGAACAAGCATGCAGGTATATATATAGTTCACAGTACAAGCAAAGTCTACAGCAAGTGAGGAAAAGTGGGCACAAGGCCTAACAAAGTGCAGAAACGCTGATGATCACCAGTCGGAAGTGCCTTGGTGAATATATCAGCAGTGTTGGCCCGAGTGGCCACGTGAGCAAGACGAAGGTGACCCCGCTGCTGCAACTCTCGAGCCAGGAAGTAACGCAGAGCGATGTGCTTCGTTCTGTGCTCCAGTCTGTGCTCCTCACACAAGGCAATGGCTGCCTTGTTGTCGACGTACAGCACTGGAGGAGAACAAGGCCGCTCTCCCACGTCGGTCAGCAGGTAGGTGAGCCAGCGTAACTCCTGTGCAGCCATGGCTGTGGCGTAGATCTCAGCCTCACAACTGGAGCTGAGAACTGAAGACGAGCGTGTAGAACGCCAAGAAATAGAGCCAGAGCCAAGGCTGAAGGTGTAACCCTGTGACGACCGCTGCGTAGCCTGTTCGTCAACCCAAGAAGCGTCTGAGTGCCCAGTGAGGACAACTGGGCTCCGCCCTCCAAGCACGAGCCCCATGCCCGATGTACTGGACAAGTAGCGTGGTACCCTCTTAGCAGCATCCATGTGCACCTTTCGGAGCCGACCAAGAGCCACGTAGCGAGCCAGAAGGCCAAGAGGGTACGCAAGGTCAGGACGAGTGCAGGTCATCAGGTACATGAGGCAGCCCAATAGCTCTGGGTAAGGACCACTCGGCTCTACGGACTCGTCCGAAGGTGGAGCGGAGAGCGAGTGACCTGTAGCCAGCGGAGTGTGCTGTGGCGAGGACCAGGTGAAGCCGCAGCGCTGAAGGACCTGCTGCACCATGTGTGACTGAGTCAGTGTGATGGTGCGGCGTGCTCTGTCCCGGGTGATCTGCAAGCCAAGGTAACTGCGCAGCTCACCCAGGTCTGTGCACGTGTGTCTCTTCTGCAGATCCGACTTCACCAGGGCGAGAGCCTCAGTGTCAGCAGTGGCAAAGACCAAGTTGTCGACGTACACGAGGATGTAGAACGGCGGCAGCGAAGTGTCGGTGCGCAGAAACAGGGTTAGAAGTCGACGGAGCAAACCCAAGAGCAGCAAGTGTCGTCCTCAGTGTGTCGTGCCACTCACGTGGCGCCTAGCGGAGACCGTAGACCGGCCGCTGGAGGCTCCACTAGGTACTAGGAGGGAACGACCCAGTGAAGCCAGGAGGGCGGCGCAGCCAAATCTCCTCGTGCAAACTGCCCTGTAAGAAAGCTGTGCTGAAGTCAAGAGAATGAAGCTCGTAGTCACGCTGAGCGGCAACGTGCAGCAATACTCGAAGAGTGGTCATCTTCGGGGTGGGGGAGAAGGTCTGGAAGAAGTCGACTCCCTCTCGCTGACTGAAGCCTCGAGCAACGTAACGAGCCTTGAAGACAGGCGGAGAACTTGGCGGCCGCTTCACTCTGAAAATCCACATGCCACTGACGATGTTCGCCCCAGGAGGGGGAACCTCGTCGACGTAAGTGCCTGTGGACTTCCAGGATGCCATCTTTGCGTCCATGGGTGTCTGCCACTGAGAGGAGTACTCACCCGCGATCGCCTCAGCGTAAGAGCGCGGGGTCGGGATGTCTGGAGCATCCGGGTCTCCCTCAGGGGCAAGTAGCATGGACAAGAGATGAGGCGCAGCGGCTGCAAGACACTCAAGGTCCTCCTGCCTGTCCTCAAGGACGTCCGTGCCAAGAGCACACTCACCCTCGACGGACGGAGGACAGACAGACTCAGACTCAGCAATAAGACTAGCGGCGTAGTCTAGACGACAGGCATCAGCAAAGTCAACAAGCTCAGCGAGGAAGGCAGACGCAGCAGCAGACTCAAACGAGGGGTCAGTGACAACTGTGGCTAGCAGACGCGTGACAGTAGGGTGAGCAGCACGGGTGCGGTCAGACTCAGGCTCAGGAATGGTAGGCAGAGAGGACGCAGGAGGGGACGGCAGGGGAACACGCTGCAAAGGAGAGGAAGGACGACGAACTACGAGGTGGGTGCCGGGGACAGCCGGCTGACGCGACCGAGGAACACGACGACCGGAACGACTAGAACGGACAGGCGAGACAGGACGCGACGCAGGCTCACGACGCTCAGTAAGACCCCCTATCTGCTCAGTGTAAGGAGAAGGAGCAGGCAGCGGTGAGCCAGGCTGTAACAGAAGACCAGGAGACGAAGGGAGACTAAGAACCTCGCGAAGCACAGAGTCAGACGGTGGCTGAGACGACGGAGACAGTGGAGCACAGAACAGGCGCGGCTGTGCAGCGCCACCAGAATCAACAGCTCCAGCACCCTCAGCAGCTCCAGCACCCTCAGCAGCTCAAGCACCCTCAGCAGCTCCAGCACCCTCAGCAGCTCCAGCACCCTCAGCAGCTCCAGAACCCTCAGCGCCAGCTCCTCCAGGACCAGCTCCACCAGCAGCAGAACCCCCAGAACCGGCACCTCCAGTCCCAGGGTCTCCAGCAGCAGCACCCCCAGACCCAGTGTCTCAAGCAGTAGCACCCTCAGGCTCAGCACCTCAAGCTCCAACAGCTCCAGTACCTCCAGTACGAGCACCTCCGGGACCAGCACCACTCCCAGCTCCAGTGACGTCAGTAGAAGTACCTCCAGCGACAGAGCCGCGAGCTCCAGAAGCGCGACCCTGACGGCGACCGTACCAGTCGTGCAGCTGCTGTGAGGTGAGAGGCACATGCGGACGAAGGCGGCTACTCCAAGGAGACCGCGCAACAGCAGACTCAGAACCCTCAGCTCTAGCACCCACAGCAGCTCCAGAGCCCCCAGCGTCAGTACCCGCAGTAGCTCCAGAACCTCCAGCTCCAGCGCCACCAGCGCCAGCACCTCCAGCAGCTCCAGAACCTCCAGCTCCAGCACCCTCAGTAGCTACAGAACCTCCAGCAGAAAAAACTCGAGTAGCAGATTCACCAGCTCCAGCGCCTCCCGCAGCAAGGCCCCTAGATCCAGCAGCGCGACCCTGACGGCCAACGTACCAATCAAGCAGCTGCTATGGGGAGAGAGGGAGTCGACGACGAGAGTGCAGCGGCGTGGCACCAGCGGAGCGACTACGCAGACGGCCGCTCCAGGGAGACTGCTCACCAGACGCCTCAGCGCATTCAGGTGCGGCACCCCCACACTCAGTACCCCAAGGCTCAGCACCCCCAAACTCCTCACGCCCAGGCTCAGCACCTCCAGTCTCCGCATCCCCAGGCTCCGCACCTCCAGGCTCCGCACCCCCAGGCTCAGCACCCCCAGGCTCCGCACCCCCAAGCTCAGCACCCCCAGAAGCAGCACCCCGAGCAGGACCACTCTCAGCAGGACCTGAGTCACCAATGACCTCAACCGGCGCAATCAAGGGAGGAGGGTCTACCTGAGACACACCTGAAGGAGCAGGACTCGGAGCGCGGAGGGGGTCTACCTGGGGAGCACCTGGAGCGAGGAAGAGTGGCAGGGGGGGAAGAGGGGCAGTGCAGTAGGGGAAGAGACGGTAAAAGGGAACCGACTCGTCGAACGTGACGTCCTGAGAGGGGAAGACACGGTGCGAGGTGGGGTGGTAAAACTGCCAACCAGGCACGTCAAGGACAAAGCCAAGGAAGACACAGGGAACAGCGCGGGAGGAGAGCTTGTCCGCGGTGGTATCGCGGACAAAGCCACGAGCACCCCAGACTTGGAAACGCGACGCATCGCCAACCTTCCCCGTCCACAGCAGTGTGGGCGAGGTCTCCGGCAAGGAGACACGGGGCCAGAGGTTGAGCTGATGCGCGGCGTACCGGACCGCAAACGGCCACAGAAAATGGGGGGCAGCCGCATGGATCATGGAGGTACGAGCGACCTCCATGACTAAGCCAATGCGGCACTCAGTAACCCCATTCTGCTGCGGAGAGGCCGGAAGCGTGAACGTCTGGCGGATGCCGTGCTCCGTACAGAAGGCTGCCAAGAGGTCTGAGGAGAACTCACCACCTCTGTCAGAGTGCAGACGCAGGACAGGAAAGTCCGACTGGAACCGTTCGCGGAGCTGGAGACGGGCAGCGCGGATCCAAGGGATCAAAACATCAGGGACCTCACCCTTGGTGCGCAAGGGGAAGACCGTGGTGTAACGCGTGTCACAATCTAAGAATTGACTAGAATAACAAAGTTACAAGCAATATGTATGAAACCCTAATCTAGTGGTGGAGGTCGCACGGAGTGGACACCCAGAGGGGTCTGCCAGGGAGAGTGCAACCGGCCGACTGAGCGGCGTGAGGGTGGTGCTGTCGCGAAAGAAGGAGCGAGAAGCACCGGAGTCAAGTGTGAAGGTGTACAAGGCCTCAGCAGGCGCAGTACCAGAGAGAGCAGACTCACCAGCACCTGGAGCAGCAGCCTCACCAGCACCTAGAGCAGGAGACGCACTAGCACCTAGAGCAGCAGCCTCACCAGCACCTAGAGTAGCAAGCTCTATACCTGGGTCAGGCGGTACGCACAGGTAACAGGCGCGGTCATCACTAGTAGGCAATGCATACATGGCAATGAGAATAGCATCATAATCAAGAGCAAAGATATCTACCCTCTGTCCAAGCAGCTCCATTCAGGTGGGGAGCTCAGCGTCGTCGCCAAACTCGGTACGCCAGGCGTCGCTCAGACGGGCAAAGCAGCAGGACTGTGTGTGACCAGGCGTCCTGCAAGCTTGACCAACCCGATCACCTGTGCGAATGACGTACGGGCAGCGAACGGAACTCAAAGACCCTCTACTCTGAGCGTACCACTCACGAAGCTGCTGGGGCGTAAGTGTCTCGCGCGGACGCCGCTGCAGCTGCAGCTGGCCACTGCCAGACGCTCCCGACTGACCAGCTCCAGGGCGACAGCCACGACGGCGACCGCCACAACCCCAACTAGCGTACCACTCACGAAGCTGCTGGGGCGTGAGAGACTCACGCGGACATCGCTGGAGCTGCATCTGACCACCGCCAGTAGCAGCAGTAGCAGTAGTAGCAGCAATAAGAGCCTAGCAGTCGTAACAGAAGGAGCAGCAGTAGCAGCAGTGGTAGACCAGACAGGGCAGACGCGGCTGGCAGGTAGGCGTGGCATGCAGGCAGGCAGGCAGGGAGGCAAATGGCGCGGCAGTGCGCGAACAAGGCAGGTGCTCACCAGTGGCGGGAAGGGCAGGCGCACGACGGCGGCGACGGCGGAGCCGCGACAGCTGCGGCAGAGCAAGGCCGCGTCGGCAATAGGGCAGGTCCGCGACAGCTGCTGCAGGGCGGGGCCGTGAGAGCTGCAGGGCGGGGCCGCAACGGCGGCAGAAGGCTCCGCGGCAGCTGCTGCAGGGCTGGGCCGCGACCGCGGCAGGAGGCTCCGTGGCAGTTGTTGCAGGGCAGGGCCGTGACCACGGCAGGAGGCTCCGCGACAGCTGCTGCAGGGCAGGGCCGCGACGGCGGCAGAAGGCTCCGTGGCAGCTGCTGCAGGGCAGGGCCGCGACTGTGGCAGGGCGCTCCGTGGCAGCTGCTGTAGGAGCGACGGTGGCAGTCAGGCAGGGGCGGCGTCCAGGGGCAGCCGTTACGAACAGGGGCAGCCGCGGCGCGCGAGGCTGCAGCGCGCTACGCGAGCTGCGGGCGCGGCGCGCGGGGCTGCAACGCGACGCGCGGGCAGCGAACGCGGTGCGCGGGGCTGCAGCGCGACGCGCGGGCAGCGAACGCGACGCGCGGGGCTGCAGCGCGACGCGCGGGCAGCGGGCGCGACGCGCAGGGCTGCAGCGCGACACGCGGGCAGCGGACGCGACGCGCGGGGCTGCAGCGCGACGCGCGGGCAGCGGGCGCGACGCGCGGGGCGGCGCTCTGGCCTGACGGGCCTGCAAGGGCGGCTCACGGGCCTGACGGGCCTGCAGGGGCAGCTCGCAGGCCTGACGGACCTGCAGGGGCGGCTCGCGGGCCTGACGGGCCTGCAGGGGCAGCTGGCGGGCCTGACGGACTTGCAGGGGTGGCTCGTGGGCTTGACGGGCCTGCAGGGGCGGCTCGTGGGCTTGACGGGCCTGCAGGGGCGGTTCGTGGGCTTGACGGGCCTGCAGGGGCGGTGCGCAGGCCTAGGGCAGCAGTAGGCAGCGCGAGGGCTGCAGGACGGCACGCGCAGCGCAGCACGTCACAAGGCAAGGCAGGCAGGACAACACGTGGGGTAGTGCGGTAACCGCAACGGTAGGTGGGCCCGAAAAAAAAAAATGGTCCTACGGACCTAGTGCTCTGAAACCATGTTAGAATCTAGCAGCAGGAAATGAATGGACTATGGAAGAGTGGGGTACAAATATGAAACCCTAAAACGGGATGTACCCCATATTGGCTACCCCACTACAGCCTAAACATATATAGCATATATATTATTTGACACTTTCAAATGTATACTGAAGCTTCTGACCGAAAAAACCTATCGGCGGACCGCCACTTCTTCCTATTGGTTGTTTGAGCCACACTTCAGCCAACGCACCCCGGAATCCTGCCACAACACGCCATTCCCACTACCAACTGTGGCAAGTAGCGCGCCAACAGAGCTTCGTACTGTCCCACGCATCACATGGCAGTCGTTGTTGTGCTACACTCATAGCTATGCATTGCCCGCGCTGCGCGGGCATCACTCCGTAGGGGGCTGGTAGGGGTTCGTGCTTTCCCAAGGGGGCCTTTTGATCAACGTCCTCTTCCTTCTCGCAAGGGTCTCTCAATCATGCCTACTGCAGAGCTAGATCCACCTGGTAGCACCAGGAACGGCATCTCTGTTCTGGGAGTTTTAACCCGCCTTCGAGAAAACTATAGCGTTCCCATCTCACAGTCATCGCGTAAAGCCTCGCCAGAGTGTCACGTAGGAACAGTTTATTCGTTCGAGCCGCCGAACTCACCGTCAGCGTTCGAGCCACACCCGTCTCTTTTGCTAGTTCCTGGCGGTGGCGAAGGTTCTTCGAAGCCATGCACGGCGTCACCGTCAACGGTTAGCAGCACTCCAGTGAAGCGACCACGTGTTGGTGCGACCTACACACAGCAGAGGCTCTGGGGCGCCCCTCCTCCCCAAAAGGGGCATCAACGATACGGCCTGCTGCTCCTGCCGAGCCGAAGCCTCCTACCACGACTACTGAAGCTGAGTACGAAGTGATTAAAGCGACGGTGCACATTTGCCACCCAAAACCTAGAACCCTGGCGAACTGTTACTGCGGATGGAAAGTGTCCGCACGAAATCCTGGTTTTCGCCAGCCAGCACTTTCGCGCTGGCAAGCCTGGTTAAAAAAAAAAACTTCTGAACCCAACACTGCCAAAAGTTGCCCGTTGCTTTAAGAATACATTTGACATGCAATGGGCAGGTAAATTCAAATGGCTGCGACTAAAATGCATGGCTAACGGTAGGCCATCATTGAAAGGTGCCATTTGCATGAAGCATGGAGATCCAACCGCTTACACAGCCTACGGGGTGAGGGGTGAGGGTAATCGAGACTTGCAGATAGGGAGCATCCGCGCTCACTCCTCTACCCCAGCACACAAGCAGGCACTAAAGAACGAGGCAGCCAAAGCGAAGTAAGCAACGCTCACGCAGTGGCAGACCACGGATGCTTCTACCCGGCACATCATTTAATGCCTCCACATCGCCCTGTTTTTATGCAAGGCAGACGCACCCATCGCGATGTTCATCCCTCTTTGCTGGTTCTTGGTTAAGGAGGGGTTACCAGACCTTCCTCCTTCTGGAGGATATGGCGCTTATTACACCGGAAAAGTGTGGTGGTTTTTTGTTATGGTAGTTGTGCTTCCCTCAAGTTTCGATACATAATTTGTTTCATTTGTCTGTGGCAGTTGTGGCTTCAAGGATAACCTACGTGCCATTTCAATGTACCTCCAAGAGACCCAATGGCTGCACCTGCTGGAATCCCCTTGGATTTGGATTTCCCTGAACGAAAGCACCTATTGCATTAATGGGAAACACCTTATCATATACGTTACATTTTTTTTTTAAGGCAACACGGTGGTAACCGAGTTTCGAACGTGGATCACTGTCGACCGCGCTGACGCTGCGTCTCTCACCTCTGCCGTCATGCAGTACCTAACATGGATTGGCATCGACCTGCAGAAGATCTCAGGCATTTTTACCGACGGAGCAAATGTAAGGGTCGGGAAGAACAATGGGGTCGTGGCGACTGAGATTTCCCTGAACGAAAGCACCTATTGCATTAATGGGAAACACCTTATCATATACGTTACATTTTTTTTTTAAGGCAACACGGTGGTAACCGAGTTTCGAACGTGGATCACTGTCGACCGCGCTGACGCTGCGTCTCTCACCCCTGCCGTCATGCAGTACCTAACATGGATTGGCATCGACCTGCAGAAGATCTCAGGCATTTTTACCGACGGAGCAAATGTAAGGGTCGGGAAGAACAATGGGGTCGTGGCGTCTGAGGTTTCCGCATCTCGCTCCAACCCACTGTAACGCGCATCGGTGAGCGGTTGACCCGCATCTTCCTTGTTTTGGCTAACTCTGTTAATGTTTACTAACTCATCCTGTAATATGTGTTTGTTCATCCAGGGAGGCGCTCGCTGCCCGTGATGCCGCAGATGGAGTTAGGCATGGTCGACGATGTCATGCGTGCTTTCGTAGAGCAGATAGGCCACAGCAGCGTGTAGTACCGTAAGCTTCAAAACCTGCAACAAAACCTCTCCCAGACAAACTCGGAGGCGCAAGGGATACACGTTGTGTGCTGGCTCTCGTGAGGTGAGACCGAGCAATGTCTGCTTGAGGTACCCCCAACAGCAATCATGGTGATGAAGGAGAAAAAAAAAAGACTTGTACGAGGTGGTTACCTTGTTCAAGTTCCACTTCCTCCTTCAGTTCCTTGCGGATGTGTTGTGGGAACTCAACTACCTCAACCAGCACTTCCAACAACGCCAATAAGGGTGTTGGTTGCCATGCGTCTCGTCTTCTGTACATTGGCGTAGTATGACAATATTACCCTGACTTCATCTCTTGCCAATGTGCAGATTGACGTCACCCTAGTGGCTGGGCCAACTGCACAAGCTGTACAACCCCAAACTGCGTGGTGAGATTGCGTGTTGATCGCGCAGCATCAGTCCGTGCTTATTGTTTCTGTTTATCTATCTGTGCCCCATTGTTTTCCGCGCACGTGCACCAGATCTATTCTTGTTGGAATAATGCCCCCCGGTCATACCCGTGTCTGCAAGTATAGCCCAATTTTACACCCTTTCCCCCTCCCCCCAACCACAACAGGGTTCAACTATCAGTGGACCAGTCAGGAACTGTGGATGCTCACATCCACAATGTTGTCCCAGCACAACAATGAAGACTTCTACCATGCGCTGGCGAACATGTTGCGCGATGATGCTTGGCAGCAGTCATTCCCAAAAGTCATGCGCATTTGGCAGTCTGCCGCCATGTTGCCTTTGAGCACGGTTGAGTGTGAGCGTGGTTTCAGCAAGCAAAATCTGATCAAGACTTGAAAACGTGGCAGCATCGCCGACTGCAACCTCGAGTACCTTATGTGTTGTTCCCTGCTCCAATATGAGGTCGACTAGTACGAGGTGGTCGCCATTTTCTGCGCAGAGAAGCTACGACGCTCCACCAAGGATTTTGACGGGAGAAAGGCTAGCAAGGCCCAGTTTGTAGATGATGAAGTAGTTATGCGTGCCAAGCAGTGATTAGATGGCATTTGTGTGCAAGTGTTTGGATAATATCAACTGTTACATGTGATTTTGATGTCAGATTTCTATGACATAGATACTGTAGGCTATAGTGGGGTAGCACATATGGGGTATAGTTTTCCTAGGGTTTGTATTTGTACCCCAACATTCCCTTAGTCATTCTCATTCCTTGTTTATTTCACATGGTATAGAGCAGGTTCCCCTGTGGGAACTGTTCCTAGGGCCCACCAACTGAAATTTTTTTTTTTCCTGCCCGGCGATCGAGTCGCCCCAGCCCGAGGCGCGCCCTGTGTGCCGCTCTCCCCTTAGCGACCCGTCGCACCGCCCTTGGCGGCCCACCCTCTCTCACGGCCCCTAGCGACCCCGTCGCCGCCCGCTAGCGGCCCGTCGCGCCGCCCTGCACAGCCAGTCGCGCCGCCCTCAGCGGCCCCTTGCGGCCCCCCCTCTCGCGGCCCCGTCGCCGTCGTTCGCGGACCCCCCCCCCCGCCGCCCTTAACGGCTGCGTCGCAGCCCGTCGCGGCCCTGCAGCCGCTCCTCGCGGCCTCGTCGCCACCCTCTCGCGGCTGCAGTAGCGCGTGCTGCTGCTGCCGCCTCCGCTGCTGCCGTGATCGCTGCCCCCGCTGCTACCGTGGCGGCTGCCGCCACTGCTGTCGTCACAGCTGCCGCGGCTACTGCTGAGACAGCCGCCGCCGCCGCCGCCGCTGCTACCGTGATTGCGCCCCCGCCGCCTCTTCTCAGTGGCCCCGCCGCCTCCTCCCAGCGGCCCCGGACGCAGCCCTCTCAGCGGCCCCGCCGAGCCGCTCAGCAGCCGAGCCGCCCAACAACCGCGCCGCCGAGCCGCCCAGCAGCCGAGCCGCCAAGCTGCCCAGCAACAGAGCTGCTGAACTGCAAAGCAGCCGAGCCGCCGAGCCGCCCAGCAGCCACGCCACCGAGCCGCCCTGCAGCCGAGCCACCCGAGCCGCCCGGCAGCCGAGCCGCCCAGAAGCCGAGCCGCCGAGCCGCCCAGCAGCCGACCCGCCGAGCCGCCCAGCAGCCGAGCCGCCGAGCCGCCCAGCAGCCGTGCCGCCGAGCCGCCCTGCAGCCGAGCCGCCGAGCAGCCGAGCCGCCGAGCCGCCCTGCAACCGAGCCACCTGAGCCGCCCTGTCCGGTAAGAGCAGCGCCTCTTTCACAGCACTGCCCTCACCCTACTGTTTGCGCTACTAGTCTACTGCTGTCATGGCTACCCCTAGTGTCCTCGCTTTTGACGCTGAGGGTCGGGCCATTGACTTTGACGTCTGGATAGATGACCTGCAGCTTTTCTTACAGTGCGACAGAGCAGACGGCCTCTCCCTCTTTGACCTCACTTCTGGTGCCTCCCCTGCCCCCGCTGCTGATGCTGACGCCACTGTTCGCTCACAGTGGGCCACGCGCGATGCTGCTGCACGTCTTGCTGTGCGTCGCCACCTGCCTACCTCTGAGCGCGCACACTTTAGCCAGTACAAGAGTGCTCACACCTTGTACGACGCTGTCGTTGCGCGCTACTCCTCCCCTGCCACTGCTGCACTGAGCCGCCTCATGCTACCGTACCTCTTCCCTGACCTTGCTGCCTTTCCCACAGTCGCTGACCTCATTACGCACCTCCGCACTAGTGACACTCGCTACCGCGCTGCCCTTCCTGCTGAGTTCTGCGCCAAGAACCCCCCCCCCATGTACATCACCCTCTACTACATAGTCACCCGGCTCCCTGACTCCCTTCGCGTAGTCAGGGACCACTTCCTCTCAGTCTGCCCCACCACTCTCACCGTTGATCTCCTCGAGAAGGCCCTCCTAGCAGCAGAAAAGAGCATAGTAGCTGTAGGAGCCTCTCGTGGTGACCCTCACACTCCCGTCTTTGAGGGGTGTTCCCCCTCCCCCCTTTTGCCCTCTGTTGCGTCTGCTGCTGCGGCCGACCTCGTTGGGCTTGAGTCGGTCGGTGCGGCGTCTACCCCTAGCGGGAGACGCCGCCCTGGCAAGGGCAAGGGGGGCAGGGGCACTGGAGGAGCTAGCGGGGGCGGTGGAGGCGGCGGTGGAGGCGGTGGAGGGGGTGGGAGTGCCGGAGGGGGTGGTGGCGGGGGTGGAGGGGTCGGTGGCGGCAGTGGAGGCGGAGGCGGCGGCGGCGGTGGCGGTGGGAGCGGAGGTGGCGGCGGTGGAGGAGGCGGCGGAGGAGGAGGTGGAGCGGGTCGGGGTGGTGCTACGCAGAGGGTCGGCTCCGGTGGTGGTCAGCGCCAGCAGCAGCAGCAGCAGCAGCAGCAGCAGCAGCAGCGCACTCGTGACATCCCCCCCCCTCAGCAGCTCCGTGAGTGGTACGCTGCACGCCAGCGGGGTGGGGGTACTGGTCCGTGCACCTACGTCCTACGCACCGGCGACCGCGCGGGTGAGCAGTGCTGGGGTGCGCACTCCACCCAGCGCTGCTTTGGCCGCCTGACGGACGCTTGGCGTCACCAGTTCCCTGAGGCCACTGAGATCCCCCGCAGGGGTGAGCTGTCTAGGGCGGGTGTAGCTGTCTTTGACCTTGACTTTGATGCTATTCTTGCTGCCATGTATACTATGACTATTAGTGATGAGGCTGACTGTTACCGGTGCTTTCCGCCCGACCCGGGCATTGAGTCTGCTGCTCTAGGTACTGGTGAGGCTGCTGCTCTAGGTGCTAGCGAGGCTGCTGCTCTAGGTGCGTCTGCTCCCTCAGGTACTGGTGAGTCTGCTCTCTCAGGTTCTGCGTCGGCTTCGGCCTCCCACACCTTCACCCTTGACTCGGGGGCTTCTCGCTCCTTCTTTCGAGACCGCACCACACTCACGCCGCTTGGCCGGCCAGTTGCAGTCTCTCTGGCAGACCCCTCTGGGGGTCCTGTCCTTGCTCACTTCTCCACTGTCCTCCCGTGCCCGGCGGCCCCCTCTGGCACCCTGTCTGGTCTTTACCTCCCCTCGTTCTCTACGAACTTGGTGAGTGGTGCTGACCTACAGGATGCGGGGGTTCACCAGTTCACTCCTGCGAGTCAGCGGGTGACCCACTGCACGGACGCTCGGACAGGCCGACACCTGGCCACGTTTACACGTCGGCCGGGGTCGAGCCTGTACACACTGACCACTGCGTCTCCTCCAGTCACTGCGTCTGGTCAGGTAGCTGCGTCGGGTCAGGTGTTTGCTGCAGCGTCCAGGTCTGGTCCTGAGTCTGCCCCCTGCTCGTGTCGCCTCCTGTCTCACGAGACTCTCCTCTGGCACCACCGCCTTGGTCACCCCTCCCTGCTTCGTCTCCGGAGCATGGCCTCCCGTGTCCTTGTCTCAGGTCTTCCCCGGTCCCTCCCTCCCCTTCCTCCGGGGCCTGGCCCTACCTGCATCCCCTGTGTCGAGGGACGGCAGCGGGCTGCCCCTCACTCCTCCCAGTTTCCTCCGACAGAGGCCCCGCTGCAGACACTTCACATGGACGTGTGGGGCCCGGCCCGCGTCCGTGGACATGGTCACGAGCGCTACTTCCTGCTGGTGGTTGACGACTACTCGCGTTACACCACAGTCTTCCCCTTGCGCAGCAAGGGTGATGTCACTGCGGTGTTGATCGACTGGATCCGCGCAGCTCGTCTCCAGCTCAGGCAGAGCTTCGGCTCGGACTATCCTGTTCTGCGTCTGCACTCTGACAGAGGCGGAGAGTTCTCCTCTGGCCTTCTGCGAGCCTACTGTCGTGCACGAGGCATCCGCCAGACCTTCACGCTTCCGGACTCTCCACAGCAAAATGGGATTGCTGAGCGCCGCATTGGCATGGTCATGGACGTCGCCCGTACATCCATGATGCATGCGGCTGCCCCCCATTTTCTGTGGCCGTTTGCGGTTAGGTACGCGGCGCATCAGATCAACCTTCAGCCCAGGGTCTCCATGCCGGAGACCTCCCCAGCCTTGCTGTGGACGGGGAAGGTTGGCGATGCGTCTGCGTTCCGTGTCTGGGGATCTCGGGCGTTTGTCCGCGACTTGTCTGCGGACAAGCTGTCCCCTCGTGCTGCTCCTTGCGTCTTCCTGGGTTTCCCCCCTGACGCCCCAGGGTGGCAGTTCTACCACCCCACCTCTCGCCGTGTTCTGTCCTCCCAGGACGTCACGTTCGACGAGTCGGTCCCCTACTACCGCCTCTTCCCCTACCGCACTCCGTCCCTCCCCCCGCCACCGCTCTTTCTTGTACCAGGTCCCCCCCCGGTAGACCCCCTCCCCCCTCAGGGTCCTGCCCCTTCAGGTGTGTCCCAGGTAGACGCTGTTGAGCCTGTCGAGGTCGCTGGTGACTCTGGTGCTGCTGAGGGTGCTGAGCCTGGGGGTGGTGACTCTAGGGGTGATGAGCGTGTGGGTGCTGACTCTGGGAGTGCTGAGCGTGTGGGTGCTACGCCTGGGGGTGCTGAGCCTGGGGGTGCTACGCCTGGAGGTACTGAGCCTGGGGGTGCTACGCCTGGTGGTGCTTTGCCTGGCGGTTCTCCGGGTGCTCCTTCTCGCCGGGAGCCACTCCCTCCCCAGGAGCTGCGTGAGTGGTTTGCCCGGCGCTGGAGGCGAGCTGCTGGAGCTGGAGGTGCTGCGGGTACTGGGGGTTCTGTTGCTGCTGAGAGAGCTGGTGCCACGAGTCCCGGAGGTGCTCGTACTGGGAGTACTGGAGCTGCTGGACCTGAGGGTACTTCTGGAGCTGGAGTTGCTGCGGGTGTTGGCGCGGAGGCTACTGCTGTCGGTCCTGGAGGCGGTCCTGCTGTGGGTTCTGCAGGTGCTGTTGGAGGTACTGGAGCTGGAGGTGCTGGAGCTGGAGGTGCTGCTGGCGCTGGTGCTGCCGCTGGGGGTACTGGTGCTGTCCCTGCTGTGTCTGGAGTTGCCGCGCGGCCTCGTCCGTACTTCGTTCCGCTCCTTCAGCAGGTTCTTGGTCTCCCGCCTTCTACTTGTCCTCCTCCTCCCTTAGAGTGTCCACAGCCTGTCCCGTCGCAGTTATAGTTACAGCCGGCCTCCCCACTACCTGCTCCGTCTCCCTACACTGGTCCTACTGGAGGTCTTGCTGAGCGTCGTGAGCCTGCGTCTCGCCCTGTGTCGCCTGTCCGTGCTGCTCGCACTAGTGGTCACGGTTCGCGTCAGCGTCCTCCTCCTGTCCCTGGCACGCACCGGATGTCTCTGCGTCCGTCCACTGCTCCTCTGCGTGCCCCTTTGCCTTCTCCTCCTGAGTCTTCTCTTCCTGCTCTTGCCGACCCGGAGTCGGACTCTCTTCGTGCTGCCAGTCCTACTGTCACACGTCTCCTTGCTACTGCTGTCACTGACCCTTCCTTTGAGTCCACTGCTGCGTCTGCCCTAGTTGCTGAGCTCGTCGACTTTGCTGCTCGCTGTCGCCTAGACTACGTCGCCAGTCATGTTGCTGAGTCTGAGTCTATCTGTCCTCCGTCCGTCGGGGGTGAGTGTGCCCTTGGCACGGACGTCCTTGAGGACAGGCAGGAGGAGTTCCAGTACTTGGCCGCTGCTTCACCTCATCTCGTGTCCGTACTGCTTACCCCTGAGGGAGACCCGGATGCACTTGACATCCCGACTCCGCGCTCCTACGCGGAGGCGATAGAGGGTCCCTACTCCTCTCAGTGGCAGGCAGCTATGGACGCAGAGATGGCTTCCTGGAAGTCCACAGGCACCTACGTTGACGCTGTTCCCCCTCCTGGGGCGAACATCGTCAGTGGCATGTGGATTTTCAGGGTGAAGCGACCGCCGGGTTCTCCGCCTGTCTTCAAGGCGCGTTACGTGGCTCGTGGCTTCAGTCAGCGGCAGGGAGTTGACTACTTTCAGACCTTCTCTCCCACCCCGAAGATGACCACTCTTCGGGTACTGCTGCACGTAGCTGCTCACCGTGACTACGAGCTACACTCTCTTGACTTCAGCACTGCTTTCTTGCAGGGCAGCCTGCACGAGGAGATCTGGCTGCGTCGCCCACCTGGCTTCACTGGGTCTTTTCCTCCTGGCACCCAGTGGAGCCTACGGCGGCCAGTCTACGGTCTCCGCCAGCCACCGCGTGAGTGGCACGACACACTGAGGACTACACTTGCGGCTCTTGGGTTTGCTCCCTCTACTGCCGACCCGTCGCTGTTTCTGCGCACCGACACTTCTTTGCCGCCGTTCTACATCCTCGTGTACGTCGACGACTTGGTCTTTGCCACAGCTGACACTGCTGGACTAGCCCACGTGAAGTCCGAGCTGCAGAAGAGACACACGTGCACTGACCTGGGTGAACTGCGCAGCTACCTTGGCTTGCAGATCACTCGGGACAGAGCACGCCGCACAATTACCCTGACTCAGTCACACATGGTGCAGCAGGTCCTTCAGCGCTTTGGCTTCACGTACTCCTCGCCTCAGGCCACTCCTCTGCCTACTCGCCACTCGCTCTCAGCTCTGCCTTCGGATGAGTCCGTAGAGTCGAGTGGCCCGTACCCAGAGCTTGTTGGCTGCCTCATGTACCTGATGACCTGCACACGACCTGACCTTGCATACCCTCTTAGCATTCTTGCACGCTATGTTGCTCCTGGGAGACACAGACCGGAGCACATGGCTGCAGCGAAGAGGGTGTTGCGCTACTTGTGCAGTACGTCGGGCATGGGGCTTGTGCTTGGAGGGCAGAGTCCAGTGGTCCTTACTGGGCACGCAGACGCTTCTTGGGCTGACGTCCAGGCTACGCAGCGGTCGTCACAGGGTTACACCTTCAGCCTTGGTTCCGGCTCTGTTTCGTGGCGGGCTACCCGCTCGTCTTCTGTTCTCGGCTCCAGTTGTGAGGCTGAGATCTACGCAGGAGCCATGGCTGCACAGGAGCTTCGCTGGCTCACCTACCTGCTGACTGACCTCGGAGAGCTGCCTCGTTCTCCTCCAGTGCTGTACGTAGACAACAAGGCCATGCTGGCCTTGTGTCGGGAGCAGCGACTGGAGCACAGAACGAAGCACATTGCTCTCCGCTACTTTCTTGCTCGTGAGCTGCAGCAGCGTGGTCAGCTGCGTCTTGCGTACGTGGCCTCTGAGGCCAACACTGCTGATATCTTCACCAAGGCGCTTGTGCCTTGTGACCATCAGCGCTTCTGTACTCAGCTGGGCCTTGTGCCTACCTTGCCTCACTTGCTCACCTCTTGACCTTGCTTGTACTGTTACATATATATATACCTGTTCTTGCTTGTCTAGCCTTTATATATATATATGTGTACTCCTGCATGTGAACTGGCCTTGTGGCCTTGAACTTGCGCTCGGAATGTGTGGTGACTTTGTGATCCACCCTGAGCTTGTTTTGTTTTGCTTGACTGGTCTTGTGACCCCTTGTTCTCCCCCACTTTGCCTATGGGGGTGTGTCAGATTTCTATGACATAGATACTGTAGGCTATAGTGGGGTAGCACATATGGGGTATAGTTTTCCTAGGGTTTGTATTTGTACCCCAACATTCCCTTAGTCATTCTCATTCCTTGTTTATTTCACATTTGAAGCCTTGTCAAGATACATAGTAAAATGCCTAACTGCAAAGTTACATTGACAAAATCACTGTACAGAAGTTTTTAGGCTGTTTTCAGTAGGGTATGGAAAATTTTACTCCAAGGGTCAGGGTACAACATGCCTGGAACCCTCTTGCGTAGCATTATGGTGGGGTGCGGTGTGGCTGATCTCAACGGCTCACCTGCGTCGGTAGTTGCATGTGTCATCTCAGCTCGTGGATGCGAAGGGGCTCCTCAGTTATTGATCTATGAATAAGGCACACACAATTGCTTTATGCGAGATCAACATCAACAGACTCGACAGTTTGGGGAAGAAGTGCAAAGACTAGATGAAAAAAGAAACGGATGTGGCCGTAATAACAGACACAAGGATTCATGCGAATCACAACTTCTAGACTCATATAAAACTGAAGGCAGTAGCGGCAATAGGACCAGGACCCAATCAATCAGCAGGAGGTGTTGCAATAGTAAGCTTTGTTTCGTACAGCTTCACGCACGACTCAGGGAGGCTCCTTGCGGTAGTGGTACGTTGGGTTAACCTGGAGCTACAGTTGGTGGCTGCGTACCTCCTGGCGCAGGCGGTCAATAAAGGCAACTTCTACAGGGACTGCATGGAGCCCTTCTTGCTGACCCTGCCGGGGCTCCCGAACGTCATGGTGCTGGGGACTTGAATGTGGTAGAAGACCTGGATCTAGATCGTACCCCACATAGTGCTGGGCGAACACACACCTGAAGGATGACTTCCGTTATATGTGTCAGAATCCCAGTCATTAACCACTCGATAAAAGGGCTTGTTTATGTAGCGGGTGAGTGCGCCCATAACCCCCCAGGCCAACGTGCCTATAACCCTTCCCTATGATCAATCGGGGATCACCAGTGGACCTCTAACACCCCCCCGCACTGGGATGCTCGAGGTGCACATACTGGGATTCGAACCCGAGACCTTTGCTCTGATACCATGTCAAAAATCTTAGTCACTAACCACTGGGATAAAAGGGCTTGTTTATGTAGCGGGTGAGTGCGCCCATAACCCCCCAGGCCAACGTGCCTGTAACCCTTCCCTAGGATCAATCGGGGATCACCAGTAGACCTCTGGCAATATGCACCCGGACAAGCGCGAATACACCTTTATGTCGCTGCCCTTGCTGAGCAGGCTGGCGGAGGTAAAGCACGTGGCGATCACGAATACAATGACGAATCATTGGTGTACAGTGGCGGTCTCTCTGAAATCATCAGCAGCAGTAGCGAAAGGCCCAAGCATCTGGAGGCTGCGAGCGGCACAAGCGAAAAAGAAAGGAGCCAGTAAAATCGTGCGGAAAGTGCTCAGAGGGGCGACGACAAGTTTGATAATCTACTATTCAGATTGACATCCTGTCTACAAGCTTACTCACCGGAAGAGATAAAACGAGCGGATGCAACGAGAGCTCACCTCACCCGGGAAATGTAGCAATTTTGGCACCGGGCTATGCGGTACCCAAACTGCCAATGAACGGGGAGGATTCTTCTTAGGAAAGAGGAGTTGCTAGTGCGTATGAGAAAAGCCACAAGGGGAAGCTGCAGGCATGGGCGGAAATCAAAGCGGAGCTGGACGAGGAGGTGGCATCGGGAAACTATCTGCAAAAATCAGGGCGCGGGAGGCAAAAACGTTCATCCGGGAGGTATCTCTGCGTGGGGTAAACTACTCAGGTGTGAGGGAGGTCCTTACGGCGGGGACAGAATTTTTCCGAGATGCCTTCAGCCGCACTGGGGCGGAGGCTTAGACCAAAAGCACGCCTTGGTCTGAGGAGGAAGTGCGGAAAGCAGTACGGGAGCTAGCGCCGGGGAAGTCGCCAGGCCACGACGGCCTGCCAAAATAACTGTTCGAGCGAAACTGGGACCTGCTTGACCCAATGCTGATGGAGCTGGTGGGTAACTTCACGAGAGGGGAGGCGTTGCCGCAAAGCATATCAATGACGGTGACGATCCTGCTGTACAAGAAAGGGGATAAGAAGGATCTGGGGAACTACCAGCAATTAACATTGCTGAGTACGGTGTATACAGTCTTGGCAAAAGTGATCGCAAGCAGGCAAAAAAAAAAAAAAAAAACATTTACAAGGTGATTTTGGAGGACCACTTTGGCTTTATGCCTGGTGTCTGCTACCACCTGCGGGAAGGAGGATTGATACCTGGCAGTGCAGAAGGGGGTACGACAACGTTGCCCACTCGCGCCTTACCTCTTCCTCTACGTAGTGGAGCCGTTGTGCCAAGAGATAAACCGCAGGAAGCTGGGAATCAGGAAGAGAGGTGTAGGGCGGCCGGCGTACCTGGGGTACGCCGATGAAGGGGAAGGAACAACTAGTGATGGCGACGGAGGTGTTAACGAACTTTGGAACGGTGTCGGGCCAGAAGGTGAACCAGAGTAGAGCGGTGGTCTTCTTGATGGGGAGGAATCAGGGGGAAGCATGCGCCGCAGAATCTGGAGTACAAATGGGTGGACAAATATGAGCCTAAGCGACTGCTGGGGATTTGGATCATTCTAACGGAGACCCGACACCCTCCTAAAACAAGGCTCTCGATAGGGCAAAAGGGGAATTAGCTCGGTGGGAGATACAGCATCTGATGACATCGGCGAAAGTAACAATCGTCAATAGTTACATCGTCCCAATCTTTCAATTTCAGGCGCAGGTTTATTGCCCCCTGGGGAAATATGGAAGAAAATCCACAAACTTTGCCACACCTTCGTGTCGAAAGGGGAAGCAGTGGAGGAAAAGCAGTTTATCCTCTAGAACTATGACCTGGTCAGCATGCCGTGGAAGAAGGGAGGGCTGGGTGTGATCTGTCCCAGGCAAAGAGCTGACTGACTGCATCACGATACGGAACGTATGTCGGCTGGTGCTGAGTCAAGATATGGTTGGCGACAAGGGCAGCGGAGATGCCCCAGGGACTGGATACTGTCTTCGCGCACAAGTCCTTGCTTATTAACTGGTTGCAAGGAAGCGCAAGGTGGAAGGAGATGTTAGAATTTTTCTGGGACTCCCCCTTCTGCAAGCCGCTGTCGCCCACAAAATGGTGGGAGGTTGATCAGGAGCACCTGTTGTTTAATCGGAGTATTCCGTTCAGAGGCGCGAGCCTCTTTGGGAACCAAAAGGGTGTGGCAGAGCTGCAAGGCATGAGGATGGGGATCTGATCCAGAAGTGGTCGCATGGGGCGTGCAATCTCAAGGAGCTGGAGGCCCTAACAAGGGAACTGGGCAGTAAGGAAAAGGCCCGCTGAGCACTAAGACCATTCGACACGGTGTCGTCGAACTGGAAGGAGATGGTACTAACCAGCAAGGAGCTGGCGGCCTCGGTGAAACTGCTGTGGTTACATGGACGTTCACTTACTGGCTGATCGACGGAGCGAAGGAGGAGAAGGTTGTGGGGAGACTGTGCGACATAGAAGAGGACGGACGTTTCACGCCCATACACTGGCGACCTCACCGTAGACTTTGGGCTCCAAAGCGGGGTGCTAGTCCTCATGAAGGGCATCATTTTCTTGGGGTTTATGGGGGACGCGAGCACGGAACTGCAGTTATCGGAGGTGTGTGAGGAGAGTGAGCTGCTGCCGCTGGAGGGAATCAGGAAGGCACTGGTTAGCTCGGCAGGCATGCAGGAGTAGCAGAGGAGATGGGGAGGACAGAAGAGGGAGATTGTGTGGGACATAATCATTGTGCAAAGAGACTCGCTGGTCACCCCGCGGCGGGCACGCGAAATTATGCTACGGCTACACCTAAGCTGGATCTTACGTTTTCGGTTTGTTACGTTTTCGCTTATTTACGAC